>JADBJO010002159.1:0-10000 GCA_016801955.1 Conus betulinus | reverse complement strand
GTCTTTTTTTTTTCTTTCATTTCATTTTTAATTTTTCTTTAAATCAATTTTTTTTTCTTTTTATATATATATATATTTTTTTGTTGTTGTTTGTTTGTTTTATTTAGCAGTGGTGGTGATGGTGAGTTGAGAGAGAGAGAGAGAGAGAGAGAGAGAGAGAGAGAGAGAGAGTTGGTGTGTATGTGTGTGTGTGTGGTGTGTGTGTGGTGTGTGTGTTTCTGTTTTGTTGTTGTTATTTTTGTTTGTTTGCTTTGCTTTGCTTTGTTTGGTGTTATCTGGCATATGCTAGGCGACGTCCTCCACCGATTTCCTGTCAGCTTCGTTCCGATTGATATCTGATAAGACCACAGTGTACCTGACGGGGTTTCCTCTGAATCACAAACGGACCCGTCAGCTTGCCTCCCCTCTTTGAAAGATGGGGATCGGCGCGTGGGGTAATAAAATGGTGCACGTTTTAAGGACAGGGGCGGGAGGGAGAAGGGTTCGGGTTCGAGAGGCGGTGGGCTGGGGGAGCGGGTCAGGAAATGGTGGGACACGAGGGGTGGTGTGGTGTGTGTGGGGGGGGGGGGGGGGGGGGGGGGGGGCGGGGGGGGGGGCGGATCGTGGCGAGGAGAGGGGATTGGTGGTGGGTGAGAGAGCGATTGTGTCCGGCCCGGTGTCACAGCCCCAGTGCGCTCACCCCACCCCTAAACTGTTCCCTCAGACAGTTTGACCTACCCATTATTGTACTCCTTGCCCTTTTAAACTGTCTCACACTGGGCACTTTGGGATGTAGGACATGCCTGAACTGCTTTTTTCGCTAAGAATAAACCCCCCCCCCCCCCCCCCCCCCCCCCCCCCCCCCCCCCCCCCCCCCCCCCCCCCCCCCCCCCTCCATCCCAACCATCACCCACTACATACTATGATCACTTCCATCTGCAGAGAGATGCTTTCGACGAATTGACAGCCCTGACGTGGTCCCGGCTTTGCGGTTTTGAGTGGCTGCACACTAAAGATGAATGCGTTTATGCCCTGCTTAAGGAGTCGAGTATTTATAGACTGGTGGCGCGATTTGAGAATTTTGCATTGTGTCTGAAAGTTGATTCTCCTCATTTTCTTTCATGTGGCCATCAAGGTCCAAGCCAGGTGGTTCCAAGCAGTCAGATTAAAATCAAAGGAAGGGGACTATTTGGGAGTTTCTGCTGGCAAGAAGATAGGATCACGGGTGAGTGCAAAGGCTTGAAATGTGACGTTAACTAAGGGGAAGGTCATGTATTGGAAGATTTTTTGTGATTTCTTCAGTGGAAAATTCCACCCCAAACAAGGGCAATAATCAGTGGGGAGTTGTTCTTTTGATCAATTATCAGTTTAACATTAAATACTGGCTCAAATTTACGGTACGCTTCAAAACGCTTACATGGATTGTGAAGTTGTTTTTAGTGCAAAATCCTAACTGTGGTGTGTGGCCAGTATGAATTGAACTGAACTCTTCCGTCAGCTACGTCCATAAGCAATGTCAAAAGCTTTTAAAAGAATATTGATAATGATGGGAAAACAGTATAAACTGCTTCAATGGCATATGTGACCACCTTCCACTAGTAAGATGGAAGACATCCTTGATAAAGTTGAAATTCAGGCAATAAACAGGAGTGGGAAGGAGGGGCAGTTTAGGGTTTGAAAGGTTTTCATGACTACCCTGCAGCCAAAACTGCTAAACTTTGACACTGTCCTTTTTTTTTTCCGTACACAATCGATTCAAAATGGAGCGACTGATGGCGGAGAACGAAGCAAAACGTAAGTAGAAAGACTGGGGTTTAGTTACCGCCAAGGACATTGAACAAACAAAGCACAGGACAAGACACTATATCGAGTTATAAATGTGATAAACGGATGATTTTTAATTTAAATTTCTTCTTTCTCCTTCTTTTCCCCTTCCTTCTTCCGGTTCTCTTTCGGGGACATATTTATTCTTTGTTTAGATTGCTTTTCCCCCGTCAAAGGGAGTACCGGTCCCTCTAACATCTGCAGATCCACTACAGAAACCCTTTAATACCACTGCACCCCGGACCACTCACCCCTGTTGCCAGCCTCCCCTCCACTCTATACATTGCTGTCTTAGAAAAAAAATCTTTGGGAAAAAAAAAAAAAAAAAAAAAAAAAAAAAAAAAAAAAAAAAAAAAAAAAAAAAAAAAAAATAAAAAAAAAAAAAAAAAAAAAAAAAAAAAAAAAAAAAAAAAAAAAAAAAAAAAAAAGAAAAATAAAAAAAAAAAAAAGGAAAAAAAAAAAAAAAAACGGAAAATAAAAAAAAAAAAAAAAAAAAATAAAAAAAAAAAACAAAAAAAAAAAAAAAAAAACAAAAAAAAAAAAAAAATAAAAAAAAAAAAAAAAACAGAAAAAAAAAAAAATAAAAGGAGAAAAAAAATAAAAAAAAAAAAAAAAAAAAAAAAAAAAAAAAAAAAAAAAAAAAAAAAAAAAAAAAAAAAAAAAAAAAAAGAAATAAAAAGGAGAAAAAAAAATAAAAAAACAAAAACAAAAAAAAAAAAAAAAAAAAAAAAAAAAAAAAAAAAAGAAAAAAAAAAAAAAAAAAACCCCAAAAAAAAAAAAAAAAAAAAAAAAAAAAAAAAAAAAAAAAAAAAAAAAAAAAAAAAAAAATAGGGAAAAAAAAAAAAAAAAAAAAAAAGAAAAACAAAAAGCAAAAAAGAAAAAAAAAAAAAGGAGAAAGAAAGAAAAGAAGGGAGGGAGAAAGGGGAAAGGAGGAAGAAGAAGAAAAGGAAAAACAAAAATGATTATCTAGCATTTGTGGAAGTTGGTCACATTGGGCACCCAAGCGAAAAGCGGGCAAAACACTCTTTACAGAGAGTTTTTTTGTTTTCTTTTTAGCGTCAAATGCATTGTGGATTTATGTGACAATGCAGGCAAGGGTCCCACGTTAGCATTTAGGTATTGATGCTTACTTTTTTCAAAATTATTTGAAAACGGTTTAAGCTTTACTCAGCTGTTGCCACGCTGACAGAGAAGAAACCGCACAAATAAATCGTTACCGTTATGAACATCTGCCCCGCGTCGTTCCGCAATCAAAAAAACCTTCCATTTCGTACATTTTCACGATGGAATCGGCGAAAGGGTTTTGTTGTACACTGTATTTGTTGTAGGATTTCTTTTGTTTTTTGTTTTTGTTTTTCTTTTTTCTTTTTTTTCTTTTTTTTCCTTTTTTTTTAATTTTTAACACCCGCCAATTTATGTTAAGAGTCAAGAGTTCCCAGGGCACCCGTTCATTGGAATTTCGACATGTAGTTTTCAGAAGATCATTGGTTAGATTTCTGTAACTTTTTTGGAACCTACTGCAAAAACCAGCAAACACGTCTCCCATTGAAAGTCTCGTACGCTAACTAACTGACACCAAAAAAAAAAAAAAAACCCAATGTGTTTTTAATTGTACACACTGGTCTTAATGACCGAGAACTCTGTGTACCTTGGCTTTCTGTAAATAGTGAATGTGCCGAGAAGAGGACTGTAAAGTTCGTTAAATAGGATGTGCCAAAGAGGTCGGCAACATTAGGTCGGAGGGTTGTCTGTGGATGAAGAGCTGACGGGTTCGCAAGTTCGAACCCACTGATGAAATCGGATTTTTTTTTCGGCTTGAAAACCCTCTGTTTCCATCAGCAGTAATGGAGCGGGTACTGACTTCAGTTCCAGGACAGGTTGAAGGCGGCGGAAGAGAGGCAATTGTCTATCGCTTTCCCTTATGCCGTGCCCTTTCACGGTGAACTGACAGCTTCACTGTTCCCTACAGCATGGGCCTAGGACCTGTCACCTTTAGGGTTTTTGTTTAAAATGGGTTATGGTCTGGGAAACTCTCACCCTTTAGGGTCCCTCTCTCCTCTTTTTTTTTCTCTCTCTCTAAATCTTTGGTTCGACGTAGGGGTGTTGCCTGTGTGTGTGTGTGTGTGTTGATTGTGTGTGTGGTGTGTGTGTTTAATGCCTCTCATCCTTCTCTCTGCCTCCCCCCTTTCTGTGTCATCTCATCTCTTCTCTCTGTCTCTCTAGCTTGTGTCGGGACGTACCGTGTTGTGTGTGTGACTGTGTGTGTTGTTGTGTGTTGTGTGTTGGCCGGTGTGTGCCAGACCAACAGTGGGTGTGTCTGTGGTGTGTGTGACTGACAGTGTTCTGTGTGTGGGTGTGTGTGTGTCATTTGTGTGTGTGTCACCCTGTTGTGTAATGTGTTACTGAGAGTGTGGGACTCATAGGTAATTTTAATAAAGAGAGCGACCAGACAGAGGGAGTTGACTACGGCTCGAAACCGGACCTTGTACAGGACAGCCAGTACAAATTTTTGGACAGATAGAGACGGACAGACAGACTGACAGAGAACAACATTATACAATTCACTTCCATTCTCCCCTCCGCAGACACCACATCTTTTGTGGCTAATTTTTAACTGAGCAAAGTGGGACCTGGTAGTGAATGTTAATATGTTGCAGTGCTACTACTGCTACTAATAATTAGGGACATTGTATTGATTGTATGCGTAAAACAAATTTTGTACTCAAAGAGCGTGTGTTTTCTCTCTCTCTCTTTTCTCTCTCTCTCTCTCTCTCTCCTCTCTCGCTCTCCTCTCCTCCTCTCTCTCTCCTCTCTCTCCCGTCTCTCTCCTCTCTCTCTCTGTGCGCGCCTCCGCGTGTGTGTATCTTTCTGTGTGTTTGTGTGTATGCGTCGTGTGTCTTCTTGCTCCTTACACAAATCCACGCAGATGAAGTCAAGGAGTTTTTTGCTCTGATTCTGAGACTGCTTGACAGAGCTGTTACTCTATGCTTACTTTCATGATATATCCCGGTGTCAAACAGGCCCGAGAGATACAGACACGAAACCTGCAGTGTTGGCCAAAAATCTGAGCCACACTCTCACAGACGCATCCATTACGTGGTTAAAACTCACCTTCGTGATTCCATTATTCCCAGATGAGCCCACAGCAAACTCAACACTGGTTAAGAGCCGGTCATGATGGGTGGAAAAAAAAAATCCCATAAATAGAAAGCATTCCTCGCTGGAATCGAACCCACAACCTACCAGCTTGGAATCCCCCTACCATTGTGCCACAGCAGCTGGTGGAATAGTGGTAGGAGGAGGAGGAGAGGGGGGTGAGGGGGGGGGGGGGGGGGGGGGGGGAACCAAAGAGGTGTCCACTGGTTCTGTATTCGGTCCCTTCCCTTCCGAAAAACAGACTCATCCAACTCTTCAGTTGTCTGCGTTGTAATTTAACGTTGAGTCTCTTTGTTTTCTACAAACTTCCGACCAAAGGAGGAGAAGGAGTGGGAGAGGGGGTTGGGGGTGGGGGTGGGGGGTCTTTGAATAGACAGTAGGATAAAGAGAGGGCATTTGGCTGCTGGAACTAAAGACTAATCCTGTGGATGATAAGTCCTGGACGGAGAGAGAAAGGAGAAGGGGTTGGGTGGGGGGAAGGGCAGAAGGGGAGGGGAAGGGGATTGGGGGAAGGAACAGGGAAAGCTAGGGTTGGTGAGGAAAGGGAAAAGCATGGACTGGCCCAAACTGTCCGGGGAACAATTTGGAGAGGGGACAGTTAGGGCCAGGGCACCGGGTCCACAGCGCTTTTTGCCCAGGAAAAGACAGGGATGGACAGGAAACCACTTGACATGTCTGTCTGTCTGTTCTGTCTGTCTGTCTGTCTGTCTGTCTGTCTCACTCAGTTCAGTCAGTCAAGGGGCGTAATCCAACACAGAGAGGGAGGGAAAAAAAAGGGAACCTGCGCACTTTAGCGCATTTGCTCTCTCTCTCTCTCTCTCTCTCTCTCGCTCTCTCTCTCTCGTCTTCTCTCCTCTCTCTCTCTCTGTCACTGTGTGTGTGTGTGTGTGTGTGTGTGTGTGTGTGTGTGTGCGCGCGCGCGCGCGCGCATACATATTCACGCATGCACGCACGCGAGCGCAAATTCGCACCCTAACTCAACATTTCTCTCTCTCTCTCTCTCTCTCTCCTCTCTCTCTCTCTCTCTCTCTCACACACACACACACACACACACACACACACACACACCACACACACACACACACACCGCTGACGAACTGACATTGTGGTTGAATAAATGCATTCCATCCATAATATACTGTCTAACTGAAGAATCAGGCTGTCATCCATATATACTGTCTAACTGAAGAAATCGGCTGTCCTTCTACGTTACATGTGTGTTTAACGGATGGCCCAGCGGCAAAGGCGTAAGACAGACCCTCCTCTGAAAGTATATGGATCGATTCCCACCCGAGATAAACAAAGATTCTTGTCTTCGGAGTTTTCATACGTGCAGATTGCAGCCCTGTGGGTACCATGCAAGAAACGATGCGTTGTTTGAGAATTTCGAGTTGCAAAGTGAGACGACTACTCTCCTTTCTCCCATACTACAACGGCTATTGCCTTGTGATGACCAAGAGTAGTAATCCTGTCTTAATTCATTATTTCAATATTTTGACCTTTATTAGTATTCCTATCCGTAATATAATTATCATCATTACTACCTTGACTCACATATTATCTTCCTTCTAACAGCCTCGTTTTCATTCAACGCCTACCTTGCGCTGAAGAGATCTGAGGTTAAGTGACAAACTCGTTCATTTTCATCGTCCTTTTGTTTGTGTCTTGCCTGAAGAAGACCTAAGAGATTGAAACGCGTCGTGTTTTGTCTTGTGACTCGTTTGTCCACGATTCTCTTGGCGGTTCGCTAACATTTAATTAAGATTTGTTAGAGAATTTCAGTCTACCTTTCAGATAACAGGAGGCCACAGTGTCCGGTGAAATGGAGGACACGCAGACAAAATACATGTACACTGGTATCGTGGGATGGTGTCCATGTTTGACAGAGATCAAAGTCGGAAGGTGGTGGCTACCTCAAGTTCATGGTGGATTGAAAAACAGTCACTTAAGCAACAAACAAAAAAAAAAAAAAAAAAAAAAACCCTCATCCGTCGTGAACCTCTGAAACGCACGAGAGAGAGAGAGAGAGAGAGAGAGAGAGAGAGAGAGAGAGAGAGAGAGAGCAGAGACAGAGAGAGGCAGAGACAGAGACACAGACAGAGAAAGAGGCAGAGACAGAGGAGACAGAGACAGAGAGAGAGAGAGAGAGAGGAGACGAGAGAGAGAGAGAGAGAGAGAGGAAGCGAGGGAAGGAGGGAGACAGAGACAGAGAGACAGAAAGCTAGAGACTCAAATTATTCATTCGTACTAGGCCTTAGCCCATCATTAAGGGATATGCAAATAAGAATGAATGATAAAGTACAAAATAAAAGTAAACGACAATATGAAATATATGCATGTGCATTTCAGGTTGTGACAAGCATCCCTTATGTTGAATCTTTTATACAAGAACAAAAAGGGAATGCATGGGCTACTCTATCTTCAGGTATGACCGATGACATTCATGAAGTCGATGTAGACAATGAAGGAGGTCTATAAACATTCAGGTTTAATTTATGTTTCACGTACAAGTCTAAGCGCTAGGCGACAGAGAACAAAGCATACTTCATTCTCTTGTTTGTCAGCAGATATTGGACAACGGAAGTCGTCAGCAGTCGCCATTTTGTCTCTATAACGATGTAATGCTATGTCAGAGAATCCTCAATCGAAAGTCTAGTCGTATCTCAGATGCTCATATGCTAAATTCAAATGTTGATAAGGTTTTAAACTTGGAGCACTATCAAAACAAAACAACAAAAAAAAGTTGTATACGAGCTGAATCTCCCGCTTCTATGGATGTGATCGCACCGAGTTTGTCACCGGGAAGTCAGTTCGTCTTTGTTGTTTGAAAACACTTGTACAAAATCACAAACACTTCCAACACATTGATTTACTTAAAAAAAAAAAGTCACGGTTGACACGAAACAAGGCATCATTTGTTACCCAATGTTTTTCGTACCCCTTGCAGGGGGGGGGGGGGGAGAGAGAGAGAGAGAGAGAGAGAGAGAGAGAGAGAGAGAGACGCACGTACGTACACACCCACACACACACACACACACACACACACACCACACACCACACACACGCACGCACGCGCACACACACATAGGCCTATACACACATTTGCGCCCCCCCCCCCCCTTCACACACACACACCACACACACACACACACACACACACACACACACACACACACACATTCTCTCTGCCGTGCACATATCTCTCTCTCTCTCTCTCTCTCTCTCTCTCTCTCTTCTCTCTCACCTCTCACACACACACACACACACACACACACACACACACACACACACGCACGCACGCACGTACGCACGCATACACACACACGCGCGCGCGCGCGCGCACACACACACACAAGAACATCCTGTGTAAACTTGAACATTGACATTGAACACAGCGGCGACCAATTAAATCTTCATTTTTAAGCTGGAAATATGTAATGAAATTAAGTTGTCTCCCTCTTCAATGTCCTCTCCTCCTCCACTACACCTCTCTTCAACTCTTATCTTCCTCCCCTCTCCGTCTATATTTAGATCACATGTGAAAATACGTGTTTATTGAAAGATGAAATCAGTCCTGCGCAAGCGGATAACAGAAATTCAGTCAGTGGGGTTTTTTTTTTGTTTGTTTGTTTTTTTTTTTTCTTTTTTTTTTTTGTTTTGTTTTGTTTAAACTTTATCAGATTAGATTCGTTGTTTCACTCGAAGCTCTTGATGAAGTGTGCCTGGTGGTAATGTTAAGCTTCTTTTCGCGGTCTCCCCCCTGCCCCCCTCCTCCTCCTGTCCTCCCTAAGCCCCCCCCCCCCCCCCCCCCCCCCCCCCCCCGCCGCCCACCTTCCCCTGTTTCCACAGATCTCCAGATCCCTCAGTTTTCACTCTTTCTCTCTCCAGTATCTTTCTTTCTTTCTTTTTCTTTCTTTCCTTTTCTCTTTCTTTCGGTCTGCCTTTCGTTCTAATCCTTTCTCTTTCCTTCTTTCTTTTGTTTCTGTCCCTTTTTCTTTCCTTTTTTTTTCCTTTCTTTTTTCTTTTTTCCTTTCTTTCTTTCTATCTATCTATCTATCTATCTATCTATCTATCTATCTATCTATCTCTATCTATCTATCTATCTATCTATCTATCTATCTATCTTTTAGCTCTCCAATTCTCCTTTTTATGTTTCATTTGTCCTTTTTATGTGTTCAACCATCATTTCATATTTCCAACATCTAACGATGTATCTCAGAGGAAGCGAATCGTCGTCGTCGGTTTTTTTCTTCTTTTTTTTGTTTGTATTTTGTTTTGGCTT
This sequence comes from Conus betulinus, assembly GCA_016801955.1. Classification (NCBI taxonomy): domain Eukaryota; kingdom Metazoa; phylum Mollusca; class Gastropoda; order Neogastropoda; family Conidae; genus Conus; species Conus betulinus. The sequence goes on along the minus strand of JADBJO010002159.1, from coordinate 759 downwards.
AATCGTGTACAATTGAGGGCGTTTTCTGTTATGTCAATTCCGCGGTATTAGGCGGTCGGCGGCTACATTACCTTTTACATTTAACATTTATTCCTCATTTGACTTTTCTCATGCATATCTCCCGGAGTATTGATGAGCGTTTCTCTGTCTGTCAGTCTGCCTGCCTGTCTGTCTGTCTGTCTTTGTGTCTCTCTCTCTCTTTCTCTCTCCCTCTCTGTCTGTCTCTCTTTTGTGTGTCTGTCTGCCTCTCTATCTGTCTCCGTCTTTCTGTACGCCTGTCTGTCTCTGTCCCCCCCCCCCCCCCCTTCTCTCTCTCTCTCTCTCTCTCTCTCTCTCTCTCTGTGGGGTGGGGTTTTCCCCTCGGATGGAGCACCCCACAATGTCTTCAATATGATGATACTGTGACTTAGGAGCCCTACAGTTGTGTACCTGAAGTTGACTGTCCAAAGCAACAAAACATGGTCATCTGCTTTCGTTCTTTTCATACCTTTACACTAAAAAAAAAAAAAAAAAAAAAAAATATATATATATATAATATATATATATATATAGTTTAGTGATAGCCATCGTGTCTGATCAAAATGTGGATACTCGTTTTGGCGAATTCTGGTTGGTGGAGACAGAGAGAGAGAGAGAGAGAGAGAGAGAGAGAGAGAGAGACAGAGAGAGAGACAGAGAGAGAGAGCGAGAGAGAGACAGACAGACAGACAGACAGACAGATTTACTAGACAAGAGAGAAAGAGAGAGAGATTTTAAGAC
>JADBJO010002158.1:336402-337732 GCA_016801955.1 Conus betulinus | reverse complement strand
TATCAGCGGTCGAAATATCCACCTTGATGCATTACAGAGGGAGTATAGGTCAATACTCAATCAAAAGTTACAGATGATTAAGGACCATCTGACGGTAATCACGAGATCGTCAGATATACTGACATTACGACAATTTGTTACGCTAAACTGTTATAAGCTTTAAAAAATTGTTCACCGGTTCTTTCTCGTAAATGAGAAAGCGCTTCACGAGGAAAGAATTGTCTTTCCATTGTTCATATGCATCGGCGGTAAATTTCGCAAGCGATTTGACAGTATCTCCATCTGCTGATGAAAGTGTTCGAACTGAGTTGTGTCTTACGATGTAGGACTTGCACGATGTGAGACATAAACACTTGACAGCAGATTCCACGCAAACTTTGTTCAGAGATGTCCCATTTGACGTGAATTTCTGAAAGAGATTGACATGTTTCATCTGATATAAGATTTTATGGAAAAAAATTTTTTTCACGAAGTTTCTGGTGCATTTTTAGGTGTATTTTTTAAATGTGTGAATGTTTTTTTTTATGTTTTGTTTTGTTTTGATGACTTGTGAATTGACGCCAACCTGGTGACAGCCCTGATATGGCCCTTTGCGGTCAGCTGGGCTATAAGCCACATTACTTTACCTTACGTTTCATATCATCGCTGAAAGGCGATTGAATTCAAACGTAAATCTTCATAGTCCCTACAGTCAAACAGGAAAAGGCCTTTGTCTTCTACACCGTTTGAACATAAAGGACACATGACAGATTTGTATCAAATCATCTTCTGTTTGCATAAAATCCTAGGGTTCTAGTTCTAAACTTTGCTAGATTATTCCGATGCCATTTATGTGTTACTTCGTTAAGGTATTTCTCCGGCTGAAAATGTCTTTAAAAGAACTGTACCACACACATTTCTGTGTCTCTGGTATACGAACATGCCAGTTTTGTTGAAAGCAATCAGTAAGCCGTTGTCGGAAATCCGACAAAAAAAAAATGTATTTTCCTTACCTACCATCTGGGTAACCCAAACTATTCCAAATCCATTTTCATCAGAATTTTTTATGTCAGGAACTCAGTTGCAATATGCAGTTGATAACCCAAACTATTCCAAATCCTTTTTTTTTAATCAGAATTATTCTTTATGTTAGATACCCAGTTGCAATATCCAATTATATCTTGTCTGAAAGGCATGACATATGCCTGGCTATATAAACGTTTATCAGAGAGAGAGAGAGAGAGAGAGAGAGAGAGAGAGAGAGAGAAGGGCACTGATAGACAAAAAGCAATTACCCTACTCCTGAGTCGTCAATGTGTACTCAGTCCAGCACCGAAGACTCGACGAGGCT
>JADBJO010002158.1:316402-321402 GCA_016801955.1 Conus betulinus | reverse complement strand
ACTGAACTGCAAGTCGCAGAGCCAACCTGGTGGAGCGTGACCATCTGGAGTGGCCAGCACTACCACGTTCATGTGACAGCCATCCCCATGAACCCCTTCACACGGAAGACGTCCACATGAACTCCCCACATGCACAGACACGAAGAGGACATTGAAATCCTGGTCTGATGTGAAAACAAAATCCGGACACAAAACTGGTTCTCCTTTTCATGATGACCAGCGATCGTGTTAGTGGTGACAGTGACACCAAGATGTCCCAGTCTGGTGAAGGGACTATATTACACAGTTGTTATCTAATCTTCCTGCTACCTTCCGGTATTAACCAGGAGAAAAATGCAAGAGCTGCTGGTAGGTTTATTACATCAGACGGCATCTCTACCTTGATGATATATTCTGCACATAAGTGACTCAAGGTACTCTGTTATCTTCAGTGTAGCAGGTTTACAACAATAATGCCTAGATTATGTGAAATGATGTCAAAAAGTTACATTCATTTAAGGCGGTCATGACGATAAACATCTCCTCTCCCCCACCCCTCCACATTCCAGTTCCTCCTCGGAAGCTTACTGCCTGCTCTATTCTTGTATAGCTGCCAACATTAAGTTGCTGAGGATTGACACCTTTTCAGAAACGAGGAAAAAAAAACAAATATTCTAAAACAACATCCCAATGTCATTTCAAATACCAGGCTAGACATATCTGAGAATGGCACTCTATACAGGTGACCAACAAAGATGTTTTCACCTGCAAAGAATATGCAACCGCCAGCATGGGGCTGAAAATAGCAGACTTTTGGTAACTTCCATGCCTCTACTAATTCACGCGGAACCACAATCACACATCCCCTTCTCCCACCCACTGCACCACCTCCTTCCCTCCAATGCTGTCCCCACCTCCATCATGCCTTCTCTCCCTTCTGTGCCTACCAATGGTTCAAACAGCAGTAGCGCACTTGGAAGGCATGTAGAAAAATCGGATGAAAGTTCTCTTCGCCATAACCCCTACCCGGATGAGTTAGGAAAAAAAGAACTATCTGTGTGGAGTACACCCACCCCAGGATCAAGGCAAAATTCAAGACAAGTTGCTCAGGCCTTCAGGCCTGTCAGAGTCAAGGACAGGCTGCTCATCCGCCTATAGCCTACCTATGGCGGCGCGCCACTTCAAAGAAATGCGTCAACTCAGATGAAATGTTTGGCAATACGATCTATATGTTTGAATGTTTTGATGGTTAAAAGCAGTTTCGAAAATTCGATTTTTATGCGAATACAATCGTCTATTTCAAACTGGTCAATCTCCTCCAGCAGTGAACAGCTTTCACATTCAGTAAAATTCGGCTTTCTCAGTGTGATTTCTGTTCCATTTTGTACACAGGCAACAGAAAAAACAGGGAACAGAACCAAGCCCTCCAGCTGGAAGGACTCGTCATTTCCGTTTCTTTTGCATAAATACACACAAGTACTACGTAAACCGAAAATACAATGAATTAGTGTATCTACTAACTGTAAACAAAATTCAAGAATTCGAATTTTGATGTCTTTCCAGACATAAAAGTGAAAGGAACCACACACACACACACACACACACACACACACACACACACACACACACACACACACACACACACACACTCACTCACTCACTCACACACACACACACACACACACACACACACACACACACACACACACACACCACACATCTTCAATTCTAAATGTGGAGTAATGAGTTGTCCGCTGTAGAGATTTTGTTTCAGAGATGATATTATCAGCCACTTGGAACAGACTGTATACTGACCATGAAATACACAAGCAAACTTATCGAATTCTAAAAATAAAGTCTGTTCTCGAATAGTTTTTTTTTTTTTCCAAAGTAAAAGGCCACTTTTGCATATCAAATCGTGAAAAAGACTTGTTCACGAGTATGTCGTGGATGACTAGTTGGTTATAGCCTATATTACCAGATAGTACCATCTGGAGCTTCCTACACTTCACCCCCCCTGCAAACCAGCTAGCAGATGACACACCTGCCACGTGCTGCACCCCCCATTGCCATGTTTCTCCTCCACCCTCCCCACCCCCCCCCCCTCCCCGCATTCAGACCTCACTAATACACTCCCGTCTTCCTGTTTTCCTTCCTCCCCTCCTCGTTGATCTACCATGGTATGCTTCAGACATGCTTCAAACTAACAGCCACAAGGATGTTGTACAGTGAAGCGACCTATTGCACTATGGCTGTCAATTAGGTTGTCGAATGTTGATGTCGTGGTGGTGGTGGTGTTTGTTGTTGCTGCTGCTGCTGTTGCTGTGGTGGTAGTTGTGTTGTTGCTGTTGCTGCTGCTGCTGCTGTTCTTGCTGTTGTTGTTGCTGTTGTTGTTCACACAATCTATGCACCTCTTTTCAGGTGTCTGTGTATCGTCAGTACACTTCGAGCAAAGCAGTTGCTGAAGACCAAGGTCATGGTCATTATAATCGTCCTCATCTATCTTCGCTTCTTCTGTCCAGCTCATTGATCTTCAACGCCAAGTTCACCATCACGACTAAGCAGGATACACACACCAACGCCACCATCTACATTGCAGCCCTCACTGACTTCTACATCAGAAAACTCCTCGTCGACGTCGTCTTCTACAACATCATCATGATCACTCTTCCGTGCTTTTCCTTCATCGTCATCATCATCTGCACCAGCGTCCACCGTTATATTCCTCAGACGGGGCGTTGGCGTGGAAACAATCGTCTGCCAACTTGACGGACGCGCTGAATAAAGAGATGGCCGTTACCAAAATGCTTCTACTGGTCTGTTACGCTTAAATCATCTTCATGACGCCAAAGGTTCTTATCGCTTTTTTTCTCGTGCAGTTTGTGCAAGGCTGGGGTCCTCTGGGCTGCTACGTAAACACTTTTTATGTCTTCGTTGCCATGATGCGTTTGTTCAGCGCTCTCAATTCGTCTCTCAATTTCAATTTCTTATTTATTTATTTTTTCGGGTTCGAAATTTCGAAGTACTGTTCGCAAGCTGAGCTGTTGTGGGTAATGAGACTGATGCTAAAACTTTAGAGGATACTTCTGAAATCTGAACTTAAATGTTGGTCTGTTGCTCCTCGTCAAACATCCATTATAAAGACTTTCGTGAAAATGAATAATTGCTGTCATTTGTTTCGTGTGATTTGAAACATATATCATCATAGTACACACACACACACACACACACACACACACAACACACACACACAACACCACACCACACCACCACCACCACCCCACCACCACCACCCACCACCACACCACCACCACCGCTCATCTCTCTCTCTCTCACCTCCTCTCACAACTCTCCCACGCACGCGTCCCTCTCCTCTCATCTCCTCTCTCTCTCTCTCTCTCTCTCTCTCTCTCTCTCTCGCTCCTCTCACTCCTCTCTCTCCCTCTCTCTCTCCTCTCTCTCTCCCTTCCTCTCTCTCTTCCCTCTCTCCTCTGCCTTCCTCTCTCTCCCTCTCTCTCTCTCTCTTCTCTCTCCTCGTCTCTCTCCCCTCCTCTCTCTCTCTCTCTCTCCTCTCTCTCTCTCCTCTCTCTCTCTCTCTCTCTCTCTCTCTCTCAAGCAACATTTGCAAGTGCTAGCATCTCCCTCTGTAAACCAAGGTGGCTGTGCGCACAGTCTATGTTGCTTTCACTGGCAGACAGTAAAGCAGAACAGCTGGAACTCACCCGAAGACTGGGGAAACAGCAACAAGACGCGGGAATGATAGACAAGTCAGAGAACAGCAAAGTCTTGGTAAAAAACACTTTCAGTTACCATATTCAGCAGTTAGAATTACGATGAGCGGATAGACATGTAAACCATGGATTCCTTGAAGAATCTTGCGTCGAACGAGAACATCGTCAACGTTGCTCTGAACGATGCTCGGCCTGTATATGCTTTCTTTGACAGGAGGCACACCATTTGTAGTAACTGGTGGCAAACATCCTACAATGTGGATGTGAGAGCCGGACACTAACTGCAGACGGCAAATAAAGTATCCAGCCGTTTTGAAATAAATGCTCGAAAAAGCTTCTACGTGTCTAGTACAAAGAACATAGGAACAAAGGACAGTCAGGTGGAACTCAAAGCTTGAGCAGACGCAAAAAGAACCTTCCCTGACATTTGTCAGTGACGGAAGCGTGTCTGGAACGGGTCAGGTGACTTGATTTGACCTGTACCTAAGAGATTCTAGTGGAGGCTGAACGTGCCAAAGTGGTCCTGAATGGAAAACATGAAGAACGAGACTAAACGTATCTTTACTATTCTGCTACTGACAGAGAACGATGGCTGTGGGATATCCCTGACTTTTCAAGCTATGTCAAGTACTGACAAACTGCCATGGAGCCATGATACCAAGTCAGGATCTTGATAGAGGGAAAGGGACAGCTGAAGTGCAGCAGATGGAATGGGGTTAGGGTATGGGTTGGAGCTGGAAGCATGAAGAAGAGAGGGGGTCCGATGAATACAAGTGAAACATTGAGTAAACTGTATGACCTTTGGCTAAATAATACTCATGAATGACAGTATACCAATGAAAGTGTATTCATGACTCAAATGCAAGCTGCTCGCTTAAAAGCGAGAATTACCATTGTGTGGCAGAGAGAATTGACCTTACCCATCAAGCTGGGTTGAACGGATAAACTGAACACCTACTTGCTGCTGCGCGTCACATGCACAAAACCTGTGACAGAAAATAAAACAAAACTGAAACTAAAAATTACCACCCCACCCACCCAAAAAAAAAAAAAAATCTTACCTGAGTCAATTCTCAGATGAAAAAAAACCTGTGTTGAATTAAAACAGGTGTTTTCTGTCGATATGTTTAGAAACAATGACTTCAGGGCGAGGTCTCCAGCCGCAGTGACTCCGCCATTCCAGGATGCAGCTAGGCAGACGCGGCGTTCACGAAGTACGGCTGCTGATCTAGACAAATATTGTCATCAGTAGAGGTGGAATGGGATGGCTATCTCGGAGGACAGTGTCTT
>JADBJO010002158.1:281402-308902 GCA_016801955.1 Conus betulinus | reverse complement strand
AGTATGTTGCAGAGGCATCAAATGTTAAGAAAAAAACAAATGCCCGGTAAGAACTTCTAATGTTTGAGTTGTTTGTTTTCATGTATTCCGCAAGCTTGATGACCTTATTAAGAAATGGTTTGTTTTCTTCTCTAGTATAGCTAATGATGAAGCAGACGGTGATGATAGATGTGACAGTGCAGGACAGATTTGTAACAGTGAATTTGTGTGCCTGGGTGAGGCACTTGTGTTTCTGATCATGTTTCTTTGCATTATAAAACTGTTTTTTCGGCGCTGCAAATATTAATGAAACACCCCTTGACATAAAGGCTATGTAGACATTGCATTGTCAATAAAAAAAACGTATCTGAAACGTCTCTCTCTCTCTCTCTCTCTCTCTCTCTCTCTCTCTCTCTCTCTCTCTCTGGTCTAACTTCTTTTGTGCAACTAACGTTTGACAGAACCAGGATGAATTAAACAATCAAACACTTGCCATGTTCTTAAAATGCGGTCAGCCTGCTAGTGCAGAGCTTGCAACATTTCTTTTTCAAACCGAAACACAACTAATAAACAGATGATGTATCAAATGTTGTACATAAGAACACTGCAACCGGGAGGTGGGGTTGAAACGTTATTTAATTGTAACCCTTAATCTTGCAAAGAATTAAGGGAAAAAAATAAACTAAATACTGAATATGAGAAATGATACAAATCTTACAACTTGGTACTGAAATCTTTAACATCATAGACAGCACCGAGTTGACAAAATAAAAATCATGGTCAGATAAGAACGTCTGTGGGCGTCTTACGTTTACAGCTGGCTGTAAGCTAACAGCAATGCACACTCCCTGGTGGGTGTAGCCTACTTCATTCCCACTGCCACGCGCATGGCACGTGTTTTCCATCACAAGGCCAGTTCCAGCTTGCGCTTGCTTTAAAGCAAAAATCACACGCACGCATGCTGTTTACCGTACTTCCTGGCATGTAGCATCTCACTATATATCAGTCTAAAAGACACATTGAGTGTACTTACCCCAACAGTCTCCTTTCCGTTCTCCTCCACTGACAACCCCGTGAACAGCAGCACACACAAACAACAACAAAGGTGCACCCCCATCTTGCGATAATGGACTTCACCAGTGATGGTGCTGAGTGAGGACCTGACGCAGTTCTAATTGAATGCGTGAAAAGCATGCGATACTATGGCATGCATTAATTTGTTGGTAAAGGGAGAGTGCATTGCTGCCTTTTATTACAAACTCTTATTTTCTCTCTAAATAGGCTTTCTTTGCGGTGGATTCCGTATTCAGTGCATTTATTACAATACACATGTTTAAGCTTAATCGACAAAAATCCGAAAATATACGCAAAGCGCTCTTTTTGGGACTACTGTGAGGATATGGCTCTGCTGTGAGTGTAGGGTGCCCACACAGGTCTGCACTGGGTACTTAACTGGGTGCAGTTAGGAGCCATTCGTATGAAGGAAGTATCAGGGAACCAGCCTCAGCAAATCAATATCGTTAGATTCTTCAAAGTCACACCCTTCCTCCTGCACAGCATCACACAAGATGGCAAATTCAAAGTCGACATTCTCTGTCTCAGGACGTGGCTGGCCACAGAAGATATCCACCAGCTCCTGAGGAAGAATGCCCTCTTGACATCTGCTGAGTTTACAAGTTTCTTCTGCTGTTTTCCCTAGACTCTACTTGCAGGACCATCAGTGACTGGTTGAGTCTGGCATACACACTTCCGTACTTTGACCTGAGAACAAATACTTTGTTTCGCTTAAATTGCGGACATACTAGTAAACTTTCGTTTTGGGGGATCTAAGTTCAGTATAGAAACATCATGTTGAGAATATTTTATCTAAATGACCGCGAGGAAAGTAATCGAGGTTTTTCCTTATTCTAACATTACTAAGAAAAATATCGAAACCTCAGAAACTAAACAAGGAGATTCTACTTTGCCTGATAATTGACTCGCTCCATGTGTTTTCGTAGCAAAGACTTGCAAAGAGGAAAAAGACTGAGATCAGTACCATTGTAGTTTGCTAACAGAGGTCCTCTTCCTGTGTAAATATGTTTCCTTCAGTATGTCAAAGAGCATCAGATTGTCATTCATAATTTTAGAACGATTTTACAGACCGCAAATAAAGCTCTTCAGACTTGCAGATGCGTCAGGGGACAGTACGGGTGTTCCAAAAACACGGAGAATGTTCTGGAGGCATTGGTACTTTGTGAAGGTGTACGTGAGCCTAGCCTTTATTTTCGACACAAACAAAACTTCCCGAATGATTTCCTGAAGAGGCATAGAAATCCACCGCCGCTTTGCAGTAGTATTTACCCCAGTTCACACTGAGACCACATATGCTAATCGGTCTCCTGCGATTCCTTATGCCGGTATTAAGGAACACTTTTGATATTAGGTGGAAGTAATAGAACGAAAATATCTGTGTCAGTTGATCTCATGATGATTCAACCCTTACATCTTGATCTTGATGACAGCACTGGGGAAATATATGCATTCAGCTTTCTTGATTTAAATTCCTGGATGGGAGTGGCTTCCATGCTTTTGTCGTCCGTTAATATCAGTTTCAGGCTTTTTTTTTCCAGATGTGACATACACCTGTCTGGAAAGTCTATTAGCATAGCTGTCTTTTGTTCACAAAAAAAGAAAAAAAAGCAGTTCAGTCTGCTGAATCTTGTTGTCACCATCAACCATGAAACTTTTTTTTCCCAGCTCAGCGACCTTGGTACTTGAACCTGAGAAAAATGAAACTTTACTCTTTCCCGAACCACCACATTCCACTGATTGAGTGGAGACAAGCCCAGAGAGTCTCTGGGTCAAAGTCAAGTCTACTTGAGGCTGGAGGGCTGTGCAGGACCTCACTGCCACGCCTGCAGAAGTGGTTGGCAGAGCAGAGAAGGGGCTGCAGAAGACCCATGTCTTTGAGAATGGGACTACACTTGCTGCAAGTCGGAAGGAGAACATGTCAAACTCTTTTTCCAACGCATGCATCAGCTTAGATTTGTCAGTTATCACGGGCATCACATCTGGTATTGCCAGAGCCCAAGGTATCTGACTGACGGGCTTAGTCATGGCTTTTTGTAAATCTATGTCGGTTTCCTTGATAAACATGAAAAGATAAACGAACATGTCTCTTCGAGCTGTGACTTGAAACATTGTGTTTGAAGAAATTCACAAGGTCTTGTTCTTATACACAGTGGCTAATGTCTCGGGTCCTGCTTTCTTCAACGAAGTCTGGGAGATCAGGTTTCGGTCAATACACAATGGTGCCATGATGAATCTGTTGATTTCTTCGCCGCAGGCATCTGCAGTGAGCAGATCTTGTATGTCTTTTCGAGTTGGCATATCAAATGAGAGACAACAATACGCCACCCACCCCCCTCCCCCCTCACCTCCCCCCTCTGACAGCAGCTGGTAATCATGACACTTCGAGTACTAAAACGTTTTCACGGGTCTTTCATATTTTGACATTTTTTCTGAAGAATACACAATCAAATCAAGTCCATATCATGGAGAGATGTGTTCGTAAATATTTCCCTGTCACTTAGAATAGGTCCATTCGTACTTGATCTCATGATGATTCAACCCTTACATCTGGATCTTGACGGTGAATCGCAAACTGTATGCAGAACAAAGCACCACAGCTGGGCGCTCAGACAAACGCATCATGTAATGGCATCATTAGACGTCATATATGATAAAACAAGGCCGACTGGGAGTGAGGAACGACAGCATGACGACCATGTGGGTGCAGCTTCTCGCTGTGGAATTCGACTATTGTGAACTTATTCATATTCCACTGAAGTTCACATTGACCGGATACCACGGAAATAGAAGCAGCAGCACCAGCACCACCACCAACAGCAGTAGCAACAGCTCCAGCACCAACACCAGCACCAACAGCAGTAGCAACAGCTCCAGCACCAACACCAGCACCAATAGCAGTAGCAACAGCTCCAGCACCAACACCAGCACCAACAGCTCCAGCACCAACACCAGCACCATCAGCAGTAGCAACAGCTCCAGCACCAACACCAGCATCAACAGTAGTAGCAACAGCTCCAGCACCAACACCAGCACCAACAGCAGTAGCAACAGCTCCAGCACCAACACCAGCACCAACAGCAGTAGCAACAGCTCCAGCACCAACACCAGCACCAAACAGCAGTAGCAACAGCTCCAGCACCAACACCAGCACCAACAGCAGTAGCAACAGCTCCAGCACCAGCACCAACAGCAGTAGCAACAGCACCAACACCAGCACCAACAGCAGTAGCAACAGCTCCAGCACCAGCACCAACACCAACAGCAGTAGCAACAGCTCCAGCACCAGCACCAACAGCAGTAGCAACAGCTCCAGCACCAGCTCCAACACCAACAGCAGTAGCAACAGCTCCAGCACCAGCACCAGCACCAGCACCAACAGCAGTAGCAACAGCTCCAGCATCAGCACCAGCACCAACAGCCGTAGCAACAGCAGCAGCACCAACAGCCCAAGCAGCAGCACCAACACCAACAGCACCAGCACCAACACCAATAGCACCAGCACCAATAGCACCACACCAGCACCAACTGCAGTAACAATAGCACCAACGCCAACAGCAGTAGTATCACCAGCACCAGCACTAGCACCAACAGTAGTAGTAGTAGTAGTAGTGGTGGAGGTGGTGGTGGTAGTATCAACAGCATTAGCAGCAGCAGTAGTAGTAGAAGTAGTAGCAGCAGCAACAGCAGTAGTAGTAGTAGTAGTAATCACTATTGGTATTATGGTTGGTGTTCATGCTGCTATTGTTCAGATTAGGAAAATGTTCTCTCTCTCTCTCTCTCTCTCTCTCTCTCTCTCTCTCTCTCTCTCTCTCTCTCTCTCTCTCTCGCACACACACACACACACACAGACACAGACACACACACACACACACACACACACACACACACACACACACACACACACACACACACACACACACACACACACACCAAAGGCCGTGCTCTCAGTTTAGATGTTTTTCCTTGTTGTCTGTTTGTTTGATTTTTTTGTTTCCAAAAGCTATTTGATGTGTAAATAAGTGACACGTAACACACGTTATCATTTTTCTTCTTCATCGACAGAAACTCAAAACTGAGATTATTTGAGTTACAGATGTAAACTGCATGTCAGGTGTCAGTTTCCAGAATGCAACAAAACAGGTCCTGGCTATTTTCTTTTCTTCTTTTTTTTTTCTAACAGAAAATAAAGCTAGCCAAGAACTGGTTTGTGTTTTTCTTGGTTCCTACCCTGTTCACCGAGCTTTCCGTGGCTTCAATGACGTCTACTATGTCATCATTAGTGACGTTTCAAGGCTTGGTTAGCCACCCTGTGGACTCTGAGGAAGTTACCTTGGTATGTAGACATAAAAATCGTGCAGGTTGTTTTAAATTCTTTTTCCACTCTGATCTATCTGTCTATCATTTTTTTTTTGCTTTGCTTAAGAGAGAGAGAGAGAGAGAGAGAGAGAGAGAGAGAGAGAGAGAGAATGTATGTGAATTCAGGTTCTTATGTGGGATGTGGTTTTAATAAAACTGTGTAATTGAAGATTCTTTTATATAGAATAAACTCTCTCTCTCTCTCTCTCTCTCTCTCTCTCTCTCTCTCTCTCTCTCTGTGTGTGTGTGTGTGTGTGTGTGTGTGTGTGTGTGTGTGTGTGTGTGTGACTGTGTGTGTGTGTGTCTGTCTGTCTGTCTGTGTGTGTGTGTGTGTGTGTGTGTGTGTGTGTGTGTGTGTGTGTGTGTGTGTGTGTGTGCTCTTGTATACCATTCTCTCACATTTCAATCAGTCTTTTAATAACCTTGGCGAGTTTTTATTCATTCCCTGCTAAGTTACCGATGTCGTTTGCAAAACGGAAGTTACTGATGGTCCTTCTTCCAATGCTAATGTCTTATTATGCTTTCTACGTACATCAGCCACTATGCGTTACAAATATATATTTAAAAGTGTGCGGGATAGAAGACAACCCTGACAAACACCAAATGAAGTATGGAACCACCTTCCAATATCACGCTGTGCCAGTACCGCACTGGTTGCTTTGGAGCACTGTCGCAGGATTGTGTGTTTAGCTTTGCCCAATGCTAAATGTCTACATTGAGGCCCATTGTGCCTCTTTCCAGACTCTGTCAAATGCTTTCGTAAAGACAATGCCAGAAATCCCACAGATCTTAGACGAGTTTAACGCAGGTTAAAGAACAGCCTTTATTTCTTTCCCTCAGTTTTCATGAGTGTTTAAGCTCCTTCTGGTATCACATATCTCTCACAATATGTCGTGTGTCCATGTTCCATATTCATCACTTTAGTCCAAGAACCTCTATCGCTGCTTCAGTCAGCTCTGGTCGATTGTTTGTGAGGGTTTTGAGGTTTTCTTCAAGCAGCAGTAGTAGTAGTAGTAGTATGGCCGCTTCGAACTTTTCAGCGATGTTAGGATCTTTCAGTTTGTCATGACTTAATTTGAGACAGCAATTTTTCAGTTTCATGTTGTTCTTTAACTGTGCTTTAATGTTCGTCAGGATAAGATCGTAGTTACTGTAAAAGTCAGTTCTCCAAATGTGCTTGTTTTAGCTCAGATGATACCAGGACTGTTTCGGTTCTTCATAAGGATAAAGCCTTTCTGATACTGACCGTTAGGGTCGTAGCATGTCCATGGAGCGTGCTGCCATAAGCCAAGTCACCACCACTGGCAAATTCATGCAGATGCAATTAGTTTCAAAGCGAGGTGACTGCAGGCAGAAATGAAACAAACTGCGCCACCAAACGAACGAAACAAATACATATCGTTATCTTGTGGTGTGTTTTATTTTTATTTCGTTCGGCGGCATAGTGATTTTTTTTTCTTTCCAGCAGGCGTAGTCTGTAACGCTGGTGGTCTCGTTACAGTCGGGGCCACAGAAATTCCTCCAGTCTTCTTAGAAATATATTCCAGTCTTGGTGTGAGGGTGTCTTTCTTATCAACCTTGTTGATGACCGGCAGAAGCTGAATGTAGAATTCTTCAATCTGGTCATCATCATAGTGTGATGTGGGAGCATATGCTTGTATTGCTGTGAGTTTGCATGGTCGCGCTTCTAGTTGTATATTTATGATTCGGTTGGATACAGGGCAGTAACCCACACAGCATCCCTGATGCTGTGTTATTCTTAACTTATAACTCCACTCTGTGTACATGTACATTTTCTTCTCCATTGCTGTACAGGGCTGCCTTTTTTGCCTTTATATCTCCGCTATACTTCCATCTAATTTTGCAGAGGCTGAGAATGTGTCTGGGTACCTGTCCATTCTGTGAGTCCATTCTTTCAATTGTCCAATTCGTCTGTGCGACCTTATGTTCTGGGCTGTGAATGTGGTTGATTTCGTTTTCAAAATACTCTGTGGTTTTGCACCGGAAGCACACTCATCGGGTTCGCCTTGCGGGACGCACAGACAGTGATCAATGGTTGGTACAATAGTGACTAACTGGCTGCAACCTATCTCGGTTGGTCTCTGTTTTTTCTTTTCCGTCATAAGGCGTATTGGGGGCAAGTGGGGCCCATTTGTCTCCGGGATATATTTCCTTGTAGGGTTTATTTTCTACATGAGGCAGATTGTGCTGCGTTACGGAGAAGAACCACTAACTTGACTGAAACGCAGATTCTGGACCAACTTCATGGCCAGCAGTGCCACCATCTTCACCTCTGATACAACTGTCCATTCACAGTTCAACGGTTCATTCACCCAGGATCCAGCTTTAGCAATGGGGGATCCAAATCAGAAGTCATCTGAAGGGCAGCAAAGGCAACATCACACTGTCCAGACTGAAACCTCTATAGAAGGACAGAAACAGTTTCATCAAACACAAGTTCAGGCTCCGTGCGTGCACTGGTGTGGTTCCATCACACTGTACGGGCCTTAGACATGGACCCTCACAAAATAATCTGGAAAGCAGAGTTATTGAGATGAGGAGTTACTGCAAGCTGTGTAACATCAGATACACAGACTATATCTCTAACAAAAAAAAAAAAAAAAACAAGTGCGCCAGACCTTCAGGCAGCACATTGGAGCATATGAAGATATGCGGACATTCATGAAGAAAACTGCGTCGGTATGCTCATGCAATAAGTTCCAATGGTCTTGTTAGCAGCTTTCCTCCAAGACGTGCTAGAAGCGAGATACGGTGGACCAGACAGTAAAGAACAGCTGGAGCAGCAACTTTGTAGAATGGACGGGGAAACCATTGGCAGAGACCCACGCTTGGCCACACAACCGACAGAGACAAACCTGGTGAGCAGTTCTTTAGTACGGCGACACGATGTCTCCACACGGAATCAAAGGAGAAGAAGGAAAAAAACGTATTCATTACCCAAAGGTGGCATTAAAGCAAAAAGAGAAAACACCAACCGATCATGACAAGGCGTAAGGAAGGCGCGAGGTCAAGCCGTGGTCGCCCAGTCAAAATGTGAACTCAATCAAGTCAGAGCCAAAATGGACCAGTTTGTCCCTCAGATCACACGATTTTTGGCAATTTTCACAAAAACATTAAAAATCAACCACTTCACCTAGGAGCATGAAACATGCACCACTGGATAGAAGAAACCCCTGTTTATCAAAAATGCTTCCTTTCAGTGAGGAATCTACACAGTTCACATGATGTAAGTAATCCAAAATGATACCTATTTGCACAACAAGAACAAAAACGTTTTGTGCACACTGTAATCCACTTCTTCATACTCTCTATCCAACCACACAAGTTACACTTCTGAGCACTTGATATGAAATGCAGAGAATGGTATATTTATGCCAACTGCATAAAACACAAGAATTTGACCACAAAATGCTTGATCCACTCAAAATCATGTGATCGTGTCCAAAATCGTGTGATCGCGGCAACTGAGAGTAGGACAATTCAAATAAAATAAAAATATGAAACTACTACAGAATACACGGAGAACGGTCTAGAGGAAGTAACTGCAAAAAAAAGGGCCCTAAGCTGTCCCTGAAACGAGATTTATAGCCCTTTAATAAAAGGCGGTATGACTTAAAAATCGTCAAACGCTGTCGGAAGTGTGTCCGACACGCCTTCAAGTGATGTGAACAGTGTCGAAACCCGCTTCCGACAAGACTCGATTGAGTTAGCCTGGTTGAGGAATCTCTAACCTTTAGAGTTTTAACACAGAAGCAAACAAGTCTGTTTGGAAAAAAATAAAAATCGACAGAAGAGGAGAAAATTAGCCACTTATTCGCTAGACAAATGAACAATTGTGAGATTGGACAAGATTTTCGACCCTGCGACAGAAACAGAAACAAATTACACCGTGGACAGCGGCCACTTGCTGATTTTTCTGTTGTCATCTAAGTGTGTGTGTTGACGTTAGCTCAGCAATTTTTTTTTTAAATCGTATCAACTATTTCAAGACAAAACATTCCCCAATACTTTCAAAAATTATTTCAGACGTCCCCATGTTTCACAGGCACAGCACAGTGTATCCACATCGTTTCAAACCAGCAGTTTTCTCTCATGTTTTGGTTGTGCTGGAGACCGTTCGCAAGTTAACACACGTTCCAAAGATCGTAGGGCCGATGGAAATTGAAGAGAGACCGCTAACCAATAGGGCATTACACCAAGTATGGAGTCCCAGTTAATAGGATCGATTCGTTTCATTTTCAATTCTTGATCAATGGTGTTAGGGCAAGGAAAAGGAATCCTGTATATTAAGAACAAATGTTGGATGAAAATTTTTAGCATGCGGATATTTTAGTTTAGTCTGCATTAGGTTTGTTGTTGTTGTTGTTGTTGTTGTTGTTGTTGTTGTTGTTGTTGTTGTTGTTGTTGTTGGGGGAAGAGAGGAGGAGGAGGAGGAGACGAGGTACGGAGGGGGGACGGGTGTTACATTCCGTCTGATCAGTGAGACAGTCGAGTGCCAATTTGGCTCACTGAGACATTTCTCATGTATTCAACTCATCAATTGTGTGCGTTGTTTCCCAGGATATGTTGGGGCCAGGATTCAAACCTTGGGACAACCCCTACAACTTGATGGAACAGACAGCATCCCAAACCACGGAGACAGTCATCAATGTCGGTTTCTTGTCCATTGTTGTCGTCGTTGGTGTCATCGGCAATGTTATCAACATGATTATCTTTGCAAGGCAGGTAGGTACAAAGAACTATGAAAGTGACACAGGTACAAATAATTATAAAAGTGACATAGACTTTGGGGTCTTAAGGTTTTTTCTTTAAATAAAAGAAATGGACTCTCTCTCTCTCTCTCTCTCTCTCTCTCTCTCTCTCTCTCTCTCTCTCTCTCTCTCTCTCTCTCTGTCTCTCTCTCTCTGCTTTGTTCTTCTGCCTTTTTCTGTGTTCGCTGTTGGGGATTTAAAATCTCAGGCAGCATCTACCATGGAGACAGAGGTTCCATTCGACGTTTCCCATGCGGAGTACAGGCAATACTTATTGTTGCAGTTATTATTATTATCATTATTATTATTATTATTATTGTTATCATCATCATCATCATCATCATCATCATCATCATCATCATCATCATCATCATCATCATCACCATTATCATCATCACCATCACCACCATTATCATCGTCATCATCACCATTATCATCATTATTAGTATTATGATTAATACTGTTTTTATTATTCGCATTATAATTGTTGTTATTATTGTTTTCATCATCATCATCATCATTATCATCATCATCATCATCATTATCTTCATCATCATCATCATTATTACTTGAGCGCATAAACAGAACCAGGTAATCTTAATGATGAAATGTAACAGATTTTGCAACTTGATCACATTTTTGTTCTGCAGTAGAAATATATACATTCAACGTATTCTATTAGATACCATTTTCGAACATTTTCCATTTGAACTCCTTGTGAGAACACCTGAAAACCTGGAACAATACCTTCGTTCGCAGACTTCTTGTCTGATAGGAAACTGTGCGCAGTGTTGAACAGGAGATTAGCTACATTTTACATTGGAAAAGTGTAAACAACAAACATACAAACAAGAACACACCTAAAAATGGCAAACTGATAATGTCAGACTCAAGGGGTAGTAGAAGGCCTTTATACACACGGACAGACTAACACGCTAAACCATTGCCCACTCAGGGTCTGCAGGACAGGATCAACGTGTGCCTGTTCAGCTGGCTCTGGCAGACTGTGGCTACCTCCTCGCCCTCTTCATCTACAAGTCCTTCAGCCTCCTGACCCTCTTCTCAAGACACTGGGAAACTTCTGGAAGGTCCGCAGCCTCAACACCATCCTTGGGGTCTTCTGGGGGTTCTCCACCGTCTCCAATCTGTTGACGTTGCTCGTTTCCGTGGAGAGGTATGCGTTGTTTCTTTGATGGAGCATTCAGTCTGTTGATAAGATAGATATTAATACGATGTTCTATACTCCTTGTCACCGCATTTATATGTGTCTTGTGCTTAAATTAAGCTACCTTTTCAAAACTGGTCAATTCATTTTGTGACTCTTTTTCAGTATGTTGATAAATCTGTATTACATATTGGCGATCTTATCTACAGTGTTGACATTGGAGACATGTTTAGTTTTTCTTCATACAGATGTCTGGTATGGTTGCAGTTCCACCTTCCTGGAACCATGAGACTGGACAAAAGCATTTCCTGATCAAGTAAATTACTTTAGATATCTAAAAAGTGTTGCTTAGCAGGTGTGCTAACTTCAGCGCCATGACAACCACTTAACATGTTTTTTGACGTAAACATACGTGTTTTCAGATGTCTATGTGTGGTGAACCCACTTCGGGCTAAACAGCTGTTAAAGACCAAAGTCTTGGTGATCCTCATCATCCTCATCTACTTCCTCATCCTGTCCAGCTCACTGATCTTCAACGCCAAGTTCACCGTCACAACCCGACAGGACAGAGACACCCACATCACCATCTACACGGCAGTTCTGAGTGACTTCTACCTCCAGAACAAGCTGCTCGTGGATGTCGTCTTCTACAACATTCTGATCATCACTCTGCCTGTCTGTTCCTTCATCGTCGTCATCCTCTGCACCAGCGCCACCGTCATCTTTCTCAGACGGGCGTTGGCATGGAAACAGGTCTCCGCCAACTTGACCACCCGTGGTGGATGAGAAAGAGACGGCGGTGACCAAAATGCTTCTGCTGGTCTGTTACGCTTATGTGTTCTTCATGGCGCCAACGGTTCTGAACGCTTTTCTGGTGCAGTTTGTGCAAGGTTGGGAACCTTCGGGACGCTACGTGAATACGTTCTATGTCTACGTTGCTATGATGCATTTGCTCAGCGCTCTCAATTCGTCTCTCAATTTCTTTATTTATTACTTTCGTGGGTCTAAGTTTCGAGGCTCTCTTCGTCAGCTGTGCTGTGGCTCGCGATGAGACGTAAAGTTTATGCTCTGAAGGATGTTTTGAATATTTGAACCAGACCTGAACATCATCACTCCTGTTTGTCATCACAGTAAAAATGAAAGCACTCGAGAAACGAACCAATAGTTGACGCTTGTTTAGTAGACTGATACGAAATGTTGTTCATTACATACAAAGTAACAAAATTATCAGATTTACGCGCACATCAATACTGTGTGAACATGTACAAATGTATTCATGCTTTTAGCGCATCACGATCGGGCACACAAACACGCGCACACACACGCGCGCGCGCGCGAACACACACACACACACACACACACACACACACACACACACACTCACAACACACACACGCGCGCGCGCGCGCACGCACGCACGCACGCACGCACGCACACACACACACACACACACACACACACACACACACACATACACACACATACGCACGCACGCATGCACAGACACACACACACGCGCGCGTTAATGTATGTGCACCCAGACCCTCTCTCTTTCCCTCTCTCTCTCTCTCTCTCTCTCTCTCTCTCTCTCTCTCTCTCTCTCTCTCTCTCTCTGTGTGAACATAAGACCTGCCACAATATCAGACAGCAGGCCAGTACTTAAGATGACAAGAAAGGAGAACCGTGTGTCTTTCCTCACGATTTTCAGGTACAGAAAGCTTGCCTGGCCCGGGCCAGGTGTCCTGCCATGGCTCCGCTCCAATGCCACAGGATAACTGAACGGTCCATGTCCCAGAAACAAGGGAAAGTCATTCTGGATGGAAAATGCTAAAGACTTGATTGCTGTTTACAGTACTTCTGCTCCGTTGTGCATGACATGGAATGAAGTGCTTTAAACATGCTATGAATATCCCCGAATCGTCAAGCGTCTGTGATGCCTACGATGACTTACAGTCATTGAACAATACCATGGTCTCCAGGAGAGAAGAGAAAAAACGGTGCATGGAAGGAGGTGCATGTGAACGCAGGGTAGGGAGGACGCGAACATGAATAAAGAGGAAAACAAGTATGGGTAAATTCGTCCGTTGTTTTACATAACACCGTCTTCCTCGTCAACAAACACAATTAAGTACAATGGTAGCCAGGTAGTACACTACTTGTGAGGTAAGCGAGAGATGCCAGAGTTGGACACCGCAGAGATGTCTTCCTCCTCCTCTAGCTTTGGTTGGAATGATAAACTGAAGTCCCCACATGCAGAATATGCTTAGTACATGCGTCACAAACTCTAACAAAATTTGAAATAGATCCAAATGTAAAAATGGAGCAGAGAAGGCGCGCCTGAGCTGTTAGGGAAAACGCCTACAGGAACCCCCACGCAGCTTCTACTACTTTACACATGCATCACAAACTTCAACCAAAATCAAAATAAGATTTGAATTTGAAATGGAACAGAGAAGAAAAGGCACGCCTCAGTCCTGAGGGGAAGCGCCATCTGTTGGATCAACATTCATGCTGTCTGTCAAGATTTCTGGTGATACCAGCCGCCGTGGCGAAGTGGTTAGCGGTGCGGTTTCTCGGATGAGAAGTCGTGGGCTCGATTCCCATCAGTCATTTATTTGTGGAATGTTTTTTTTTTTCGGACCGACCGGTTCTTTCTCAGGTTGAGCTTACTATGGGCTCAGTTGGCAAGACTGGGACCTTACAGTCGAGTTTCATTCACTTACTGCATGCATCTCTAAGAGCAATGCTAAAATGTCCTGCGTTTGTTGGATCAGAACAGGCACCACTGAACACCACCGAAGTGACTCGGCAGCAGTGCAGAGTCTCCTCTAGTGGGTTGCCTCTTGACGACTTGACATTGACTGCTCCCAAGTGGATTGCCGGTGCCGGGACAGCGGCGGGACGGGCCGGTCTGTAGCTGTGGACGGGGCGTCAGAATAAGCGGCATGGGTGCAGTGCCATTGAGGTGGCACAGAAGATGGGACGGCATGAAAAGTGGCTTTGGTGATGACTCCTTTACGCCCGTGGACACCCATTGCAAGGACTCCATTCAAAAGTAGTTCGGCTACAGACCTACACAAGCGTTGTCTTTAGTTTGAGTAAACGGTTAGCTGCATGCTTTTTTTTCCGGACAGTTATATCCTGTGAACGGCAGGGTCAGGTTTTGATGGGTGGCCTTGAGGTGACTTGTCTTGAAGGATCTTTAGCGAACTTGAAAGTTCTTTGACTTTACGAATCATGTTCAGTACTGACTCCTCCTCCGTCAGTCTAGCTGCGTAAGCTGCACAGGAGCTGACCATAGAAAAGCACGATGCTGTTGGTGTGTTTTGCTGTTGTTGTTGTTTACCTTCCACGTCTTCCATGATTTCAGTGCGACATTGGCCCTGCGCCACTAAATCCAACTGTCCTGATACACATCATGTTCAACTGAAGAACTCATTCTAACTGGGAAACTGTACATTGCTAATACGGTTTCGCTTCTATCTCCTTGTTGATTGCTATCGAAATGGCAGTGGTGATTATGATGATAACGACGACGGTAACGGCAATGACCATGACGACGACGACACTGATGGCATTCTGAAGTTAACGATGCCGATGACGCTTACAGTCATGGTTACGATAATGATGATGACGGGCACGTATGGCGCGCGCGCACACACACACACACACACACACACACACACACACACACACACACACACACACACACACACACACACACGACAGTACCCACGTATTGCGCCCCCCCCCCCCCCATCTCTCTCTTGCGCTCTCTCTCTCTCTCTCTCTCTCTCTCTCTCTCTCTCTCTCTCTCTCTCTCTCTGTAAACATAAACAAATACAAAAAACAGAAAGAACAAATACAAATAACCTCGATTTAATCAAAACGAAATCGGAAATGAAATGAGGCAGGGAACAGCAAAACAATAAACAGTAAACAAGTGGGGTAGTCTTTGCTCCCATAAGGAAACCTAACACAGAGTAACTTTTATTCAAGACTGGCACAGCCTTTTAAACTTGAATAAAGTCAGACAAATACAAAGACGAACAATCTAATAGTGGGGGGAAAAACAAGCGCAGGCCAACAACTAAATTGTCTTCATAGTAATGACTTGGCAGAACTTTGAACTTTAAGGAGGGGGGGGGGGGGGGGGGGGGGGGGGGGGGGGGCAGCAGGAGGTTGAAGATGTAAAAACTGGGAACATGAAATTTAAGAAAAATATGAAAACTCTTCACTGGCTGCATAAGGGAACCATCGCAATCCCATTTTCGTTTTGATTAAATCGAGGTTATTTGTATTTGTTTCTGTCTGTCTATGTGTTTGTCTTTTGATCTCCCTTGCATCCTTGGGTGGATCCTCAAGCGTAGGCTCAAAGATTGCCCCCTACATTTTATACTATTTGCATAATATCTGTAGTTTTTTCAGCAACTTTTTTCCTCCCCACACTTTCGTTTGGTTTCCTTTACTACTCTTCGCTGGCTGCTTCGGGGGTGCTATTGGATTCTTTTTTGCACCCTTGGTGGTGAGAACACCACGGTATTATGGACTGTGGTGTGTCTCTATTTGACGCCGGGAGCGCAGATACAGCCAGCTGTGTCTCCCTGATGAGTTTCCGACCCAGCGGACGAAAGGCCTCGAAGCAAGCAATACAATTATATCAACCTTTCAAGGCCTCAGAGCAGGCAATACAAAGCAATACAATTATATCAGCCTCTAAAGGCCTCGGAGCAGGCAATACAATTATATCAACCTTTCAAGGCCTCGGAGCAGGCAATACAAAGCAATACAATTATATCAGCCTCTAAAGGCCTCGGAGCAGGCAATACAATTATATCAACCTTTAAAAGCCTCGGGGCAGGCAATACAAATATATCTGCCTTTAAAGATCTCGGAGCAGGCAATACAAATATATCTGCCTTAAAAGGGATTGCGATGGTTCCCTTATGCAGCCAGTGAAGAGTTTTTTATATTTTCTTAAATTTCATGTTCACAGTTTTTACATTTTCAACCTCCTGCTGGCCCCCTCCGCCCTCCTTAAGTACAAAGTTCTGCCAAGTCATTACTATGAAGGCAATTCAGTTGTTGGCCTGCGCTTGTTTTTTTTTCCCCCCACCATTAGATTGTTCGTCTTTGTATTTGTCTAACTATATTCAAGTTTAAAAGGCTGTGCCAGTCTTGAATAAAAGTTGCTCTGTGTTAGGTTTCCTTATGGGAGCAAAGACTACCCCACCTGTTAATTGTTTATGTAGTGCAGCGTACATCGACTGGCCCGCATGCAGTGACACTTTGGATGAAACAGAAGCTCTCTCTCTCTGATCATCTTCTTCATCTTCTTCTCTGTCTGTCTGCCTTCTGTCTCTCTCTGTCTGCGTCTCTCTCTCTCTCCCCTTTCACTCGCTTTCTGCACAATACACTCATTCGACCAACAGACACACACAACACATACGCACAAATATTTCTCTAGCATCAAAGAGAGGGACCGGTTAGTGCAGCTGGCTTGGTCTCCACTCTGCTACAATATCGGGCCTTTCTCTTGGTTGACAATCGTCTGAGGATCATAGCAACATTATGCTACCAAAATTAGCCACTAGAATTGCGAGTTTATAGATATTTCATAATTTCATTCATTCTGTTTGATATCGCACACACATACACACACACGCGCGCGTGCATGCAAGCACATATTCTCAATTGCAGTCCATTTCCTTTGAACGCTAAGTTTATCATTTGAGCCTCATTATCAAAAGACATCACATATGCCCAGTTAATGAATAACACAATAGAGAATATAAAATCCAGTACGCCGCTCTCTCCCTTACACAGAAGACAACTGAAAACAAATACCTAATGATCAGATTCATTTTGTTATATCGGATCAGCTATTTCTGGATACTTTATTGATGGAAATTAGGGCAAAAATAATTAGATATAGCATAAAGAAAAACACAGACCTAAAAAAAAAAAAAAAGACAGAACAAAATCTAGAAAAAGAGATACAAATTCTGGAAAGTAATTCAGCTTGAACCAAATTGAAGGAACAGCTCTAGAAGAAAAGAAGACGCAGTTGACAACACTCAGAAAATCAAAAATGGAAGGGATACTGTTAAGGTCGAAGGTGAGATGGGCATCAGAAGGAGAGAAAATAACTAAATACTTCTGTTCTCTAGAGAAAAGACATTTTGTGAGCAAACGGATGTTAAAACTAACAACAAACAAAGGACGTGTGCTATCAGAATCTAAAGAAATGTCAGAAGAAAGCAAACTTTACTTTGAAGAATTGTATAAAGAACGAAAATCACAGGACATGGATATTAGTAAATTCACAAACTCGTTGCTAAAAGTGAACAAATCAGAATCTGACAATCTAGAAGGTGAAATAACAAAAGATAATGCAACAGAAGCATTAAAGTATATGCCAAATAACAAAAGCCAGGGCACAGACGTACATTCACAACCTCATTGCCAAAATTGAACAAATCAGAATCTGACAATCTAAAAGGTGAAATAACTAAAAAGATGAGGCAACAGAAGCATTACAGTATATGCAAAATAATAAAAGCCCGGACACAGACGGAATGACTGTTAACTTCGTTAATTTTTTTTTAAACAGATCGGAGACTTTGTGATTCGTTCCATCAATGAAGGCTTCGGTGAGGGACAAATGTCGATCTCACAAAGAGAAGGCATAACAATATGTTTACCTAAGGATGACAAACCAAGATTATTTATAAAAAAAAAAAAAAAAAAAAAAACGGAGGCTTGTTTCACTGCTAAATACTACCTATAAAATTGCATCAAGTTGCATAGCCAATAGAATTAAAACCGTCCTACCGAAATTAATAAATGAGTACCAAACCGGATTTATATCAGGTAGGTATATTGGGGAGAATCTGAGAATACTATATGATAGGATACATTATTTGGAAAATAAAGATTTGCCTGGACTACTGGTCTCTATAGACTTCGAGAAGGCTTTTGATTCTGTGAACTGGAAATATATGGAAAAAAGTTCTTCAGCACTTTGGTTTCAGTAAAGATATATGTAAATGGATTGATACATTTTGTAGTAATATAAAATCACATGTAAAAATCAATGTAAAAATGTCTTCGAGTTTTCCGATAAACAGAGGATGCTGTCAGGTTGACCCCATTCTCCTTACTTGTTCGTATTATGTGTGGAGTTACTTGGATGTAAAATAAGAGAAGATTAAGAAATTAAGGGTATAAAACTATCAGACACGGAATTTAAAATAAGCCAGTTTGCAGATGATACATGCTTTATGCTGGAAGGAGACAGAAAATTATTTAACACAGTAAAAGAACTTGAAGTTGTTTCAGACTTAAAGCTGAACTTTGAAAAAAAATTATAATGTATGGCGAGGACAAAAGAAGAACTCGAGAACTCTAAATTTAGTAGAGGAACGAATGACTTTGAACACCCCCCCACCCCCCACCCCACCCCCACCCCCAAATTTAAGATATTAGGACTCTGGTTTACACATGACTTATCTGATATTGTAACTATGAATATAACAGATAAGTTCATAGAGGTAAGGAACTCGTTTCGAATTTGGTCGAAACGGACACTCACTCCTTCAGGTAGAGATGCAGTATTAAAATCTCTCATACTGTCAAAATGTGTGTATCTGTGGTTATTGCTTCCAAACCCACACACCAAGACCTGAAACAACTCCAAAATATGTGCTTCGAATTCGTTTGGGAAAAAAAAAACAGACAAGATTAAGAGAAAGTATGCAGTGCATCATATTGAAAATGAAGGAATAGTATTACCAAATATACAGCCTTTATGCAAGCATTAAAAGTATCATGGATAAGGAAACTCATGTTAAAAAATACAAAATGGAAAAGAAATTTGACGACACTGTGTCCAGAGGTAAACAACTTAGAACGCTATGGTTCGAAGAGTTTGTACACAGTAAATGCAATCATTTCAGGAAGGATGTATTTAAAAAATCGCACGACAACCTAAATTCCCACATTGATTTAGATAACAATGGATAGTTAGTTGCCGAACCCCTTTTATAATAACAAATTTAAAATCAACAATTCTTATTTTTGTTTCAAAACGTGGATAACAAGAGAGGTGTTTCAGGTTGGGGACGTCTTGAATGAAAATGATGTTTCTTAAGTCATGAAACTTTTACAAGAAATCTTGTAATACTAGTAAATTATCTAAATTATTTCAGTTGCCTTCATGCAGTTAAAGAGTATGCTAGACAAAGAAATACCAAAAATATAAAATAACTTGAAGACGGAATGCAGTAAAGTATTACAAGTAATAATAAGTGTTAGTAAAGGATCAAAGACTAATTACAACTTACTCTTAGATAAAAATGACATACTTAACATCAAACCTTTTATGAAGTGGGAAACCAAGTTAAACACCCCCTTTGACTGGGAATCTGTCTGAAAGATATAAGAAAAGTAAAAGAAATAAAAATCAAATGGTTCCAGCTGAAAATGTGTCACAATATTTTAGTTTCAAGTGTCACATTAAAGAGAATGGGATTGATTGAGAACGATCGTTGTAACTTTTGTGGTACTGAAAAAGAAACACTTGATCACTACCTGTGGTTTTGCTCCAGTACTCAAGAGTTCTGGAAGGAAGTAGAAGACCATTTAAAAACCAAATGTGTTAATTGTGTTAGACTGTCGTTTAACGTGGACCTTGTTCTATTTGGAATAAACGATATTGCAAGAACAGATGAAACTTTTGATCTGATATTAATGTAGACAAAGGTTTTTTTTATTCATAAGTGTATAATTAATCACAAAAAGCCAAGGTTTCCAGCATTTGTTTGAGAATTGAAATACAGGAACACCATAGAGAAGCATATCCACTCAATGGAAATGACTTATCGTGAGTTTAGAAATAATATGGCTACCTTATGAGATATTGTGTGTAAATTAAATACACTTGTGCATAATAACCAAAACACACTGCAGCCAATTTCTTATTGACATAATGCATGCTACTGCAGGTCAACTGTAAACCGTCACCGTCACTATTTCCTTACCACTCATTGATGTGGAATAGTAGTTCCCTTTCATCAGATTTCAATTCAGAAGGTTATAGCTTTGAAAAATCTCACTGTCGTTCTTTGTAAGTCATATGGAAATTGTGAAAAAAATAATTCATTGTTTTTTCTTTTGTGTTGTGTGATCATTGTATTTTGCTTTCCTTTTTCTTTCTTTTGTGTTCTTTTTTTCTGAAACACCCTTGCAAATTCTGGTTACCTTGTGCCACACTAACATTTGTTAAATTCATACAGTAATGGAAAGTTAATCATCGCATGCAATAGTGAATTGCTTGTGATACTTACCATACGTGTATATACTTGTGTATACGTGCGATGTATGTACATGTATACATGAATGAGTTGTAATTATGATGTGGTGAAATATGTTCAAAGAAAGTAAAACTTTCATTACAAGGGGAAAAAAGTTTATCATTTGAGGAATTAGAAACTTGCAGCGAGGCAACTTTTTTAATGGGCGTTTGCTTCGCTTTCTTATAATTCATATGACAATGGAAAGAGATGAGAGAGAGAGAGAGAGAGAGAGAGAGAGAGAGAGAGAGAGAGAGAGAGAGAGAGAGAGAGGGGGGGGAAGAAAAAGAAGAAGGAGACAGACAGACAGACAGATAGACAGACAGACAGACAGGCAGAGAAGTCACTCTCGGGACAGTACAGACTAACCGCAGCCAGTCGCACTCACAGTGATGATTATAACAAAATGATATCTGTGAAGGAAAGATGATAGCCCTACTTTTCATGATTTCTGTGTCTTCTGATAGCTCATCCATGTGATCAAATTTCTGTGTCAAGACCACTGAAAGGAAATGTAGAGTGGACGAACTGAAGGGAAGGTATCGTGTTCTGCGGCTGAAACTCAACTCTGCGGTATAGTCAAAATCATCTCCATGCCCACCCATCATCATGAGGAAGAACACGTCAGAGTCAGTGCCCAGTGTCACGGTGTGCCACGTTACTGCTTAGATGAATCCAGCAGTGAAAATCATGCCCGTGAATGGGTCCCTCACGGCCATCTTACGTCCACTGGAAAAAGACGTGCAAAGGTGAAAATAACGTACCAAATAGTATCGTTTGCTCACTTCCACACAACAATAACACACAAAGTAGACCAATTTTTTATGTCTCCAACTCATCAAATCCACCCTTCCCTGAAAAAGAAAATTTTTATTTTCTCTCTCTCCCGAGTCGTTAGGAAAGGAAAAGAAAAGAAATGAAAATTAAGAAAATATACGTTTGTCTGTTATTTTACGACAGCAAAGTTAACACAAACAGAAATTCAATTACCACGCTCATGCCAGCATCACACACGCCTAAACCTTCGCTTCACGAAACTAATCTTACATAGTTCACACCAATGTGAATTCGTCGACGAGATGTTCACGAAAGTTAGGTTCAGAGTCAACCTACCAGATGTCCAGAGACGTTCAGGTAGTCCTTAGTCGGGGTTGTTGGCATCAGAAGGGTCAGTGTCAACAGTCATTACTGTCTTGAGAATTTCGACTGTTTGTTGTTGTTGTTGTTGTTGTTGTTGTTGTTGCTGTTGTTGTTGTTGTTGTTGTTTCATTATAATGTTCTAAGGGCTGGGAATCTCATTTTCTTGCCGTCTTTACGAAGACAAAGTAACCATATCAGTGTCATTACTATTGGTTTTGCATCAACATTTATGAAATGCTGGATCCTGTTCTAAAGTCTGAAATTTTGTCATAAGAAAGGTTCTAATTGTGCCTTCATTTCTAAAATCAAATAAGGATTTAAATGAAGATTCCAGGTTCCAATGTAAATTTGAAAAAGATAATCCTGTCTTTTTCGCGTGTGCACTGGCATTTTGCCATCTGCAGGCATTCGATCGCTGACTACTGACTGTCTATCATTTCGAACACTCATTCGACCAGACAAAACCTAAACCATATTCAGACATTTGTGTACTTTACCTATTCAGTTCTTTTTGTCAAGCTTCTATATCATATAACATGATGTTTATGATCTATGCGTGGGTTGGAGAGAGAGAGAGAGAGAGAGAGAGAGAGAGAGAGAGAGAGAGAGAGAGAGAGAGAGAGAGAGAGAGAGAGAGAGAGAGAGAAGGGGCATGATTCGTTTAGAAGATAAGTCACATAGTCGGTGACCAGCGGATATGAGGTAAAGCTTCAAAGGAGGCAGGTCGTAGTTCGAATCCCATCACAGCCATACCACCCCAGTTTTTTCTATCCAAATGTAAGTGTGCTATCGGAGCAAAAGGGAAGACTGCAACCACACAAACGAGTTTCATCCACTCAATAAAGAAGACTGTGACAGTTACGCTCAAATGTCCGAAATAACGCAGCAGGTGTCTGCATCTTCATGGCCTGGTTGTTGCCAAGAGAGGTCATGAACGGAAGCCTAAATGGCAGCCCTGTCAGGCAGACTCAGACCAGAAACGAACTCTGTTGCATCATATATAACATCATTGATCATTCTCTAGGTCAAACACTGTGGTTTCCATGTTCCGTTCTTAGGGTGACTTCAGGATTTTCACACACACACACACACACACACACACACACACACACACACACACACACACACACACACACACACACACATCCGTGGAATTTCGATTCAAAGTTGTCGGTGTCGGTAGGTTCCTAGAGACTCTCTTTAGACGGACATGTTGGACCCTTGCAGAAGGGGATACTCACGCTGGATCGTGTACAAATCAATGATTGTAGTCAGTAGACAGTGTTGTGAGTTTGTTCGGTTATACCTGACATCAAGGTGCCCCATCTCTGTGCCTCAGCAGCACTGCAGCGTCTCCTCTGATGGCCTGCCTCGTGACGATCTGACATTCACTGCTCCCTGTGGAATGCCAGTGTGGAAACTACGACAGGATGAAGATGTGGATGTATATGAGAGAGTGGCGTAGGAATAGTGCCTCTGAGAGGTTATGGGGGGACAACACAACAAACAGATTGATGATATTTGTTCTTGAAGTGCTAGAGTCAGTGTGGAGGAACACTCATGGGGATGCATCCAATAATAAGTGAATGGAATCCGACTGTCTGGTTTCAGCCTTCCCATTTACGCCCAAAGTGCAACCTGAACTCTGGGACTCACGTGTTTTGAAGGACTTGGAAGGGGAATAATAAAAAAAAAAGAAATGCAGTTAGATTTGGATAAAGCAATGCATACATGTAATTAAATACAGTTATCTAAATAACCACTCTTTTTTCTTACCTAAATCAGATGTGTGGAAGAGAGAGAGAGAGAGAGAGAGAGAGAGAGAGAGAGAGAGAGAGAGAGAGGGAGGAGGAAAGTGACGGACAAACAGACTGACAGACAGCCAGACAAACAGACAGATAGACTGCCGGACAGACAGACAGACAGACAGACAGAGAGACTTGCAGACAGATAGACAAAGAGACAGGGAGGCACAGACAGAGACTGAGAGAGAGAGAGAGAGAGAGAGAGAGAGAGAGAGAGAGAGAGAGAGAGAGAGAGAGAGAGAGAGACAAAGACAGGCAAACAGACTGACAGATAAACCAGCAAGCATTCAGACAGACCGAAAGAAACAGGAAAGAAGAGGACGAGAAAGCGAGAGGCAGAGAAGACATCAAAGACTGTCATTTTGTCTGTTAGATGACTGAATTGTGTGTCTGTCAGTCAAGAACAATGCAAGAAGGACAAGCTGCCTGCACGTGTCACATGTGATGAAAACACGCAACAGAGCAACGAAAAGCACAGGGATGCTGGGGGAAGAAGGAGTCATTGACCGCTTATTTCATCAGCACTCTTAGGCTCCATCATCCCAGCTCTTCTCCCCCCCCCCCCCCCCCCCCCCCCCCACTTTCCCCTCCCCTTCACTGCTTCCTGCCCCAAATGAAGCAGTCTGAAATGTCCTGACTTCAATTACCGCCGCTCTGTCTGCCAGTTATGCCATGACCACAATGTGTATCTCTCGAGGTGAATAGTTCATCCCATCGATCTATATCTTTCAGACACTGTGGTCATAGATCCTGTGTGGTTTTTTCCCCATACCAGAAAGTCGCTTACATATTGAGAAGCGTGTCATTAGCGTATTACTCTTTGCTAGGATTACGTGGTTTAGCTTTGTTGCATATTTAGTCATACTTCAATATATGTCTCCATATCTGCTTGGTAGAAATGGCATTAAATGGTTTGATTTTCACGAAATGTAACTTGATCTTTGTGCCAGTGTTTTCAGTGTAACTGTCTGTTAACAGCATATAAAGCAATAGCTGTAAGGAACAGCACTGAGGGGGAAAAAAAAATGACAGTTTTGTGTTTTTTCAATTTCATTGCTGAAAATGTTATTCAGAGATTTACAAAACTTTACGATTTAGTGGCACCTACACACACGGGATACTGAAAAGGTCTGACCTATACATCATTTCTACCAAGTTTTATTACGCTCAAGCTTGCATTTGCAGAGAAAATACCAACGTTAAGGTTACCATGTGTACACACACACACACACACACACACACACACACACACACACACACACACACACACACAAAACAAGCGCACGCACGCGCGCGTATGAAGCAGTATGATTATATAGTTACACGCGAGTCAAAAAGCGTCGTTGGCAGGGAAGTGAATCAGACATTTTACCACAAAGTCGCCAACAGAGAAACACAACACACTGCCATACCTCAAGCACCAGTCAGAACACAATGGACCGCCTGCCCAATAGTCAGTTTTCCTTTTTCCTTCCGCAAGAGACCAGCTGGCTGGTAAAGAGCTTTGCCATATATGTGTTGTTCATTCCTGGCGTCAATCTTCATCTGTCTTGGCTGACTCCATTGTCTGATCGGACGAGCTTGATTTTCCACCCAGCACGATCGTTCGACAACTAAAATCAAACTGTGTGTTGTATGGACTACTTAGAATGGCGAGACAATTTGTTGGAATGAAGAAAGAAAAGGGATAAAGGAATGAAGAGGTAGAGAAGGGAGTTATGATAGCAAACACGAAGATTAGAGAGAGAGAGAGAGAGAGAGAGAGAGAGAGAGAGAGAAGAGGAGAGAGAGAGAGAGAGAGAGAGAGAGAGAGAGAGATGCATACAGACACGATCGTTTGTATCTCAAGTCATAAGATTACATCCTTCACACTTCCGATACACATCATGTTGTCACGTGAATACTCTAGACGCCTTTGGCATTTTGTGTCAGCACGTGATTTCAAAAATGGTCCTTCGTTATTCCGGCCACGGGCCTATATACAACGAAATGATGACGGGAATGGCAAGGGATGGTTGGTGGTGAGTAGCTGGATGTGTGTGTTGAAAGTGAGTGACATAGAGCAGGAGCGGGAAGAGATCGGCCATTGAAATTTCAACTGAAGGTGGTTAGCAGATCAACGCCTACAGAAATCAAAGGCATGGATGAGGAGTTCTTTCTTTCTTCCTTTCTTCTTTTTCCACCATGAACAATACATTTCTATAAAGACTTACCACAAAATGACATATAACTGAACTGGCATCAGTTAGCTCTGGAAACTGTAGGCTTTGAGCCAAGACATAAACATTGCCTTTGCTCTATATTTCAAAGTGGGCATTTTCATTTTTCCAGTCCATTTCAGTCCTACAGTGAGTTTCATATTATTTCTTCAGAAACCACAATTTGTTGCCATTTAGCACGCTTTGAGCTGGGCAAAACAGTGTCGGATTTCAATAGATTCTTTTCATTTAGCGCTTCGATCTCTTTTCTTCTCTGCAACATAGCCTTTGTATATACCAGATACATTTCTGAAAACTGCACATCAACCAGTCGTCATTGAAACACGTTTCAACTCAGCTCTCCTACGACCTTGTCTTTTGCGCCATGTCCGTCTCTTCCTCGGTCTCACGGGAGGTAAGGCACAAAGACAGGAAAATCACAACCATGTTATTCCTCATTCTACGCCTGAGGCACGTTTCATATTTGCCCTCACCTTACCTCTCTCTCTCCCCTGATAGTCTTATTATAATATCGTTTCAACTGTTGCATAAATCGAACAGTGTTGCTATGCCCTGCCTGCTATGGGTATTTGACATTGTTGAGTTGACTACGGAGGGAACCGGTGGGTTTATGGAACAGATGGGAGCCAAGTTGCATGAAAACATGGTGCCAGACTGCTCCATTATCCCACCAATACTCTATATAATCAACTCTCCGATGTCAAAGAGTATATCCCTGCTCGTTATAAACGTGGGCCAATTTACCACATAACGCATCCGGACTACCTTGACCGGTGTTACTGTACAAAATGTCACCTCAGTACAAAATGTCACACTGGGACATTTTGTACCGGTATTGAGGTTTTAAAAAAAAAAGTCACCCCAGTACAAAATGTCGCCTGGAATACCTGGGTGACATTTTGAACCGGCAGGTCAATTATTTATGACCATTGTGGAATACAATTGTCGCCCTATGTGAATGTAAAGCTTATTCCGAAATGGGGTGTGACAGGTCACTGACCTTTGTGATACAGGTGTAATTGTGGTGATGTGATTCTGGTGATGGCATCGACGGTGGTGGTGTGAAAAAATAGGTCTTCTTGTCTCTTATACATCTGACTGTACTTGTGTCTAAGCGCTAGATACAAGGGGAAAAAAACTGCGTCTGTCTTTCAGAAAGATTTTCTCACAAAATTCACGCTAGGCTTGAAAACAGATCTGATGGCACTTGACTGGGTCTTTTTGGGAGAACAACTATATAACTTGAGGGTAAAGTAGTAAAGACTAAAACAAAAGGGGCGGGGGGTCAAAAGGGAACAAAAACAATGTACAACGTTTCGACTCTGGGAGTCTTTTTCAAGTGACACAAAACAAAAGCTGCTTCAAACATTTCTAAAGTGACAAGAACTCAAATAAACACACACACAAAAGGGGGAAGGCTGGGCAGACACAGGCCAAGGAATGTGAGTGAAGTCTGCCCAGCCTCCTCCCTTGTGTGTGTGTGTGTGTGTGTGTGTGTGTGTGTGTGTGTGTGTGTGTGTGTGTGTGACGACTTCTTCAACTGACGACGAAGACAACGATAATGATGATGATGATGATGATGATGATGATGATGATGATGATGACGACGACGACGACGACGACGACGACGACGACGA
>JADBJO010002158.1:266402-276402 GCA_016801955.1 Conus betulinus | reverse complement strand
CCCAGGTACTTGAAATGTTCGACATTGGCAAGTGTGTGTGTCGTCGATGATAATGCTGGGTGCAGGTGGGTGGGTGTTTGGTGCAGGTTGGTGAAGCACCCTCCGTCTTGCCGAGACTGACAGTCAGGCCGAAGAGTTTTGAGGCCTCAGAGAAGCGATCTAGCATCATCTGCAGGTCGGATTCTGCATGGGCCACAAGGGCGCAGTCATCAGCAAAGAGGACTTCTTGAAGGAGGGTTTGCATGCTCTTTGTCTTGGCAGTGAGACGACACAGGTCGAAGAGGGAGCCATCCAAACGGTAGCGAATGTAGACCCCTTTTCTCCAGGTCGCGGACGGCATGGGACAGCATACAGGTGAAGAACACATTAAATAGGACTGGAGCTAGAACACAGCCCTGTTTCACACCGTTGGTGATTGCAAAGGCTTCCGTCACACATTCCCGCCAGAGAGGACCTGGCCAGTCATGCCGTCGTGAAAAAGCCTGATCATTGATATAAACTTTGGCGGGCATCCGATGCGCTCTAGGACTGTCCAGAGGGCCTCTCTATTGACCGTGTCAAAAGCCTTGGTCAGATCTATGAAAACAGAGAAAAGGGGCATGTGTTTTGTTCAATGCACTTCTCTTGAAGTTGTCGGATGGCAAAGATCATATCAGTAGTACTTCTGCCAGGCCTGAAGCCGCATTGCGCCTCCGGGAGGTTCTGCTCCGATACTATGATAAGTCTGTTGAGTATAACTCTGGCAAAGATCTTCCCTGCAATAGAGAGGAGAGAGATGCCCCTGTAGTTCCCACAGTCAGATTTGCTTCCCTTGTTCTTGTAGAGGGAGACAATCAGGGCATCACGGAAATCATCAGGCATCTCCTCCTCTTCCCAGATACTCAGCAGGACATCATGAAAGGCTTCAAGGGCGTTGGGGCCTGCCGCCTTGTAAATCTCGGCAGGAATGCCGTCCTTACCCGACGCTCTGCCTGAGTTTGTCTGACGGATCGCCTTCTTAATTTCGTCTATGGTCGGGGGTTCTGCGAGCGAGTCTTGCATTGGCTGCTGGGGAATCTGGTTCAGTGCGTCTGCGTCGACCGATGAGGGTCGATTAAGCAGGTTACTGAAGTGCTCTTGCCAGCGCTTGTTCAGGCCCTCTTGGTCTTTGATCAGGGTCGAACCGTCCGAGGACAACAACGGGGAGCAGCCCGATATATAGAGGGGCTAAAGACTGTCCTCAGAGCGCTAAAGAATTTCTTGGAATTGTGGGTATCCGCGTAATGCTGGACTTCGGCCGCTTTATCTTGCCACCACTGGTCCTGCATCAGTCGAAGGTCGGACTGGACTTTTGCCTGTAGAGTTTTTAAATCTTTCACGCTTGGAGACGGAGGACAGGTCATTCTGCCACTCGATATAAGCCTTGTTCTTTCTTAGTAAGGAGGGCTTCTCTGATCTTGTCATCGTTTTCGTCGAAACAGTCTTCATGCGTTCTAGTTTTGCACCAAGCACTTCCTTTGCAGTCTCAGCAACGGTATCCTTGAAGGAGGACCATTTCTCGGAGCTGCTACGGGGGTCAGTCCATCTTGGAATTTTTCATCAAGTATTTCTTGAAATTTTGCCAGGCAGGTTGGATTCTTCAGCCTGGTGACATTGTAGGAGGCTCCAACAGTCTTGGGTCGGGTTTCTGTGAGGTGGAGCGATATGCAGTGTCATTACAGCCCTGACCAGCCTGTGATCAGTCCAGCATTCAGCACCTCTCATGGCACGAGTCACTCGGACGTCCTGATGTCGCGTTGGCGTACAATGACAAAATCGATCATGTGCCAGTGTTTTGACCTCGGGTGCATCCAGGTTGTCTTGTACTTGTCTGCCATCCTGAACAAGGTGTTGGTGATGCAAAGGCTGTGTTCTGCACACTTGCTGAGGAGGAGCAGGCCGTTGTCGTTGACCTTGCCTACTCCGTGTCTGCCCAGAACGCCTTCCCAGCTGCTGGAGTCCTTTCCTATTCTGGCGTTGAAATCGCCAAGCACAACAAGTTTGTCGCTTTGTGATGTTGACCTGATGGCCTGGTCAAAGTATTCATAGAACTGCTCTTTATCTTTATCTGGGCTGTTGAGCGTAGGAGCGTATGCACTGATGACTGTGAGGTATCTGGACTTGCTGAGTGGAATACGCAATTTCATGAGACGTTCACTGATTCCAACTGGCAGGGCTGGTATGTTCTTCAGCAGTGCTGTTCTAATAGCAAATCCACACACCATGTATCCTGACCTCAGCTTGCGGCTTACCTTTCCAGAAGAAGGTGTACCCACCTCCCTCTTCTGTCAGGGACCCTTCATCAGCAAGGCGGGTTTCGCTGAGTGCGGCAATGTCTATCCGGTAACGCTGAAGCTCTTTTGCAACAAGCGCCGTTCTTCTCTCTGGTCTCAGTGTACCGGCTCTATCCAGAAGTGTTCGGACATTCCAGGCTCCCAAAATGAACCTCTTGAGTTTTTTTTTTTTTTGTATTGTTATTCGACCGCTATGAGGATGAGTCTGTCAGCCGCGGTAAGCTGACCAGACGCTATAAGGGCAAGCATTTGTCTGGGGCACCTTTTCTAGCCCCCTCCCTCATGTGAGGGTGGGCAGTGCTGTCCTAAAGAGGCTGCCCCAGTCGCCCACAGGTGCTGCCGAACTGTCCTGTTGCCCTTGGATTCAGGAACAGAGCGACCACTTGCCCATGGACCGCCTGCGTGCAGGTTTGTGACTACAACCGCCAGTGTTCATCTCCACCTGTTGCTTCGCCACGCGCCCATCCATCGCCGCAGGACTTGAGACAGATCGGTGATGAGTTGCAAAGGGACCTGTGTGAATGCTTTATAGTGAGAAGACCGTTGCACAAGGGCAATCCCACTCTCTCGGCCTGGGGAGTCTTGATCCAGTGGCACGGAAAACCGTTACGACGGGAGACTGCCAGGCTGCAGTGGATGACCAGGACTTCTATCGGTGCCGCGTCCTGCTCTAGGCGCTCCACGACACTTGCTGCCACCGCCTTTATAACCGTTGATCTCAGATGATCTCTTCCGCTTATTCCGCCGGGAGTCAGTCTTCGCATGCATTAGGGCTGACACGGCCCGAAGCCTAGCTCACTGAGGGTTTCAGACCCGTCAGTTACCTTCACCTGGTTCAGCCGGCTCGCCAAAGCCGTTGTCCGGGGGTGGCCGCTGTTGCATTCCGGCCCTTGCCCCACTAGGGACTAACTAAGCATGACTAGCGACTACTAAGCATAACTAGCGACTAAGACTTACAAAATTTATAACAAACACACATATCTTCACAAATGCATTAAAAATTGATGAGTTGTTTCATCTACTAACATTTAAGGCGAATGCTATAAAGATATTAAATCAACAGTTACTGTAAATGGCCAGACTGCGCAATGGTTTAAAATAGAAAGGGGGTGTAGACAGGGAGACCCTATATCTCCTTACCTATTTATAATATGTGCAGAAATTCTAGCGATAATGATAAAGGAGACAAGAACATAAAAGGTATAAAAAAAAATAAACGATATAGAACACAAAATAGTTCAGTTTCGCTGATGACACTCAGCTAATAAACATTGGTGACAAAACTTCATTTGACGATCTATGAATGTCCTTACCACGTTTGGCAGAATTTCAGGCCTACTCTTGAATAATGAAAAAAACGCAATCAATATGGCTTGGGTGTTATAAAAACTCGAAAAAAAGATACTGTCCTCATCTAAAAATGATATGGAATCCTTCTAAATTCAAATACTGGGTGTTTGGTTCAATCAAGACTTAAAAAATGTGAAAACTTAAATTATAATGACAAATTTTCGGAAAGTTAAAACATTATTCAAAATTTGGTCCCAGAGAAGTATAACGCCAGTCGGAAGAGTTGCTGTTCTCAAGTCCCTTATTCTATCAAAACTTATACACCTCTGGATTTTGCTACCTAACCCTCCTGACCTTTTGATTCAAAAACTTCAAAAGATGTGTTTCAGCTTCGTTTGGAATGGCAAACAAGATAGAATAAGCAGGAAAACAGCAGTGAAGACTGTAAAGCAAGGTGGTTTAAACATACCTGATATTAAAAAATACATTAATGCTTTGAAACTTCTGTGGATAAAGAAACTTAAAACCACAAGTCATAAATGGAAGAACATCGTTTTAAAATTATACCCCTTCAGTGATAGAATCGAAAATTATGGACCAGGGTACGGTTCTGGATACACAAGTGTTAATTCATTTTGGAAAGACACGTTTACAGCCTATCGGGAATTTTGTCTTTGTGTGACACCCGAGACATTAAATGAACTACTTGTTTGAACCCGTATTTTACAATGACATGATAAAAGTAGGAAATGCGGTAATCAAGCAAAATAAGTTAATCGAGAAAGGGATATTCGCAATAAAACTTTTTGAAACCAAATGGACAATTTATGAACTTTAGAGAATTTAGCATTAATGTTGACTACACCATAGATTTTATCTCATACAATGGATGGATATCTTCAATGAAACAATTCATAAGGAAAACGGGTATGAAAATAGATAATAACAGAGACATAAGTCATAACACACCGAAGGCTTTTAAATACTATTATGAAGGAAAATAAAGGAGCCAAACAGTTCTATGAAATTTTCATTCAAGATGAGCGCAAGCCAAATTGCTGCTACAAATGGCTAAACAAACTGAATTCTGAAATCCATTGGAATAAAGTATTTACTCATGTCCACAAAATCAAAGATATAACATTAAAATGGCTACAAATTCGAATCATACACAGAATTATTGGTACAAATATTGTCTTAAATGCTATGGGCTTAACAAACACGACAAGTTGTACTTTTTGTAACGAAGAGAGAGATTCGGTCCAACACTTTTTATGGATGTGCAACCACGCTCAAACTTTTTGGACAGAAGTTGAAAAGTTATTTAATGAAAAATGTCGAAACACAACTATATCAAAATCACACGAGATATCGTTATTTTTGGAATAGATCAACGTGTGAAAACAGAGACAGTTTTTTGATTTCATTATTATGCTAGCTAAACTTCATATATATAAGTGCAAAATCAAAACACAAAGACCCAATGCTTCAATTTTTCAGAGTCAATTGAGCAATAGATATAAAATCGAATTGTTTAATGCTAAAGTCAACAACAATCTAAACCATTTTCATGCTACATGGAACAACTACAGGCCAATGATTCTTCAAGAAAACACTTCCTTAAGCTCTTGATCTAATACACATTTTCATATGCCCAGTCTTCTTTTCTTCACAACCTCCCTCTGAAATGGAGAGAGTGAGGAGGAGAGGAGAAACAGTAAGTTGTTAAATCTCGCAAAAGATGATGTCACTCTTTTTTTTTCCCACTTTTTTTCCCGTTGTGAGTTACATTCCTTTTGTAAATATTAACATACAGCAAGCTGCTAAGGATGATAATTAGACAATTACAATGCATCAGTAATATCAACATTTTTTTTTTAACAGTTACATGATGTGGTTACAAGGCAAGACAAGAACGAGTAAGGAAACCTAACACAGAGTAACTTTTATTCAGACTGGCACAGCCTTTTAAACTTGAATAAAGTCAGACAAATACAAAGACGACCAATCTAATAGTGGGGGAAAAACAAGCGCAGGCCAACAACTAAATTGTCTTCATAGTAATGACTTTGGCTGCCCAAGGGAACCATCGCAATCCCTTTTAAAGGCAGATATATTTGTATTGCCTGCTCCCGAGGCCTTTCGTCCGCGCTGGGTCGGAAACTCATCAGGGAGACACGGCTGGCTGTATCTGCGCTCCTGGCGTCAAATAGAGACACACCACAGTCCATAATACCGTGGTGTTCTCACCACCAAGGGTGCAAAAAAGAATCCAATAGCACCCCCCAAAGCAGCCAGCGAAGAGTAGTAAAGGAAACCAAACGAAAGGGTGGGGAGGAAAAAAGTTGCTGAAAAACTACAGATATTATGCAGATAGTATAAAATGTAGGGGGCAATCTTTGAGCCTACGCTTGAGGATCCACCCAAGGATGCAAGGGAGATCAGAAGACAAACACAAAGACAGACAGACAAACAAATACAAGTAACCTCGATTTAATCAAACGAAATTGGAAATGAAATGAGGCAGGGAACAGTAAACAATAAACAGTAAACAAGTGGGGTAGTCTTTGCTCCCATAAGGAAACCTAACACAGAGTAACTTTTATTCAAGACTGGCACAGCCTTTTAAACTTGAATAAAGTCAGACAAATACAAAGACGAACAATCTAATAGTGGGGGAAAAAACAAGCGCAGGCCAACAACTAAATTGTCTTCATAGTAATGACTTGGCAAAACTTTGAACTTACGGAGGGGGGGGGGGGGGGGGGGGGGGGGGGGGGGGGGGGGGTTCAGCAGGAGGTTGAAGATGTAAAAACTGGGAAAATGAAATTAAGAAAATATGAAAACTCTTCACTGGCTGCCCAAGGGAACCATCGCAATCCCTTTTTAAAGGCAGATATATTTGTATTGCCTGCTCCGAGGCCTTTCGTCCGCTGGGTCGGAAACTCATCAGGGAGACACGGCTGGCTGTATCTGCGCTCCTGGCGTCAAAAATAGAGACACACCACAGTCCATAATACCGTGGTGTTCTCACCACCAAGGGTGCAAAAAAGAATCCAATAGCACCCCCAAAGCAGCCAGCGAAGAGTAGTAAAGGAAACCAAACGAAGGGGGTGGGGAGGAAAAAAATTGCTGAAAAACTACAGATATTATGCAGATAGTATAAAATGTAGGGGGCAATCTTTGAGCCTACGCTTGAGGATCCACCCAAGGATGCAGGGAATCACAAGACAACACAAAGAAAACAGATTGCAAATACAAGTAACCTCGATTTAATCAAAACGAAATTGGAAATGAAATGAGGCAGGGAACATTAAACAATAAACAGTAACACAGTTTTAGTCTTCAGTCCCATAAGGAAACCTAACACAGAGTAACTTTTATTCAAGACTGGCACAGCCCTTTTTAAACTTGAATAAAGTCATCAATACAAAGAAGAAACAATTTTTTCATTTCCAATTTCGTTTTGATTAAATCGAGGTTACTTGTATTTGTTTCTGTCTGTCTTTGTGTTTGTCTTTTGATCTCCCTTGCATCCTTGGGTGGATCCTCAAGCGTAGGCTCAAAGATTGCCCCCTACATTTTATACTATCTGCATAATATCTGTAGTTTTTTTCAGCATTTTTTTTCCTCCCCCACCCTTTCGTTTGGTTTCCTTTACTACTCTTCGCTGGCTGCTTTGGGGGGTGCTATTGGATTCTTTTTTGCACCCTTGGTGGTGAGAACACCACGGTATTATGGACTGTGGTGTGTCTCTATTTGACGCCAGGAGCGCAGATACAGCCAGCCGTGTCTCCCTGATGATGAGTTTCCGACCCAGCGGACGAAAAGCCTCGGAGCAGGCAATACAAATATATCTGCTTTTTAAAAGGGATTGCGATGGTTCCCTTTGGGCAGCCAGTGAAGAGTTTTTCATTTTTTTAATTTCATTTTCCCAGTTTTTACATCTTCACCTCCTGCTGCCCCCCCCCCCCCCCCCCCCCCCCCCCCCCCCCCCCCCCCTCCGTAAGTTCAAAGTTTTGCCAAGTCATTACTATGAAGACAATTTAGTTGTTGGCCTGCGCTTGTTTTTTCCCCCACTATTAGATTGTTCGTCTTTGTATTTGTCTGACTTTATTCAAGTTTAAAAGGCTGTGCCAGTCTTGAATAAAAGTTACTCTGTGTTAGGTTTTCCTTATGGGAGCAAAGACTACCCCACTTGTTTACTGTTTATTGTTTACTGTTCCCTGCCTCATTTCATTTCCAATTTGTTTGTTGTATTTGTTTTTCTGTCTGTCTTTGTGTTTGTCTTCTGATCTCCCTTGCATCCTTGGGTGGATCCTCAAGCGTAGGCTCAAAGATTGCCCCCTACATTTTATACTATCTGCATAATATCTGTCTGTTTTCAGCAACTTTTTTTCCTCCCCACCCTTTCGTTTGGTTTCCTTTACTACTCTTCGCTGGCTGCTTTGGGGGTGCTATTGGATTCTTTTTTGCACCCTTGGTGGTGAGAACACCACGGTATTATGGACTGTGGTGTGTCTCTATTTGACGCCAGGAGCGCAGATACAGCCAGCCGTGTCTCCCTGATGAGTTTCCGACCCAGCGGACGAAAGGCCTCGGAGCAGGCAATACAAATATATCTGCTTTAAAAGGGATTGCGATGGTTTCCCTTGGGCAGCCAGTGAAGAGTTTTTTTGCCAAGTCATTACTATGAAGACAATTTAGTTGTTGGCCTGCGCTTGTTTTTCCCCCACTATTAGATTGTTCGTCTTTGTATTTGTCGTATCAGTTTAATATGCAGTAAACAAAGGGTGTGCTCTGGTATATGTCTTTTTATTCCTAATAACAATGACCTGCTGTGAAATGTGTAATCAGTTTTTTTTTTCCCTGAAGCATTCTGCATTTTGGGTGCATCGGAAATATAGTGGAAGTGAATTCCAAACCACACTACCAGAGTAAGATAAGCTTGATTGAAACAGATCTAATCTAGGCGTGGGAATCTGGAATTTGGTTGAATCCCTCGGGTTTTTGTTAAATTTAGACTGAAGAGAGAGAGAGAGAGAGAGAGAGAGAGAGAGAGAGAGAGAGAGAGAGAGAGAGAGAGAGAGAGAGAGAGAGAGAGAACAAAGAAAAAGAAAACGTGGAGAGAGGAGAAGGGAGGAAGGTCTTCGCAATTGTTAAATCCTCGGACCCTTCTCTGTCGTCACTTTGTTGAATGATTTTCGCTCCTACATCGCTTAAGGGACACTATTCATGGTACGCCACGGTCCGAGTAGGTAGCTTGCCTCCCTTCAGTGTAAAACACCGGAAGGTTTTAACTCGTCGACTTTCGTATCTTGTCAATAACTACCCAATAGATTCGAACTTCTTGAGCATCTGAGGGTCTGTGCAGACATGGACCCTAACGTCGTCTGTGTTATGATGCAGCAGCTGTCGTCTTAAACTGTCAAGCTTTACTTAAACTGTTGTTTTGGAGTCCTTGACATTGTGAGGCTCCCTTGCCACCTTCTGTCTTTCATTTTCAGACCTCTTCTTCTTTCTCTTTTGAATGCTATAAATCCGGTAAAGGTTATGGCCCTAATTTTCAATCTCTCTCTCTCTCTCTCTCTCTCTCTCTCTCTCTCTCTCTCTCTCTCTCATGATTCCTTATCAGCCTCTCTCTCTCTCTCTCTCTCTCTCTCTCTCCTCTCTGTCTCTCTCATGATTCCTTATTCCCTCACCTCTCTCTCTCTCTCTCTCTCTCTCTCTCTCTCTCTCTCTCTCTCTCTCTCTCTTTCTCATGATTCCTTATCAGCCTCAGCCTATAAAATCAACAAAGGGCTTTCATAGTTTCAACATAGAGTATGCATATTACGCAAGGTAAAGCAACAGA
This sequence comes from Conus betulinus, assembly GCA_016801955.1. NCBI lineage: Eukaryota > Metazoa > Mollusca > Gastropoda > Neogastropoda > Conidae > Conus > Conus betulinus. Next base: position 266,946 of record JADBJO010002158.1, on the reverse strand, counting down.
GATGATGTTACATTCCTGACATGAACATGCGAAGCCAGCAGCAACACTCCGGGACATACTGAATGACTGAAGGCAGACTGAAGAACATAACACAACGCAGTTCAACAGAACCTGGAAGCACACACATACAGTCATATACATACGCACACGCATGCTTTGCACGCATGCGTTCATACAGACGCAACGCGCGCGCGCGCGCGCACACACACACACACACACACACACACTCACATACACACACACCCACACACACACACCACACACACACACACCACACACACACATTAAAGCTAAAAATGAATTCATGAGCACACCCACAAACACACACACACACGCACACACTGGAAACACACACCACACACACACACACACCCAAAGAGTACGAGCACTCTTCTTCCCCTCCCCACTACTCCTTCCCTCAAAACACACAAACACACACACACACACACACACACACACCACAACACACAGCACAGCACACACACACACACACCCACATCTTGTGGCAGCGAGTAACAAACACCCCCAACACACACAACACACC
>JADBJO010002158.1:242831-263025 GCA_016801955.1 Conus betulinus | reverse complement strand
TTATTTGGCTTTATTTTATTCCTTCTTCATTTGCATCCATGAAATATTGCTGGCAACATGATAAGGTTAAGTGCTTTATCAGTGTTACTGTTATCTTCTGTGGCCAAGAGGAGCAGTTCGAAATTTAAATACATTCTTTCGAAGTTTCCACATTGTTCTTCCATGTTCTTTTTCAGCTCCTGCCAAAGCAGACACGAGTCTTAACAGGTGAATAACCAAGCTTAGTGTTCTACTAGATAAAGAAATGACACAAGCTACTTGTCAGCAGCGCCGAATTTGCTTAAAACATTATTTGTCACAAGAATTCTATAGCATATTCTGGTTCGAAACCATGTTACTTTTATTTCTGTTCTTTTCTTTTCTTTTCTCTTCTTCTTCTTCTCTCTCTCTCTCTCCTCTCTCTCCTCTCTCTCTCTCTCTCTCTCTTGTTTTGTTTTTGGTTCAGCTCTGCTTCCCAATTAATCCTATCAATCAGCATTATTTGATTTATTCTTCCATCGCGAAAAACGCTTGATATCTAGTATGTGATTTTCTTTAGAAGCATTTCATTGTATGCCCTTGACCCCACTTTCAACACTAATTATCTTGACTGTATCTTGATAGTCCGACGACTTTGGCCATGAAGAAATTACTACATCTCATTTTCTTGGTTTTGTTCTATCTTTAACGCGCTACTTCACTATTACTCTAGTCTTCACTGACCTGTGATCAAGACTCATAATGAGGGGTGGCCTACCCGACAAGTCTTGATCACAGGTCAGTGAAGACTAGAATAATTGTGAAGTAGCGCGTTGAAGATATCTTGACTGTGGATGCTTTAAATCATATGTACATGATATAGTTGTGTACAATATATATATATATATATATATATATATATATATATATATATATATATAATTGACTAATAAATTCCAAGGATAAGTAACCGTGCACCATTCCAGCAACTTACAGAGTATAAAACAAAACTTGCTCTTATATCTTAGAGTGAAGAAGTAAGGGGAGATAAGCATTCATATCTAGATCTGCAGTGGCAGTTAATTCTGCCTAACTAACGGTATGTGCTTGGGAGGGTGAGTGGGGAATAATAAATGCTTCTCAAATGAGTCTTCAGCAGGCTTATAGTCTCCAAGGAGAAGCCACTCTCCAATGGGGAGGAAACTCACTAACATATAACTCCTGGTCAGATACCGGTATTTCGAAACCTGATTGTTTCTCCTCAGTGACCGCGGAAAGTGGTAACTTAAACTCCTCTGCCTTTTCGGTTTTAAGAAGAATGCTATCACAGAAAAAGGTTGGTGTGCAATACCATAGTATGTTTGTTGAGTTTTCAAAAAAAAAAAAAACAACTAAAGGTGCCACCTAAGAAGCAAAAGAAAATCATGAAAGAGCAAAACAAGCTACATTTTCTAGTGAAAAGTAGAAAATATAAGTAGCATTTATTATTCCCCCACCCTCCAAAGCACATACTGTTAGTTAGGCAGAATTAACTGCCACTGCAGATCTAGATATGAATGCTTATCTCCCCTTACTTCTTCACTCTAAGACATAAGAGCAAGTTTTGTTTTATAATCAAATATTTCTTGCAGTCATTGCAACACCACGCTGCTCTGTAAGTTGCTGGAATGGTGCATGGTTACTTATCCTTGGAATTTATTAGTCAATTATAATTTAGTCCCTTGTGGATTCATTCCAAGAACTAGCCCTCAGCACTTGTGTCTTAAGAGGTTATTTTTTATATTTTCTATTTTTCACTGAAAATGTAGCTTGTTTTGCTCTTTCATGATTTTCTTTTGCTTCTTGGGTGGCATCTTTAGTTGGTTTTTTGAAAACCCAACAAATATACTATGGTATTGCACACACCAACCTTTTCTGGGATAGCATTCTTTCTTAAAACCGAAAAGGCAGAGGAGTTAAGTTACCACTTTCTGCGGTCACTGAGGAGAAACAATCAGGTTTCGAAATACCGGTATCTGACCAGGAGTTATATGTTAGTGAGTTTCCTCCCCATTGGAGAGTGGCTCCTCCTTGGAGACTATAAGCTTGCTGAAGACTCATTTGAGAAGCATTTATTATTCCCCACTCACATGCTGTTAGTTAGGCAGAATTAACTGCTACTGCAGATATGAATGCTTATCTCCCTTACTTCTTCACTCTAAGACATAAGAACAAGTTTTGTTTTATAATCAAATATATATATATATATATATATATATATATATATATATATATATATATATATATATATATATATATATTGATTGTACACAACTTGTGTACTCGGAAAAGTTTGATTTTGTTCTGATTTTCCCCCCTTTATGTTAATGGTCTTAAAGACAAGAAAATGCAAGTTTTATCTGGTCAATCACTCATTTATAGCTAGATAGATAGACACATAGATTGATTGTAGTGCCCATTTTTTTTCTAATGGATATTTTGTCGGCAATCTCGAATTTCCACTGAAGAATATGGGCTATGATACCAGTTCATGCCTTTCATCTTATGGATAATTAAGTTTAGTTCTGTGAGCTGTGGCTGTGAACATAACAGGAGCCGACACAGCGCATTTTATGACTAAGGCCTGATGGCGCTGACAGGACTGATTCTGTTACATGAATCCCTTTTCACTTATGTTGCAGCATTGTGTGTGTCTCTCTGACCTACATATGGCTGCTTTCAACCAAGGAGAAGAGCAGACACACCCTTCGTCTGAAAATTTGTAAGACCTTTAAGGTTGTTTTTCCCTTCGCAACAAGACTGAGTCTGCAAACATGAAACTACGGACTCTCTCTACTCTCTCTCTCTCTCTCTCTCTCTCTCTCTCTCTCTCTCTCTCTCTCTCTCTCTCTCTCTCTCTCTTCTGTGTGTGTGTGTGTGTGTGTGTGTGTGTGTGTGTGCGTATTCATGAGAGTGGAAGGCCTGCACTTAATTTCCTCATTTTCTTATTTGTTCAACAGCTATCTGTCTGTCTACCTACCTATCTACCTATCCATCTAATCATAATGATGATGATGCTAGAACTAATAATGATTACTATCGTTGTCATTATTTTTTACCACCTATCACCACCACACACAACTGTCATTATCATCACTATCATTGTTATCACTTGCTATATTATTATTGTTTTTAGTAGTAGTAGTAGTAGTGTTAGTATTAGTATTATATTACCATTATCATTATAATTCTCATAACTATCATTTTATTACTAATATTATTATTATTTTCGTCATCACCAGTGTTATTTCTTATTGTTGTGATGAGAGTTGGAGATTGGTAAATGTGTTACTCTTGGGGAAGGATTGTTTTCTCTGTTAGAGTCATAGAGTAGTTTATGTGTTAACTTTCATCTCTCTCTAGTTGCTGGTGACTTGTCCACCTTCTCTTCAGGCAAGCTGATCTCTGGCACACCCGGGGTAGGTACGAACCCAGGCTCTGAGCAAAACAAACAGAACCTGGTCTGTAGCTAAGTAGCTGAGAGTCCAGCTTGTTGAGTCCTCACACTTGCCCTCTGGCTTTCAGTAAATGTGTGAGATTTCAGCCAACAATAGACTAGCACAAATATGCTGGCCATGTCAATACTTCTTAGTCTTCACTTTCACTCAGATTTTGAGTGACTTTTAACAATATAAGACCGTAATACAAGGTTAAACACTTGAAGTAAAAAAAAAAAAACACTTCAATTTTTCTGATCGATTAAGTTGAAGTAACTTGGAATACACTAAGCCCAAGTACACATGTTGATTAGACTTACAGTCACCTACTACAAAGCGTTCCGACCATCAGCAGTATTCATCAATCAACTCAACGGCTTTCACCCAGTATAAGCATAATATTTTTCCTGTCAGATTTATCATTCAGTTAACATCTTAACGGATACTATTGAACACTGGCAAAAGTCAGATTGTTAACAAGAATGTTAATCAAGCACATAACTGTTTTTACCAAGTTGCAGCAAACAAACTATTACAATAGAATACTCATTCATCATCTTGATAGATGTCCCCAAGTATTGGCATAAAGTTATATGATTAAAACGCATGGCATGCATAAAAGCAGTGCATAGTCTCAAAATTTAAAAACATTGTTTCAATTTACGGCTCCTTTAGCTTTTGTCTTGTGAAAATCTTACACAGGTTTCTCAGAGGGGGGGGGGAAGATCTTTGCTTTTTCTGATCTGCTCCTGTTTCGCTGTTTCACTGGTGATGTCTAACAGCCTTCTGTGGAGCTGCGAGTGAGGAGACTGGCGTTCACCTCTTCAGCCCGTTAAGCTACACATCCGGTCTCTGATGCCTATTTGACAGGCAGTGAGAGACACGTGACAGCCAGTCGTGTCACTACAGGCAAAGAAAGGGGGAGGTGATGATAATAAGTACACAGAGAGAGGGGGAGGGGGGTGGGGGTGGAGCACCCCCACCACCTACAGTGTGAGAAATGTGTAGAGAAGATTCAAGAATGCTCTATCTTGGTGGTTGGCATTGATCTTATTTAGCCTTCATGTCAATTGATAACGCTACATGGCTGCACGTGTTAGATATGTGCACAACATTCCGTCTTTCCTGTAACCTTTTCAGCCCGTTAAGCTACACATCCGGTCTCTGATGCGTATTTGACAGGCAGTGAGAGACATGTGACAGCCAGTCGTATCACTACAGGAAAAGAAAGGGGGAGGTGATAATAAGTACAGAGAGGGGGGGGGGGAGGGGGGGGGGTAGGTGGTGAAGAGAGGAGAGAGAGAGAGGTCCAGCTGTGCGGTGTCTGTGATCCAGTGGAGAGAGAGTGCACGTCCATCCCTCGTCTCAGACTAGCACCTGTGCACGAGATGAGCGATGGGGAGGGGGGGGGGGGGGGGGGAGTGGTTAGGGGGGAGAAGAGGGAGTGCGGTGTGGGCGGCTATCTTCAAAAGAAAACCAGACAGGTGGTGGGGAGAATGAGTGAGGTGGAGGTGGAGGGGGGGGGGGGGTGAGTAGTGAGAGAGGTTGAGACTGAGAGTTGACGTAAATGAGTAATCCTGCCGTTTGTGAGACAAAGAGAGAGAGAGAGAGAGAGAGAAAGAGGGGGGAAGGAGGCGGTGTACAGGATGGTGGGGCTGTCAGTTGTCACGTCACACTGGTATTGACAGTAAAAATTCCAGAAGCAGGCCCAAGAAGTCCTGGACTGACAGCACAAGATACAGGTAGGGTTACACATTGTACTATTCCTTTTAACTGAGAGAAAGAGGGCTGTGAAGATCCATGACAAATCAAGAGTTCGAATCTTTACGACCGACTATCATGGGATGACTATGATGTGCTGGACAAGTAGGACAGTGGGGAAAAAGCAACTCCAGAATCAGTTCTTTAGATATGATGACATGTTTATAGAAGATTCATTTAGACCTACAGAGAAGAGGGAGTGGGGCTGGAGGGGAGAGTATGGAGCAGATGGAGACCCCCCCTCTCTCTCTCTCTCTCTCTCTCTCTCTCTCTCTCTGTGTGTGTGTGTGTGTGTGTGTGTGTTGTACATATGCACGTATGTGTGTAGCAAATTCCCAGGAGCTCTCCGACACTTCCTCCGAGCCATCCAGCCAGACTTTCTACGAGTGGTGTACCCCAAGGAGTCTGGTCTGTTGGACATTCTGTACGCCGCCGAACTTATCACCGAGTCTGACTTGGAATCCCTGTCCGGCAAGGATGTCAACACCAGAAAGGATCAGGTGATGAGAACAAGAGTCAGTATTTGGTATGGAATTTTTGTGTTACCAGAGCATGAGAAGTTCAGTCCTCGCTTTCATTTACGTAAGCACTGAGCTCGTGTGCAATGTATCAACAGTTTGGTTCCCATGCTGCTACTGCTGCTGCTGCTTCTTCTTCATCTTCTTCGTATTATTATTCCTCCATAAAGGGGCACTGAGGCGCCGAACTGAAAAACTGCTCACCAGGTTCCTCCAGGTTCCTCCAGTTCTGTCAGTCAAGTGCCATGTTTTGATCTTTGAAGTCGTTTTCCCTGACCATTCTGCAATGCTGTCATTCCATCAGCGTGTGTGTGTGTGTGTGTGTGTGTGTGTGTTTCTTTTTTGTTTTGTTTTCGTCCATCCCCCCCCCCCCCCCCCCCCATCCCCCCCCCCCTGCAGTTTCCTGAAGAATTCTTTTAGCATGGCCTATAGAGCTTTTTACATGACCATTTCAATGAAGTTTTTTTTTTGTCTGAAGTAACATCAGCAGATGTGATCCAATTTTTTTTGCTTGATATTTAGACACTCTTGTTCATGGGTTTTAGTTTGTCACTGAGCCATGGTTTCGTATCTGTGTGTGTGTCGGTAAAACTAAACTGGAAAGGATTACCTCACAGCGCGACTTACGTCGCGATAACCAGTCAAGGAACATGACGTCATGGTGCGACTTACGTCGCGATAACCAGTCAAGGAACATGACGTCATGGTGCGACTTACGTCGCGATAACCAGTCAAGGAACATGACGTCATGGCGCGACTTATGTTGTGATAACCAGCGTAAGGTTTCAATATGAAAATATGTGCGCTTTTGTTCTTGATAAGCAGTTTTTTTTTTTTGGCTGTTCTTGTGACATTGTATACGTATGCGTGTACATTCACCTAGAAAGTCTTCCGTTCTACAGTTATTTTGGCTATTATCAGAGGATTACAATACTTCAAGATTGTCTGACTGATTTATTACTAACACAGGATGAAGTTTATGTAATGATCTGTGGTGATCTAAACAGCCATATTTCAACCTGTTCCCTGTCTCGGACATTTAAACGATCATAGGCCTCTCAGGGTACACAGTTAAAATACTTATGGAAAATTGCCGATGAATTTTTGTACTGCCCTTGATGTAGTTGTTCTCAATGATACTTGTAATGGCGACCAGGAAGGTCTCTACACATATACTGGTGAAAACGGGGTGTAGCGTGAATGATTATTTTATTTTATCTAATGACTGTATTGTTTTTTCTCATTTGTGATTCGTATGAAAAACATATGTTGTTGACCATATTGAATATGACTACTGTCCTCTTGCCTCCTTGCTCCTTGGTTCAGAATGTGTCCACCAGAAATGATGAGGAGCAGACACAGATAACTGAGAAAGTTTCTATGGAATAAACAGTACAGTCAGTCTTCGACAGAAAACTCTGTGAAGCTGGAAATCTTCGTGGAATAAGAAATGCCATAGAGCTAATTGACATAAGTATTAATGAAACATTGAATCTGTTTAACGATTGTATAAGAACATGTGCCGTATGCATGAAAAGAACCATAAAGGTGGACCTGACTAAACGCAGAGAAGGATGATTTGACGTAGAATATGATCCTAACAAGAGAAAAATGTTGTACATTGCTGAGAATATTTCATAGAACTTTAGATAAGAATGATGATAAAAAATGTGTATGTAGGGACACAGAGAGGGTACAAAAATGTGTTACTTAGAAAGAAAGGAGAGTTTTAATGGTAGTATACTAGAAGAGCTTATAGCATCTGTCATAATCAAAAGGATTTTTGGGGACTGCAAAAAAATGTCAACAAAACGAAAACAACCCAGGAATAGTATTCGATTGGATGAATGGTTCCAATATTGTGAGTCCTTTGCTAAACAAAGACTTACCCGATAAATGCGATTACGCTCTGCCAAATGCTGAAAATGAGTTCATTGACCTTCCTATTTTTAGAGATGAAGTTTTGCTTGCACTTACGAAATTAAGATTTGGTAAAGCTGCAGGTCCTGACGGAATTACTGGAGAATTTTTGACAACTCCATGTGAACAACTCTCTCTCTCTCTCTCTCTCTCTCTCTCTCTCTCTCTCTCTCTTTGATTCGTTGCTCAAGAAGGGAATTTCTCCTGAGTCTCGGAGTGAGTCAGTAACTCTTCCACTGTATAAAAAAGGGGATGTGAACAATGTGAATAATTAATGAGGTATTTTGTTGTCTGATATGACTATTTAGTGCTATCAATAACTTTAGACCCCTGGAACACGTAAAACATAACTAGCGAACATAAGGCTGGATTTAAACGCAAATGCTTGACTGTTGATCATATGTTTACCCTTTTTGCCTTGATTCAGAATCAGTTTTCTTTTAACCACAAGTTATACGTAGCATTTATTGATTCTGACTTGATCAATGTAAAATTTACTGACTGGCACCAGATTTCAGGACTGGGTCCCTGTGATCGTCTCTGGGAACTCGACGTAGAAATGTTCTTCTTTGTCTCTTTCACCCACCTCTTGGTTTCAAACTCAGTTTTTCTTTCTCAGCTTGTCTTTTAGGTCTGAGACCTTGCTGTCGCTTCTGTCGCCCAGACCACGTTTCTCTCAGCTCTTTTCTGTCCTGCTCACTTTTCTCTATTCTCTCTCCTCTGTTCTTCTCTCTCTCTCTCGTGGAGTTCTTCTCCTCCCCGTTATATTGTTCTCCCACCGTTTATATAGGGATGGACACAAAGGATTTCCTTGGGCGATGCCTTTGTCCATGATGCTTCTCTACCACCGTGTTCACACGTACACTGAATTCCCCTCTTGCTACATTCTTCCACACATCAACATTTGCACACATCCCTACCAAACTGCTTAGCAAAAAAACCGTTTCGCACCAAATGGACATAGAACATCCCACGACTTCACGAACCACTTTCACACAGTAATTATCCTATCGAAGATACAACAATAACGTCCACACACATTCAACTAGCCTGACAAAGCATCATCAACACGGTGCCCCACAGCAATACAGTCTGAACTAGCCCAAACTCCTATTCTTCAGGTCTGTTTACAAAGCAACTTCAGCTGAGCTTTTAGCGCCCACTCGATGCTCTCAGGTCCTAATGGTTACATTTTCCTCCCTTTCACTATCGGAAAGGTTCGAACTCGAGAGGGTCCTCACCACCTTAGGTGCCATCTATCACCCGACCACTTCAACCTCCTTGACGCGGTTCGGCCGTATGCGCCAGGTGAAGGCGTACTGCTAATCGGCCCATCACCTTTTTTCTCCACCACGCACGGCATTCTTTTACTCTAAAAGCGCTTAAAGCCCTTTGTGAGAGGTTCGCTCTCTTGACACAATACCTCGGCATGTTTTTTTTTTCTCGGTTGAGCTTTTTTCGCTGCATGTAGAGACCTGTCTAGTAGAGCTAGGAATGTATTATTATGCGTTATGAAGAAATTGTTTGTAGTATATCTGAACTGCTTTGAAGTGTTCATCAAACGTTTTGATGCACAGATACAACCCATTGTGCAATATGGTTTAGAGTTATGGGGTTTAGATAAGAATGCTGTTGTTCATTGTGAATCGATTCATTAACTGGAATAAAAGAAGTGTTGGGGGTTTAGATCTTAGAACGGCAATTAATTTAGTATACGGGGAAACGAATCGATATCTAATACATGTAAATTCTACAGTTAAAATCATTTGCTACTGGTTAAAGTTATCAAACATGAATAACGAGAGATAACCTCGAAAAGTGAATAATACGCTATTTGATCTGGACTCAAGGGTAAAAGTAACTGGGTTTCAAATGTAGGTTATTTATCTGAGTGTGAAGGCTGGGATTAGGGTATGCATGGATATACTGAGGAGTAGGAGAAGAAAGTTTATCCAAACAATTCGACAGTTCCTCACATTTAGTTAAGAATTACCTGTTGTTCAATATGAGCAAGCATCTACGATTTACTTTCACTAGATTTAGATTTGCACTCTAAAAATTATGGTACATAATAATCGTTACAAAAACGTAAGTTGCAATGAATTGCTCAGTCCCTTTGTAAAGAATCAGTCGAAGATGAAGACCATTTTGTTTTGCAGTGCCCTGCTTTTAGTGATCTCCCTTTGCAGCAAATACCTAGGAAATTTATGATCAGCCATGTATGTTTCGCTTTTGCTTACTGATGTCATCAGAAAAAGATAGTGATATATATATATATATATATAGATATATCAAGAGAGAGAGAGGGGGGAGGAGGGAGAGAGAGAGAGAGAGAGAGAGAGAGAGAGAGAGAGAGAGAGAGCTTTCCAATTGAGAGAAACATTGCTTTCATTACTGTTTGCATATTATAAGGACTCGTGATACAGCTAACTGCCTTTGTAATAATTTTGCAGTCATGTTGTCATTGTTCTTTTCATTAGGGGATTTGACCCTAAACGAATAAAATCATCTGAATCTCTCTCTCTCTCTCTCTCTCTCTCTCTCTCTCTCTCTCTCTTTATCCTTGATATATATATATATATATATATATATATATATATATATATATATTTGCTGAATCCCCCAGGCTCGAAAGCTGTTTCTCTTGCTGAACAAGATGCCCTGGGATGAATTCCAGTCCAAAATCTCCCCCGTGCTCATCAAGGACTTTCCTCACATCATCCCATACGATTTCTTGACCGAGGAGGAGGTGGATGCCGCTGCCTGTACAAGAGACTACGATAGTTGCTTACGTCATGACATCATGGTCAGAATCCGGATGCTTACTGTGTCGGATCTGCTATATCATCACGGTTATCTAACGTTCGAAGATTACGAGTAAGAATGCACTTACTGTTTCTAAGATATTTTAATGATTTTGTTTTCCATTTTCTTTATTCATTTTATCTGTATGTATTTATCTATTCATTCATTACTTTTTTTTTTTTTGGGGGGGGGGGGGGGGGGGGGGGGGGGGGGGGGAAGAATTCAAATCTGAAATACTTTTAAAGAAACAAAATCATTTGCACCTCTGAACGAAAGAGGAAAACAAATTCCAAGCCAAAACATGCAGTGTTTCGATCTCTTTGGTCTTCTTCAGGCAAGACAAACAATTAAGACAATGTAAAAGAAAAACGACAATCACTTATCTCCACAAACTGGGTGCCCGCGAGGTAAGTGATTGTTCTTCGATTTCATTGTCTTCAGTGTCGCTTGTCTTGCGTGAAGAAGACCAAATAGGTCAATACGTGTCGTGTTTCGTCTTGTAATTTGTCTTTCTCATTCCATTTACTTTTTTTTGTTTGTTTGTTTGTTTGTTTTTACTAATCGCATCAATCATTTACATTCACTTGTCAATAATTTCACTTCTCTCATTATGTATTTATTATTCCCCGACTGGCAACTTACCAGTAGGGAATCAGTATTACAACAAACAGAATCCCTAGCAGACTCTGTCTGCACTATACCACCGACCACTCTCTTTTTGCTTGAAAAGCATTTTTTTGATTAAATCCCGAAGGTTAGAAAATATTTACTAACTTGACCCAAGTCAAGCGACCTGATAATAATAATAATAATAATATAATAATAATAATAATAACGTACATTTATAGAGCGCCCTTTCTCACAAGAGCTCACAGCGCTTTACAATAATCAACTATAAACATGTAACACTCATTTACACAACGGGCTGCCTACCTGGGTAGTGCCGACTGAAGAGCTGCCAGCTGGCGCTTCATTCAGTCGTTTCCCGTGTCATCCAGTCAGTATCGTTCAATATCAATCACTCATTTTCCTTACTTCCTTCATTCTTTCCTTTTCTCACTCAGGGTGCATGCTATGTGTAACGTGTCATCCATACCAACGGCCAAACTGGCCTTCTCTTCCGAATGTTGGTGATGGGATTTGACGTGTGTGCAAGATGTTACGCGTGCGTTCACCCACGGAACCTCGGTTTATAGTCTCATTGGAAGGACTGTGTGGGGAATAGACCTATCCTCCTGTCTGGTAATTCCTGGTCTGCCATACAGATCGGGAACACACCCGTCCTACAAACGTTGAGCTTCTCTCACTCATCACGTGCCTCAGTGTCTAACCAACAACAAGAAAAGGTTAGGGATTCAAGTACTGTTTACATATGGTCCTAACACTTTTGTCAAAATCAAACATTTCCGCTTTTCAAAATCACCGGCTGCATTCTCAGCACATAATTATCATCTCTTGACATGACAGTAGTTTACCAAGAGATTTGATGAATGATTAGGCCCATCATGCATGTTTTACAATATCCTTATCATAAACATTGAGATGCGTGTATGTCCGGAGGCCACTGTACTGAACCTCAAAGACTGAAGACAAGAAGCATAAGAACAGTGCAGTTACGATCTCTGTTGCAGCCGTATTGCATCGGGGAAATTAGATGCAGATGCTGTATGGCTGAAACTGTTCACTGCCTGCAAAAGATGATGAGCTGAACTCTTCGTCGCCGCTGGTAAAAGGTCTCCAGGATCTTCTGCAGAAATACAAGTTGTTGGAGCCAGATAACGTGCCACAGCTTATGTCACAAGGCTTTCCTTGCACATGCGCTGATGGTGTCGAAGCCGTTCTCCTTCCTTCTGAACTGCCTCCTGTGGACAAGGTCTCTCTCTCTCTTTCTCGGTCTGTTTATACACAGAGAGAGAGAGAGAGAGAGAGAGAGAGAGAGAGAGAGAGAGAGAGAGAGAGAGAGATGGTGTTGGGTGAGAAAGGGTGCAGGCACTTATTGTTACTTTGACAAATTTTAAATGTTTTTGTCCAGTGTTGCACCTTGTAATGCAAGCAAACAATATCCTACAATTGATTTCAGCCCGATCTGACTTTCCATCTGACTTTCTGCAACATGGTTCAAAATCCTTTGGAAGAGAACTCACCGTTCAAAATTTTAAACACTCTTTGAGTCTTTCAATATAGGTTATATCCCCGCCTTCTTGAAAAAAACGTGTTAGTGATATTCACTTTTCATTACGCTCTTTTGATGTCTTTTCTGACAAATACGTATAACATGAGCTTGGATTACCCTTGTGTGTGTGTGTGTGTGTTGTGTGTGTGTGTGTGTGTTGTGTGTGTGTGTGTGCGCATGTGTGTGTGAATATCAGTGTGCATATGTATGTGTGTGTGTGTGTGTGTGTGTGTGTGTGTGTGTGTGTGTGTGTGTGTGCAGGTAAATTTTTGGATAAGTTCTCTTCACAGCTGGAGCTTAGCGAGGGTTGACCACAGGTACAACAGAGCCACACCTATCACTGTGAACGATTCATTCACCTCCAGTGCTCCCTCCAGTGTCACTTCCATACACATGCTCCGCCGCGATGGCAGCGGGTTGAGCTGGCACTCGGACCCAACTGTCGAATCAGATGACCAATGCTCAACAAAGTCGGCATTGTCAAGTGAATGTTTTTTTAGAGAGTATGCCCTTGTATGCCAATGCAACGCATTAGATGAAAGTGATCAATCAATTGTTAAACGCTGAAGCCTTTCAATTCGGCTATGAAAAAAAACCTATGCTGACCATTCAGAATCCAAAGTTTGCCTATTGTTGTTCATAAAATGGGCTGATTGTGTTTAAGAAATTAAAGCATCCTTCACAGTATTCATTCTACTAGCTGTCTGAAAGTTCTTTCCATCCCCTTTAATGAGTCCTTCTTTGGTCAGGAATTGCCATAGTATAATCTAGAGTACTTTGAGGATAAATTCAAGTAATGGGACAATGTTCTCGCTGATATTGACATAGCTCATCATTTCACTTGAGAACATACAAGTTTGGCTGTTTGGGATATGGTTCCGTTTCTCTCGAAGCTTCTTATGGATCACAGATCTGCTTTTGTGGATCTAGATTGACAACTGCATACAAATTCTCTCTCTGTTTAACTGTTCAAAATGAAATTTGAATCAGAGGGACTTTCATTATCCAAACACCATCGCGAAATAGTAAAGTTCAGAAATACACAAGTGAGGAAAAGTCTCAACTTTTGAATTTTGTAAAAAATGTTAATTCTTTATTGCTGGAAAATGAAAAATATGGCAACAGCATTTCATCATTGATTTAGGGTGTAATGCTAACTGTCCACTTACCGTTACTGTTACAGATTCGGCATAACTGTACAATAAAAATGAAGAGGTACGATTCTGTATGTTCGGTTACAGAACAGGCAACAGTTTGGTGTTTTTAGGCTCTGGGTTGTTTCTGCGACGTATTCTCTCTCCCTTCTTTTGAGCCTCTCGATCAGCAGGTAGGGTGGTTTGTGTTGTACCTGAAAGCCGTGTTGCTGTGGAAAATGTCGAATGGACATTGATGAAATTTGAATAGGAGATTCAGGTCTGTCTGCCTTTTTAAATAGAAAACAATCGAATTGACCATTCCGGACATGCCCTTTTGCTAAAGGAGAGGCATCTGTTCAAGCAGAGTGACCGACAGCCTCTTACGTGTTAGAGACTCAATATCTGAAGGCAGATGTCTCGTCTGTGATTAGGATTACTGGTCAGACACACTCGGAGTAACGTAGGACTCGGCTTCTTTGTTCCAGTTAGGGCATGACAGCTGTTTGATTGCTGTTGATCTACCTCGATTTGGAGATTTTTTTTATATGTGCTTGTATTTAGGACCCAGGAGACACATATCGTGTAGTGCTTTCCACAAAAACTGTGCGAGGGGCGATCGACTTCAAATTCGGTGCCTGTTTCCATTAATGGACCGGAACTGTCCCGGTGGTGGACTGGAACAGTGTGCCGTTTGTGTCGACGAGGTTTTGGTTGTTGGCTGGAAACATCTGTAGAGACTGGGTAAAATTAATGGAAAGCCCATAAGGAAACTGACTTTTTCAGATCAGTTACTTTATGTAAGGAAATGGTGACTAATTTTTAAATGGCATGTAATTGCTCTTGAAGTATGAATCGAAATAACTGCCGAACAGTGAGTGCAGTTGCAGCAGTCATGTTAGCACTCGTGTGCTAAGGGAACTGTTGGGCATTTTAGCTTCATGAAGATTAACACAATTGCGAGATAGCATGAAAATGATCGTTTTCATGATGCTACAAGTTGAAAAAATGTAGCTGTTGGAAATGTTGGGCAAAGGGAAATAATTTTGCCGTAGGCACTGCAGGTACGCACTGCAGATCATTCAATATCTAATTAGAGCACTAGCTTTTTTTTTTTTTTTTTTAGGGCAGCTGTTGCAAGTCTTTTCCAGCCGGTAGCTTGCTTATTTTAAATATAAAATTGCATCCACACGGAGATGGGTGGAAAGAGACAGATGGGGATCGGGTAAGGTCTGCAGAAGAGAAGTGTTACCATCTGTCGATGCATCTTGTGCTTCGGTGCCCGCTCCATCAACTGCAGGTAAGGACAGGTGTCATCTGGTGATGGGCGTCTGAAAGAGAAGCACTTTTGAATGACCTACTTTGGCTCAGGAAATTGTGGACAGGAAGATGGGACCCTTCTCTCGCGCCTTTCTGCAGCAGTGAACCAAGTGCTAAACATCCGTCCTTTCCCCCCCCTCCCCGACAGCCCCATTTCTAAACTGCTTTAATTGTGGGATTTAATCTGACGGTGATGTCGATTGTGATAACCCTGTGGCTCATAACTGTGTCACCGTTTCAAATGTTTTCGAGTACATTTCCTCTTCTTTTTGATGAACATGCTGTTGTGTACCGTTTCCCCTCTTTTCAAGGAATATAAAAGTAGGTTTTGTGATGTGCGTGCGAGGTATAGCTGAGAATTTATCTTGATTGTAGTTTTGTGGTGTGTGTTTGTGCTGTGAATTTACCTTGTTTGTAGTTTTGTGGGTGAGTGTTATTGCTGTGAATTTATCTTGTTTGTAGTTTTGTGGTGTGTGTTATTGCTGTGAATTTATCTTAGTTGTGGCAGGCATGTGGTCTTGACCACAGCATGTGATTTATTCGGACAACAGCAGGATGCTAACGTTTTTTATGAAACCTGTACAGTGAAGAGGGAAACTGCTGATGTTGATCTGTCTACGCTAATACATGATACTCCCGTGTTGAATGGTGATGAATATGAAATAGTAGAAGGGGCTGTCACATATGGAGAAGTTTATAATGCACTCAGAAAATGAAAATAATAAAAGTCCTGGGTTCTGATGGCTATACGACAGAATTCTTTAAGTTTTTCTTTAAAGTCATTGGTCATTTTTTTTCGCTAAATCAATTACGAATTTTCGATTGTCAGATGCCAATTACACAACAACAAGGACACCTGCATTCAAAGAGAAGATAAACCGAGACAATTATTAAGAAATTGGCGACCTATATCTTTACTAAACACATCCTACACAATAGCATCTGCTCATATTGCCACCAGAATGAAAGAAGTGTTGCCAAAGATTATTCATTCTGATCAGACACGTTCCATGAAAGGGCGTTATAAAGGAGAAAATATTAGATTTGTTGATGATACTTTGTTACATACACATAATAATAATAATAATAATATTGATTTATATAGCGCCTATTCTCTAAAAAAAAAAAATAGGGCTCTAAGCGCTCTACATTACCAACAACACACACACACACACACACACACACACACACACACACACACACACACGAGCGTGCCCGCGCTCACGCACGACCAAACACCCACGCTCTCAGACACCTGCACGCACGCACGCACGCACATCAACACGGCCTGCACGCACAAGCAATACAACCACCAGGCGTGCACGCAAAAACCCACTCAGACACTCGGAAGGTGGATTAGGAAGTTAGGGGTGGGGGGTGGGGGGTGGGGGTTACATCCCTGGCCTTCTGCTTTTATATGTTTGAGAAGGCCTTTGACAGCGTTTCCTGAAAAGTCTTGAACAAAGCTTTAGAGGTATTCAGTTTTGGTCAGGATATAAAGAGGTGGATCAAAACTTTTATAGCACTATCAATACATGCATGTCAGTAAATGGCCACTATTCAGAGTGGTTTCAAATTTGTAAAGGTGCTCGTCACTTTCACCATATTTATACCTAATCTGTGGCAGAAATTTTGTCCATAATGATCAGGGAAAATCACATAATAAAAGGTGTTAAAAATGAACGACATGTATACACTTCTCTCACAGTTTGCTGATGATACTTGCCTATTTCTTGATGGAAGAGAAGAGATTCTTTACAAGAACCCATAAAGACACTAAACACATTTGCTAATATCTCTGGGCTATATAAATCAACAAGGAAAGACTCAGTTAACCTTGATTGGTAGCCAAAAACATTCAGAAAGAAGATATCTTAGAGATCAAGATTAAGAGATGAATGTAACACCTATTGCAAGATTTATATAAACTACAGAAAAAATGAAGCATTGCAACTAATCCATAAACACAACCGTTATGTTCAGTCTTGTTTTAATGTAAATAACACCGTTGCCGGAGTGAGAAAGTGGAATATACATTATAAAAAACTTACGTGGAATACAATTTTTCATACTGCTATATCATCTAGCCTGGAATCTTAACTGAGATGGTTACATCTACATATTTTACACAGAATTCTACCAAACAAAAGATACCTACTCCTAAGTAATGCGTAAACTCATCACTCTGTTCCTTATGTGAAACTAAAACAATTTGTCACTTGTTATGGTATTGCCCAAAGACCATCACTTTTTGGCAAGATTTGCAAAGATGGTTATCTCAAAACTGTGCTCATTGTGTGAAGTTCAAATTTACAGAGGTTCTTGTAATATTTGGGGTTGAGGAAAACACTATAACTGAAAGAGTTCTGAACTTGATGGTACTGATGGCAAAGTAATACATCTACAAATGTAAATGGAAGAAAGTAGCACCTATTGCCAATATTTTTTTATTAATATACTGATAGATAGATACAGAACAGAAAGGTATCTGAGTATTGTGACTAGTAAATTAGACACATTTTTTGATGGATTGGCCTCCTTATCAAGACACGGTAATGTAAGGTTACTGTCTATAGTTGTAATAAGATCATAGCTAATACCATACCATCTAAAATAACTGAAGTCTATCCACATGTTTATTCACTGACCATGGTTGCTGACTTGTTGTTTATCTTCCTCTATTTGACTATTGTGTTCGTGTTACTTTGTTAGGGCAGCATCCCTTTTTCCCCCTGTTATTCACTTTTCCCTCTCCTTCCCCCTTTTGCTCTCCCCCCTTCCTTTTCTCCCTCTCTCCCTCACTTCTATTCTCTTCCTCTATCTCTTAGTCTTACTCCTCTCCTCGGCACTTTTTTATGCATGTGTTTTAGTTCTGGTTATGTGTTTGTGCGTGTGTTTGTGCGTGCATAAATATGACAGGTTTTTCCTCGACTGAATATAAATTATGATGATGTAACTGTTGCTTTTTTTCAAAGAAAAGAACCTTCATAGAAGGCACCAAAAAAGTCAGTGTGATTATTCAAGTGTCATGCATTTTGTAGCAAAGGAAGTTATCTTGATTTGAGCAGAGAATTTCTGATGACTGTGGATGAACATGATCTTGAGGGTAACCTCCCCAAAAATTATGATTATAGCATGGAAGCCTTTTATCTCCCTTTGCTGTATCCTCTTCCACACGTCACTTCTGTGGCACTGAACCCACGCCACTCATGCCCCATCCACAGGCACAGCACATGGCTTGTCCGGCCACAGCCCTGGCACTGGCCATCCACGGGGAGCAGTCAAAGTCAATCATCATCAGACAGCCCACCAGAGGTGACGCTGAACAGCTGCCAAGTGACTTTGGTGATGTTTAGTGGTGCCTGTTCTGATCCACCCTATTCAGCACACAAACCATTAATCTCGCTATTAACGACAATGCTTTTTGATGATTGCCGAATTGGCATGCTAAAACTCTCCCTCCAGGGACAAGGGGAGTACCATTACGTCTGTCCAACATCTCTCATGAGTCTGCCGATATCGGCGACCCTGACGGAACTTTACCAAGGGCATAGACGTTTACTTTCATGATATATCCTGACGTCAATCAGGCCCAAGAGATGGAGATACCCCCGCAGTGTGTGGTCAGGAAATTTAAGCAACTCTCTCCAAAACGCATCCACTAAGAGAATGAAACTTGACCGTGTGGTCCTAGTCTTCCTAGTTAAGCCCCATAGCAGCCTGCAGTTGGGTAGGAGTCAGTCAGGGTAGAAATATCCCACAAACAAATACTGCCATGGGAATCGAGCCCATGACCTATCAACTGACTGGCCGCAATGCTAGCCACCACTGCGACTGATAATAACATGGAAATTATTTTTATTATGAAAAGTTATCTACACTGCAGCAGGAAAAGTTATCTCCAATATAATGGAGATTTTTCTTGATCATAACGGGGAAGATATTCTCGTATAGCAGAGGAGTTGTTGACCTTGAATATTCCACAGAAGTAATTCTGATTGCGGTTGGAAAGCTAAAGCGTGGAAGCTATCTTGATTACAGCAAAGACGGCACATAGTAAAAAGGAAGTTACATTGATTAAAGCATGGAGGTTACCTTTATCAAAGCAGAGAATTTGCAGACGTCGACTATATCGGAGAAGTTATCGTAACTGTAGCAGGAAGTGTTTTGATTTTAGCATGGAAAATGACCTTGATCGTACCAAAAATCAACCACAAAAGGTACGCTGATAGCATCATTAAAGTTAGCAGCTCTGGCCAGGACTGGGAAGTCATCTTCAATGTAGCAGGGGCAGATCCTGGTCACAGTTGGGACATATCTTGATTGTAACAGGAAAATTACAATTATTTCGCATGGAAAATGATCTTGATTGTTGCTAGTTGAATGATCTTCATCGCGGTAGGGAAGCTATCATGAATGTGACTGGTAAGCTATCATGATTGCAGTTTGACATGATACCTTGATTGTTGCATCAGAAAATGATTCGAATGTGGCTAGGAGTTTATCTTGACTGTCACTGTGTCAGATGGAAGTAATCTAGCATGGACGCTAATTCTTCCACTTTCAACTGTTTGAAATGATGGTGGCGATTGCGAAACCATTCTCATTCAGCTGAATGAGCAACAGCCGCATCATGATTTGGGGCTGAAACGGCATTCTATGCCAACAAAACATAGCCCCGAAGGTGGTCCAGAATAAAAAAAAAAAAAAAAAAAAAAATTTCAATTCACAAGATTCTACTATAAAAAAAAATGTTTCCAGAGTGTTTAGGGACCAAGGTAGCTGAAGTTTTCATCACACCAACTCTCAGCATCTTTTTAAGAGATGTCGCATAAATCAGAGTCAGCAACGTTTGACCCCAATTTATGAAAATGATCACGTTGATAAAATAGGATGTCCAGCATAACACCTGTCACACCCTTGTTTACTATGTCTTACTCTTCTAGCCTAACAGTGGTGCCTGAGTGGGTCTCTGTACACACATTTTTCATGGATCTTAAATTTCCGCGTCATGTCAGTATCTAAAACTATGAAAAGTCAACTTTTCATTGGCTTTTTGGACTATGCCCAGATTGCATTCAATTCCATTTATCAAACCTGGTTAGATCCTTTCATTTTTTCAAGATTTAA
>JADBJO010002158.1:235331-237831 GCA_016801955.1 Conus betulinus | reverse complement strand
ATACACCACTTTTTATCATTAGCTGTGTCAAGGGGAACAAAACCTCTCACAAAGGGCCTTAAATGTCAAGAATGCCGAGCGTGGTGGAGAAATAGGTAATCAGCCGATTAGCAGTAGCGCCATCACGTAGCTCGTAAAGTTGAACTGTGTCAAGGATACTTAAAGTGATCAGGTAACTAACCATCAGATGACGACTGGCATCCAAGGCGTTGAGGACTGCCACGAGTTCGAACCTTCCTGATAGCAAAAGGGAAACAAACTAATCCACTAGGACCTCGGAGTATCAAGAGAGCGCTAAAGACTCAATCAGTTGAAGTTGCTTGGTAACCAGACCTTGAAGGAGTCTTGTGCTCGTTCAGTCAGCATTGCTGTGGGGGCACTGTACTGTGTGTTTGGCGGGCTAGTTGACTGCGTGTGGACGTCGTTGTCGTAGCTTCTATAGTATGATTACTGCGTGAAAGTGGCCCCTGAAGTCGTCGAGAACTTTCAATGTCCCATTTGGTGCGAATGGTAGTTTTCTAATCAATTTGGTAGGAACGTGTGTCATTGCTGACGTGTGGAAGGATGTAGCTAGAGGGGAATTCATGGTGCATGTGACCCTAGGAAGCAGTATTCTTTGTTTCCATCCCTCTAGAAACTGAATGGAGAACGAGAGAGGGGGAGACAGGAGAACAACACCACAATAGAGAGAAGAGAGAATAAAACACCTTGGGAGAGGAGAGGAGAGGAAAGGAGAGGAGAGGAGGAGGAGGGGGGAGGAGGAGGAGAGGGGGGAGGAGCAGGGGAGAGAGAGAGAGAGAGAGAGAGAGAGGGAGAGAGAGAGAGAGAGAGAGAGAGAGAGAGAGAGAGACACACACACACAAACGTGATCTGGGCAACAAAAGTGGCAGCAAGGGTCTTAGGCATTAAGGAAGAGTTGAGAAAGAAAGACAGAGTTCAAAACCCAAAGGTGGGTGAAAAAGACAAAGAAGATTTCTGCGTCGAGTCCCCAGAGAGACCACGGAGAACCAGTCCTGGACCCTGGTGTTAGACAACCAAAGGCGTCACCATCAGCTAATGCTAAAGAAAATTCGAAGTGACTTGTTCAAGAACTCAGTGTGTGTGTGTGTGTGTGTGTGTGTGTGTGTGTGTGTGTGTGTGTGTGTGTGTGTGTGTGTGTGTGTGTGTGGTGCGTGTGTGCGCGCGTTCCTCGCGTGCACGCTTCACGCGCGTTATTCTGTGTCAGCTAAAAGTGGCATCAGTGTACAGACATCCCGTGCAGCCCATGCTGATCACTTGGCTCACCTTGAGAGCAACTAAGTTCGAGTCCCGTTAGCCTGGACTAGGAGCATTCATTTTCTTTTTTTCCAAGAGGCTTGGAGGGAGGTCTTCGGGTGTGACCGCGCCGGTAAGGTTTGGGTCCTCCGAGCATCGTTGTGACGCTAGTTTGTGTCCGCGGTGAGGTGTCTGGTTGTCCAGAGCCTGTATAGTCCCCAGAGCTCATTCACAGGTTTTGGCCTTTCACTCTGTTCATGCGTATGAACTATCCATCCCCAGTCCTCCACTTCCCCTTCATCATCACCAGCCATTCCTTCAGCAAGTTATCCCCCTGGAGACAGCGCCCTGGGACCTTCGTCTTCATGCCCACTTCGACGCCCCAAGTTCAAGATTTTTTGTCTGCGCTCTCAGGACTACATTGCCTGCGTGCTACCATCCCCTACAGTGCCAGCAGTTAACCCTTTTCCGGGCGCGGGGGGTGCTTGGACTTTTGGACACCTTTTCGTTTGCTTTTTGTTTTGTCTGCTCACGACCTGTCCTACAAGTATAATTAATTCATTCAGGTTCTCAGCATAATCATCCTCATCCCCATCCTCCTCATCCTGTTTTGATTGATGTTGTTGTTTCGTGTGGTTCTGTTGTTGTGGTTCTGTTGTTGTTGTTTGTGTACAATGAAGTGTCATTAAATGTTGGAAATGTAACTGTGTTAGTGGGTTAGTGTTAGAGTAAGAGTGGGAAAGGGTGGTGGTCTTGGTTTCGTGGGCACTAGGCCTGCGTTACAGTGTGTGTGTGTGTGTGTGTGTGTGTGTGTGTGTGTGTGTGTGTGTGTGTGTGTGTGTGTGTGTGAGTGTGTGTGTGTGTGTGTAAACCTGGCCCAGGCAAGATGCCTTTTTAGTATAAAGTCCGGGATTAGAAAGTATTTATCTTTTATGTTCAATTATTTCTTTTGCGTGTGTGCACTTGCATTTTTCAGGTGTAATTACAAATAGCGTAGAAAACTGTATTTCTTGTTCTCAGTCATGTAAGGAAAAAAGCGAATACGTGAGATCCCATTCCCAGAGAGAGGTGAATGTTTTGGTGGGTGCATGAGTGCTCATATGCGTGTATGAGTGCAGAGAGAACCTTGTTGTGCTAAGCCCGACTCATATACCAACTTAGTTCACTTAAGCAATACCATCACGTTTTTCCCCCCGTCCTGGTCAAGCTGCTATCCACTCTTCTGTGCCGCCTCAGTGGCATGGCA
>JADBJO010002158.1:205331-230331 GCA_016801955.1 Conus betulinus | reverse complement strand
AACACTGAGTTGGTGTCCATCTATATCTACTGATTAGCGTTTAGGTTCGGTAGTAGAATTCCACACCAGGCCTGCATGCTTGGAGAATGTTACTATCAATATCTGAACATATGTTTACAAGCAGAGAGAGAGAGAGAGAGAGAGAGAGAGAGAGAGAGAGAGAGAGAGAGAGAGGAGAGAGAGAGAGAGAGAGAGAGAGATTGGATAAGAACCAAAATTACTGGGATTGCTGCACAAATCTTTCTCATCTCTCCGCTCTCCTTTTTATTTGCAAAAGGTAGAAGTATGTTTCACCTCGTCCTTCAATTCTTCCGTCTTCACCGAAATTGAATCTTGAGCTACATTTCTCCACCTGATGACGAATGACGTTAACAGCCTCACCCCTCCCCCACTCACCTCACCTCCCTCTCTTTCCACATTCACTCACTACTTATCACCGGCTACACCACCTCCCTTTATCCTTTCCATTGAAATTTTTGGCACAGCGGATTCTTTTCATGGCCATCCACCGTTTCACAGAAGCTATGTTTATGGCCGACTAATTGCCTAATAGTTATTACGCAGTCAAAGTCTTCCGTCTTCCTGCTCTTCTCCTCCCCACCTGTCCCATCCACCCCTTGCCCTTCATCCTTTAGAGGCGTGTCTGCATCACCTGGTGGATCTTTTCTTTCTTTCCTTGTCTTTTTTTTTTTTTTTTTTTTTTTTTTAGATTCTCAGTAGAAAGAAACTCGTGGAGAGCGTGGCAGCAGAGAGTCTCAGAAGAGAAGCCCCCTTCAAGCAAGTGTTTCGGCTCTTATCTCCTGACAATCTAGGGGGGTTGGGCCACGCCCGGTTCATGACTCCGGATGTCCCTCTGCTGCCCCCCTTTTTTTTTTTTTTTTTTTGCTGTCCCAACCTCTGCGCGACTTCAGAGGCAGTGCACCCACGCCGCTCATTCCGACACCCCGTCCACAGCCACAGTCCGGTCGGCCCCGCCGCAGCCCCGGCACCGGCAATCCACAGGGAGCGGTCAACGTCAAGTCGTCGAGAGGCAACCCACCGGAGGAGACACTGCACTGCTGCCGAGTCACTTCGGTGGTGTTCAGTGGCGCCTGTTCTGATCTAACATACGCAGGACACCCACCTACTAAGCCCCCTACTGACGACAATAATTGCTTAGTCGCGGAGCCCGGCGTGAGTGAGCTCTCCCTCCGGAGAGGGCGCCACCACGTCCGTCCAACGACAGCCCCCATGGACCCACCGATACCGGTGACCCCGACGGAACCAAACCAAGGCCACAGACGTGGAGAGGACATCGAAACTGAGGTCACCATGAGAGCAGGGCATGAAGGGCCACAGAACTTGAGAGACATCTTTTTTTTTTTTTAAATGCTGAACGATGAGAATGAGGATGATTAAGATGATGCTACGGATTTCCATTTCGGTCTGAGACTACATGACAGGGCTGTACTCTACGCTTCCTTTCATAATATATCCCGGCGTCAACCAGGCCCGAGAGATACAGGCACCTGCAGTGTTGGTCAGGAAATTTGAGCAACACTCTCAGAAACGCATCCATTAAGTGGATGAAACTCGACTGTGTGGGTCCCAGTCTTCCCCAACTGAGCCCGTAGCAAACTCAACTCTGGGTAGGAGCCGGTCGGGGCAGAAAAACCCACATGATTTCTGATGGGATTCGAACCCACGACCTCCCAGTCGGGAGTCCGCGACGCTTTTTTTTTTTTCCATCTGGGGACGAGCCATGGCTGGGATTGGAACCCATGACCCTCTGGACATGCTCATTTTCCATTTAATGACTCGCACTCTTCTTCTTCTTCTTCCTGTTAGGTGTCCACAGTCATCACATTGACCATTCTGACACCGTAGTGAGGAGGAGCGCAGCAGGATGGATGAGAAAAAAAAATAAGGGGGGGGGGGGGGATAATGGGGTGTAGGGGGCGTGTGGGGGATGGCGGGCTCATGGGGGTGGGGGAAGCCATCAGCTGTTTTAGGCATCAGGACCAGGCCTTTCCGGCTACCGAAGCGGCCCCCGGGGTCAAGCCCCGACCGGCAGAGCCTTAGTCCCTCACTTGCCTTACTTTGGCTGATGGTCGGGCCAGGCTGTTAGGACGTTCGGGGTCATCCCTGAGACAAACGCCTCAAGGGAGGGAGCGGTGACTGTGGCATCTGGGAGTGATTCCACTCTCTGATGGTACGTGGCAGGAATGTGTATTTCCGGTAGTCATGGCGGCATGATGGGATTCTGTACGCTTGGTTGTGGCCTCTCCCTCTTCTGTTCTTTGGTATGAGATTGTTCGTCTCGACTTTGGCCAGGTTGTGACGGATCTTGTAGAGCATGGCGAGTCTAGCTGTTTTCCTTCGTTGTTGTAGTTGGGGCCACTTTAGTTGCTCCAACATATTTCCGACACTTGAGGTGTTTCGGTGTCTGTTCAAGACAAATCTCGCCGCTCTGTTTTGTAGTGTCTCGAGCTTGCTGATGGCTTTTTTTTTTTTTTTTTTTTTTTTGGTGGTGGTGGGGGTCCCATACAGTGGAGGCGTACTTTAGGATGGGCCTGACGAGGGATTTGTACGCTCTTTCTTTGATGGTGGTGGAGCTGATCTTCAGGTTCCTGCGAAGGAATCCCAGCGTGCGGTTGGCCTTTGCAGCTACTGCATCATTGTGTGCATTCCAGCTGCCGTTGCTCTGTACCGTCACGCCAAGGTACTTCGTGGAGCTGACAGTCTCCAGTGTGTGGCCGTGCAGGGTATAGGAGCTCTCCCTTAACGTTTCTACTTCGCGTCATGTTGAGGATGTTGCACTTCTGTGGGTGGAACGACATGTCCCACTGGCTTTCCCAGTCTTCCAGCCGGTGCAAGCCCTCTGGTAGGATGCCCTGATCCTCGGATGACTTGATGGTTCTGTGAAGAAGGGTGTCGTCCGCACAAAGGCGGCTGTCTGATTTCACCTTCTCAGGAAGGTCGTTAATATATGTGAGGAACAGAGACGGCCTGACGACAGAGCCCTGAGGTACTCCAGACTTTACCGGGATGAAGTCTGATGATGCCCTGTCCACAACCACAGCTGACGACGGTCTTGGAGTAGGCTTCTAAGCCATGTGTTCAACTGGCCCCTGACCCCGTAGTGCCTCAGTTTATGACAGAGAAGACTGTGATTGACCTTGTCGAAGGCCTTTGCAAAGTCCATTACGATCACGTCACTTTGAAGGCCTCTCTCCATGGTCTCTGTCATTTGCTCACTAAACTCGAGGAGTTGTGTTTTGCAGGAGCGATGCTTGCGGAATCCGTGTTGGCGAGGGCTCAGGATCTGGTTTGTCTCTAGGTGTTTCATCAGGTGGCTCACCACAATGTGCCCCATCACTTTGCATGGGACACTAGTCAGTGAAATGGGCCTATAGTTACTGGGCTCATAGTGTTCCCCTTTCTTGAAGACGGGCGTCACCATGGCTTTTCTCCAGTCCATCGGCCCTGTGCTCTGACGTAGTGAGGTTGCGTAGATGATGGTGAGGACTGAGGCTATCTCTCCGGCCAGTTCGTTCAGCACACGTGGTGGGATGTTGGGATGTTGTCGGGCCCTGATGCTTTACCTGGGTTTAGGCTGGTTAGCAGGGTTTTCACTCCTTGTTCGGAAATGGTGATGTCACTAATTGTTGGGTAGTGGGAGGCATCACGTGTCATGGAGCACTTCCTGTAGAATTCCTCCTCTGTGTAGGTCTTGCCATCACTGAAGGCTGGGTTAAACTGGGCATTTAATGCTTGTGCCTTCTCTTTGGAGTCGGTTATTAGTCTACCATTGACTTGAGTTGGGGGATTCCAGTGCGTGACGACTTCTGGTGCTTGACATATGTCCAAAAGCGCTTGGACGATTCGGTTTTTGTGCTCTCCTCTTCTCTCTGCTCAAAGAGTTGGCTGATATAGTTCCAGTGCGCTCTTCTGAGCTCTCTCTGCACTTCTCTTCTAAGGACATGAATCTGTGTTTTTAAGTCTTCAGAGCCATTCTTCTTCATCTTCTTGTACACTTTGTTTTCCGAATGAGACGTTTCAGGTGTGCAGTCAACCATGGGAGCTTCGTTTTTGGTTTTGACAGTTTATGGGGAATATTGGTCTTGATGCTGGAATGTAGGCTCTCCTTGAAAGTGGTCCACAGTTCCTCTACCGGGGTGTCTGGTCTGCCTCCAGCAGCTTCGTGTGAAGGTCACTCATGTCACTTCTCATGTCATCCCAGTTGGCTTTCTGGTACAGAGGAATTTGTCTCTGGGGTTGACGTCCCAATGTCACTTTCGTGTGAAATGCACAAAATACAATGTCATGATCTGACAGGCCAGGTATCACATTCACCCTTGGGATCAAGTGGGGGGAGTTTGTCAGTACCAGGTCTCGGGTATTCTCCCAGACGCGTTGGCTTATGACAACTTGCCCCATACCTACATCGTTCAGTAGATCTGCAAAGTTCGTGTGGAGCTCCACGTACCTGGTGCTTTTTTTCAGTGTCATGCTACACCACTCCCAGCCTGGGAAATTGAAATCACCTGTGACGAGAAGGTTTGCCTTGGTGTGACTGGCGCGCCTCAGTGAAACATCAAAGTGCTGAAGACTCTCTGCATCCCCTGCATCTGGTCGATAGTATGCACCCACATATGGGGTCTTTCTCTCATTTGTGTGGATCCGGATCCAAATTATCTCACACTTTGTTTCCAGCTCAGGTGCTCGGGCACTCTTCAGCGATTCCCTGACTGCCACCAACACACCTCCACCCTCTCTGTTTCTGTCGTTTCTGTGAAGTCTGTACTGGTCAGGAAAAACTTGACTGTCCTTTACATCACCATCCATCCAGGTTCCGATTACGATGTCGGGTTTGGTACTCTCACTGAGATTGGGGATCTCAGCTCGTTTGCCAGCTGCAGAGTGAAAATCAATATTCAACAACCTGAGGGGTCTGTGTTTTAGCTTGTGTTGTCTGCTTGCCCGTGTGGGCGTGAAAACATGCATCGGTTTGAACTGGGAACTCTCGTGTGGGACAGTGTGGTATCTGACCATGAATTCCACTCTGAGAGCTCGACTCCATGCAGGTCATAAGCAGTGGTGCTGTAGTTTGGTTTCCCGCAGAGGAAGCAGTGCCATGAAACTTCACTCGAATTCAGACGGCTGTACGACTTTGTGCCAATATTCTCACATGAAGCGTGAAACCAGTGTCCACACGACTCACAGGCAACTCCCCTTTGGTCCCATCTAACCTCCAAGTCACAAGTTCCACAAGGGTAATGTGAGGATTCAACGCTTTGATCACTGACCTCGGGTCTGTTCTCAGTGTTCTGTGAAGTTTGGGACGAAGTGTCACTCGTGGTGAAGATTTCCCGGAATGCCGGTTCATGTGGCAGTGTACAAGAACTATTAATGCTAGGAGCACTGGTGTTGGTTTTGTGAGGCTACTATACATTGTCAAGTGTATCAGTCATGACCGGGGTGATGTAGATTGTCTTGATTCTCTGTGATAATACTTTAGCACTGTGTATACACTGGTCAGGGGCGGTCCGTCAGGGACTGCGGTTTGAAAACGATCAGTTCCACAGGACGAATCGAAAGTAGCTTCCTCTCTGGCCTTAGTTACTTACCGCCTCTTCTGCTTTGGTTTTTACTTGTTGGCGATTGTGTTGCCATGGAGCCGTGGAGCATCAAGAGAAATATTGTTCTGCGTACTTGCCTTGTGGTGTCAATTCGCTCGTTTCTAACAAAAAAAAAATCAAGAGTCAAAAAGTCCTGGCACTGTGTTGGTTACGTCGGTCTAGTTCAAAATCAAAATGGCTGCCTTGATGGTACTGGTGACGAACTCACTCACTAGCATTGGTTTTTTTGTTTGTTTGTTTGTTTGTTTGTTTTAACACAGTCTTTCTTACAGGTAGGGACGCTGTAACACTTTTACTCAGTATTAATACACGATACTACACAATTTCTGCACAGAAATCTGAATTTTGAACAAATTTATATAGTTGAAAAACGAAGATTTTTGAGAGAAAATTCACAGTGCTAAAAAAAAAAACGCATCCATCCTGCGCATGCGCAACTCAGACCCTCCACCACTCTAACCACTGAGCCACTGGGGCACCTGATATTTGTTGGGGAAATTTAAGCCTTATGAAGTTCACTTTTGTTCCTCCTTGACCAGATCCAGCTTGAACACCTCTCTGCCGCTTCTGCCATTGCTTTCAGTTTCTTGTTTTTTTTCGCTCCCTGAAACTGAGAGCGGTTTCATGAGGCTGTGTATTCAGAACGTTCCTACAAACCCCCTAGCTCCAATTTCTGCAGTGAGGACTTTGACCTGATTGCCTTCTCACATCAGGCTGTTTGCCAGATCAGCATACTTTTCAGTCTTGTAGATTTGAGCTGCCTCCATTCCGTTCTCATATGGCACCGTGAGCTCGATCATGATCAGCTGCTTGGTTGACTGAGAGTGGACTACTATGTCTGGTCTCATGCCACTCTTGCTGATGATCTCTGTGTGACTTCCATTCTGGGAAGTCTGTAGTGCACTCCCAGTCATCTGCCCCGTCCAGCAGACTCTGCCTGCATGTTCCGAGTGGCACTGTTGTTCTTTCTTTCCTTGTCTTTTTTTCTTTTGGAATTTCAGTTTTTCTTTCTGTCTTTTCTATTTTTTCTCTTTTTTTTTTTTTAGATTCTCATTCTACATCACGCGTATGTCTGTGTATGTGTGTTTATGCGCGCATGTATAAGCGCGCGCGCCTGCGAGTGTGCACGCTCGCGCGCGTGTGTGTACATGCATGCGTGAGTGTGCACACGCATGTGAATACATCTCTGTGTGTGTGTGTGTGTGTGTGTGTGTGTGTGTGTGTGTGTGTGTGTAGGTAGGTTCTTGGGTGGAGAATTCACCTTTCGGCTGGCGCTCACCGAGGTCCTCCGGCAGTTCCTGCAGCAGGGTGGACCTGAGAAGCTACAGTGGAGCCACCTCTGCCCGTGATCACGATTCCCAGTCCCTCTACAGTGAAGATATGGTTCCTGATGATGTCGCTGCCTTTTCCACTCAGCAACGTGCCATCAGTAGGTACAGCAGGTATCTGAGCACAGTGCACGAAGAGAAACAAGACCTCTCAGCTCAGCCCTCGAGTCTTTTTCTGTCTGAAAAGGCAGTTCAACCTCCAGTGGACAGTCATGGCTGTCATCATGCGTATGAACCGTCTGAAAAGAAGGATGCAGCAGACCAGTCAGAATCCAAGAAGTCCCTGGCACTTGATGATATGAGCTGCATAAGCGTCGATGATGAATCAGATCTTCTTCTGTCCAAAGATTCCAAGAGTGCTTATATCCCCATGAGTTTCTATATCTGTTGTCATGAATTGCCATTCCATGTCCTTCAACGCGCCGAGTATGATGATGTCGGGGAAGAGGATGATGCCAGTTCTGACACTGAAATGGCAGCATCCAGAACAACAGTTCAGCAACGGATGAAGAGATTAAGGAAGTATCGTTTCACACGGACATACATGTCTCTTTTGGACATGCTTCCCTCATCTCTGAAGATATTCATGGCCATTTCCTTTTGTGTGTCGGCACTGACAATGTTCATCGGATTTTACTTCATGATGTTTTAACTCTTCACACTGAACTTTGAATCAGAAGAGCTCACTGTGAATTTCAGCAAAGGAGCTCCAAGACTTTCTGTCTGAAAAAAATGTTTAAAGGAGAAGGTCCTGAAAGACAGAAGCTAGTAACAGTTTTTCCCCCCAATGTTTGAGTTAAGCACTACGAGACACACACACACACATACAAGAACAGGCACCAGAGTTGCATTTGCTTATCTCTCGGTAGTTGAAATTTCCAAAAAAAAGTTTTACCTTTTTATTTCATTCAATCATCATCTTTGCTATATTGATAATACACATGTCATTTGCTCAGCTTTTCATTTATTTTCAAACCAATTCGTACGATCTCCATTCTTTTTTTCGCCCTTCTCCAAACACTTTTCCTCTCTTACTTTCACCTGTTAGTATTACATTTTCCTTTCATTTACAGATCGTCCACGTGTCGAGGCCTGCTTCTTTAATTCTTCAATCTCTTCCGGCAATACTTTTGTAGTTCACAGTCTTTATCAGAATGTGTACAGACTCGTTTGGTAGTCTTTCCCATTTGTGTGTATTCCTTTATTTGAAGATCTTCCAAACAGCTCCGATCCTTTGTCATTTCCGTTTGACATTTCATTGGACTTGGCTGCACAGTCATTTTCTGGTGTGTGTGTGTGTGTGTGTGTGTATGTGTGTGTGTGTGTGTGCGCGCGCGTATATATGTGTGTGTGTGTGTGTGCGCGCGTATATATATATATATATATATATATATATATATATATATACTGTTTGTAACAGGGAGAACTTCGAGGATTTAGTTCGCCAAGAAAAGAGAGGGAGGGAAAGAGACCGAGAGAAAGATCGCACTCCGTAATTTCTTGTTCTCCGTGCGCCCCTCCCCTCCCCCTAGATTTCCTTTAGAATTTGGCCACAAAATCAGTCCTCTGTATATATCTATTACAATGGGTACTGTACGCTGGGCTTAATATGTTTTCAAACCACTGGTAACATTAGTTATACCAGCACACTCAAAGCATAAACAGCGGGGGTTAGGGGATAGTAAAGGAATGCGAGGTGGAACCCCAGTCAATTTGGATTTTAAACTCAAAATCACCCTTTAGCTCAGCGAAATCCAAATCACACTTTAGCTCAGCGAAACCAAAATCACACGCTTTAGCTCAGTGAAAGTAAAACCACACTTTAGCTCAGTGAAATCAAAATCGTGCTTTAGCTCAGCGAAACCAAAATCACACTTTAGCTCAGTGAATTCTCAACTGCTGGAGTTAACGGATTTTCAGTTACCTTCGTAAGTGTTCTCTTCTTGATTTTGTTTGGTTTTGTTTGTTTGTTTTTTTTTTTCCAAATCAGGAGTTTCTGGAAGGGTTGCGGGCTGGCCCAGGGCTCTGAACTTCATTATATCAACTGTTGATTTCTGGAAACAATGCAGAAGGCAGGACTGGATTCATGGCGAGGGCAACCCCGATTTTCGCAATTAAAGCAAAAGCTTCCTCAAAAAATTTCGGATGCATCAAACCATTCTTAGGAAATAAAAAACCTGCTACAGAGTGAAGTTTTCTCAGCCATATGACCACAAAGTTCATCAAAATCGTCCGATGTAACCTAAATGGTAGGAAAACCATATACTTATCTGTTTTCAGATTACAGATCCATGAACAATACAAAACCAGCTAAGATTCAACAGCAGTTTAATTATCTGTTGACCTCTAAGACCATAAACACTGCAAATGAATGTGTTGGCACACCTTACCAACGAGGCTGAGAGCACAAGACATTGCTGTGATGCCGTGGAAAAGAAGAACCGATACTTGGGGCAACTAGACCCATCAGATGCCATGCGTCCACATATCTGTGCGTTGCAAGGGAAAATTGCGACACAAAAGAATACCCCCCCCCCCCCCCCCCCCCCCCCCCCCCCCCCCCCCCCCCCCCCCCCCCCCCCACCCCCCCCCCCCCCCCCCCCCCCCCCCCCCCCCCCCCCCCCCCCCTTTTTTTTTTTTCTTTTAAAATTTGTGCAAATAGTGATGCTGTAAGCACTCTTTCTGGATCCTACTTCAAGATGGGGATGTTTCCTTGCTGTCTGTACTTATAACCAGTGTGTTTTTTTTTTCAATGCACATATTGTTCCTTCATGTTTTCCTTGCATAAGGAAATGTTTAGTTTCCTCTATGTTAGCCAGAACTACTTTTTTTTTTCTTTTTGTGCTTTGTTCCGAGTGTAACATATTTTTTTGTGTGTGCATATTCAGACATGTACAAGTTGATTCCTTTATCCTGATGCAGACTTTTGTGGTTAGAAATGACACACCAAGACATGACATATCTTGTATCAGCTATAGTACGCCTAAATTGACATTATTGTAGTTCATTTGAATTTACACCTTCACTTTAATCCCATCTTTCCAACAACATTTTTTTTTTTTTTTTTTTTACATCATCGTTATCTACTGATTTTGATGATCATGATCGTTTCCCTATGAACACAGATCCAACATATATAGTTCCCTTTCTCTTTTTTGCTCACGCTCAAGGGACATTTAGACATTTGTCAGCAACATTTAGCTACAAGTATATTTGTACAACCCACTCTCTTCTTCACTTTTAGATGCTTTTGAGTAGTATTTTAAGTGCATTCCCTCTTCTTTTCCGTGACTGACATGCTTGTGTATACTGTATTCCCTCTCCATTTCAGTGAATAATAATCATTCTTTTACATATCATGTTGTGTTTTGTGATGTGTGTGTGTGTGTGCGTTTGTGCGTGTGTGTGTGTGTGTGTGTGAGTATGGAGTATTGCTGAGAATTCATCTCGGATGCAGCAGGCAGTTATGTTAACCAGAGCATGGGATGCATTTGGATTATAGCAGGTAAGTTATCTCGATTTTTATTACAGTGTCATGGATTTGGGATTGTAGCCAAGAAGTTATCATGACTGATTGTAGAAGGGAATTTATCAGGACTGTAGACCAACATGACCTTGACTGCAACCAAAAAGTTATTTTTATTATAGCATGGCACCCTCTTCCACCCCCCCCCCACCCCAATTTTTTTTTTTTTGTATTGTCTTAGCTGTCTTATCTGTGCTGTTTCTGCATTGCACCCACCCACGCAACACATTCCAGCTCCCTATCAACAGCCACTACTGCATGGCTTGTCAACTCATTCCAACCCCCCCATCTACAGCCACAACTGCATGGCTTGTCAACTCATTCCAATTCCCAATCCACAACTGCATGGCTTGTCAACACATTCCAACTCCCCCATCTACAGCCACAACTGCACGGCTTGTCAACTCATTCCAACTCCCCCATCTACAGCCACAACCTGCATGGCTTGTCAACACATTCCAACTCCCCCATCCACAGCCATAACTGCATGGCTTGTCAACACATTCCAACTCCCCCATCCACAGCCATAACTGCATGGCTTGTCAACACATTCCAACTCCCCCATCTACAGCCCACAACTGCATGGCTTGTCAACACATTCCAACTCCCCCATCTACAGCCACAACCTGCATGGCTTGTCAAACATTCCAACTCCCCCATCCACAGCCACAACTGCATGGCTTGTCAACACATTCCAACTCCCCCATCTACAGCCATAACTGCATGGCTTGTCAACACATTCCAACTCCCCCATCTACAGCCACAACTGCATGGCTTGTCAACACATTCCAACTCCCCCATCTACAGCCACTACTGCATGGCTTGTCAACACATTCCACTCCCCCATCTACAGCCACTACTGCATGGCTTGTCAACTCATTCCAACTCCCCATCCCACAGCCACAACTGCATGGCTTGTCAACTCATTCCAACTCCCCCATCCACAGCCACTACTACTGCATGGCTTGTCCCGCCACAGCCCAACACAGGCAATCCACAGGGACCAGTCAATGTCTGTCAGGAGGCAACCCACCTGAGGCCACACTCCACTGCTGCCGAGTCACTTCCGTGGTGTTTGGTGCTGCCTGTTCTGATCCAGCATGCGAAGGACACCTATTACGCCCCTTATTAACACCAATAGCTCTATAAAGGCCTAATCAGCATGCATGAGCTCTTCCACTTGGGAGAAGGGAGGAAAGTGTGTCTGTCCATCATCTCCCATGATCTGCTGATACCAGTGACCCCAATATATCTTCACCAAGGGCAGAGACGTGGTGAAATCAAAATGGAGGTCACCATGACAGCAGGGCATGAAAGATCGCAGAAATCAGGACTTTTTTCTTTTTTTAAATTAATGCTGATCAACACAGGCGAGGATTGAAGACCATGCAACAGATTGTCATACAGGTCAGGGACTGCATGACAAGGCTGTATTCAATATTTACTTTCATAATATATCTCAGCATCTACCAGGCCCAAGAGATGCAGACACCTGCAGCGTTGGTCAGAAACTTAGGGCAACACTCTAAGAAACACACCCATTTAGTGGATGAAACTCGACTATGTGGTCCTAGTATTGCCAGCAAACTGAAACTCCGAGTAGGAGCTAGTCAAGACAGAAAAATCCCACAAATAAAAGCTCTCATAGGAATTGAACCCATGATCTCCCAGCCAGGAATCCTTGACACTACCCCCCGCAGCGGCTGGTAATATCATGGATGTTACCTTCATCATGGATGTTACCTTCATCATGGAAAGTTATTTTCATTGCAGCGGGAAAGCTACTTTGAATGTAATGGCAAATTTTCTTGGTCATAACAGGGAAGTCATTCTCGTATAGCAGTAAGTTGTCGACCTTGACTAAACCAGGGAAGTTATTTTGATTGTAGTAGAAAAGCTATAGCATTGAAGTTATCTTTATTATATCAAAGAAGCTTTAATCACTGCATGGGAATTGCCTTTATCATAGCAGAGAAGTTACAGACATCAACTATAACAGAGAAGTTATTGTGACTGCATCAGGCGTGCATTTTGATTTTAGCACAGAAATTAACTTGATCATAGCAAAAAACCATCAAGCAAAAAAGGCATGCTGATGGCATCATTAAAGTTAACAGCTCGGCCAGGACTGGAAAATCATTACTAATCAGGAGCAGGTCCTGGTCATAGCAGGGAAATATCTCAATTGTAATACAGATTTCTCTTGATTGCAACAGGAAAAAAAAATACAACTAGTCTGGCTGGAAAAATCTTGATTATAACTAAGAGAGTAATCATCACTGCAACAGGAGAGAGTAACCTTCAATGCAACAGGGAAGTTATCCTGAATGTGCTGGTAAATTATCTTGACTGTAGCTTGGAGTTTCGTCTCGATTGTAGCATGAGAAAATAATTTGAATGTGGCTAGGAGTTGACCTTAACTGTCAAATGGAAATGATCTAGCAGGGGGATGCAAACCCTTCCTGTTTTCAGCTGTTTGAAACCAAGATGGTAATTACGAAAATGTCCTGAAACCAAGATGGTAATTACGAAAATGTCCTGAAACTAAGATGGTAATTACGAAAATGTCCTGAAACTAAGATGGTAATTACGAAAATGTCCTCATTCAGCTGAACGAAGAGCATCCGCATCATTATTTTGAGATGAAACAGTATTCCCATGCCAACAAAACATAGCACTGAAGGTAGTCCAGTATGGAGAAAAATTGGTTCACAAGATTCGGTAACTACTATAAAATGTTTGCAGAGTTTTAGGGACCAGAAAGCTGAAGTTCATCAACATTAACACTCAACATTATTTTTACAAATGTTGCATAAATCAGAGCCAGCATTGTTGACGGTTGACCCCAATTTATAAAAACCATCACGTCGATAAAATAAGATGTTCAGCGCAACACCTGTCACATCCTTGTTACTATGTCTTATTTCATTAGCCCCACGCTGGTGCGTGAATGGTCTTTGTATGCACATTTTTATGGATCTTAAATTTCTATTTCATGTCAACATTAAAAATTATGAAAAGTCAACTTTTCACGGACTTTTTGAACCAAGCCCAGATTTAATTCAATTTCATTTATCAGACCTGTTTAGATTATTTTATCATTCAAGAGTTAAGGCATGTTCCTGAAAAGATGTGTATATTGGACCTGATTTAGAGTATGGCATTGCCACATACACTTTTGCTGAAAGATTTTTTTTCCCTCTCCTAAACAAATTCAGTGTCTGCAAAGGCAGATTCCCTTAAAAACAGACTTGCCTATTTCAAATATGTGTAACACTGTAAAAGACCTGTGCATCCAGAATTCGCCATTTCTCACCATATTATAGAACCCCCTCCCCAAGCGTACATTTGAAAAACTTAGCTAATCCACTGATAATTTTCAACACACCATCATCAGACTGGTGCTTAAAAAAGCAAACATCTACCTGTAGAAACATTACTTTTCTTTTTTTTTTTTTTTTTTTCCTTAATTTGAGGCATGCTTGGGAATGTGGTATATCTGACTTTTTTCCTTTTCTTTACAAAAGGGAATTCAAAACACGCTGAAAAATGTATAGTTACCAATGGCCTATTTCTCTCAAAATGCACACACATCTGTAACACTACTTGCACACACTGTACTTTCATGGAAGCAGACAAAATCTTTTTCCCCTGAATGTCTTTATTCATTGCATTATCCAAACAGCTCAGTCACTCAGATTCGTGAAGGGTACATCATCTGAAACAGAAAAAAAGATAAATAATTCCCAACGGGACAAAATGAAACTAAATTCAATCCAACAGGACAAAATGAAACTAAATCAATCAAACAGAGAAAAAGTTATCTCATCTAGGCACAATTCAGAATATAAATGATGCACCAACAAGCATATAACTTACAAATGACACACTTTACCTATTTAAGAACGAGTAAAAAAAAATACCTTCTAACTGGGATCAAAATGCTTTTCTCCTCCCCCCCCCCCCCCCCCCCCCCCTCCCCGACATATAAGATACAGATAAAGTTAGATCTATATCTATCTATCTCGCTGTCAGTATCTTTCTGATTTCTGTCAAGACTGTGGAGATGGAAAATGCCCATTTCTTACTAAATAAAAAGAAAAAAAAAAGAAAGGAAAACCAGCAAAGAACTGAATATGTAAAATGGAAGTACACAAGTG
The DNA here is from genome assembly GCA_016801955.1 of Conus betulinus. Taxonomy (NCBI): domain Eukaryota; kingdom Metazoa; phylum Mollusca; class Gastropoda; order Neogastropoda; family Conidae; genus Conus; species Conus betulinus. The sequence goes on along the minus strand of JADBJO010002158.1, from coordinate 215,696 downwards.
CCTGAAAAATCCAGTTACAATTTCATGATCCTGGATTACGTAAGGAATCTGAAATTAGCTTCTCTAGCGAGACTTAGTAGATTAACAATTACTCTAACACTTGCGTGCTTTTTTTTTTTTTGGGGGGGGGGGGGGGGGGGGGGCACACACAGCAAAAAAGCCAGAATTACTGAAATTCCCAACATGCTTCCTCTCTTGCATTAACCCTCTTCAGTATGCACTTATCTGAGCTTAGTTGCACCGAAAAACCGTCGGCAAGGTAAGTAACTCCGTAATTTGAACATGGTTACCCAATTAAAAAATTAATTTAAAAGAGAGGAAAGGAAATAACGAAATGAAAATAATTTTAAAAATTCCTACGAATATATATGTTGCTATATCGTAAGTTTGAAGAATGTCACATGAGCCATTTACTCGGGAAAAAAAAAAAAAATCTTCTTCAGAACTTTCTTCCGAATTGTTGTTCATCATACCTGGAACTTCATCCCAGTCGAAATCTAGGTCACTCTAAGCTTCATTACCCAGCACTTTCACTAAGTCTTATGCCGTAAATCCTACAAAACACAGTATCTCCATCACTAAATCTCATTATAGAATGGCAGAACTCAAGGTTAGCCACGGTGAAAAACGCATTTCGACCTCAAAACTTGACTCGCGTTTTTTTACAAACGGAAGTAAATGGCTATAGGAAGAAGGAAGTCACGTTCTCACGAGACTTCCTTTTCTACGAGAAACATGGCGGCGCCCATTGTTGCCACGTGTTTTACCGGGCGCTGGCGGGCGCTCAGCGTTTTGGCTGTGTGATTTCCGGCCGGGCGCTAGCGGGCGCTCCATTGTCAAGAGGGTTAAAAGTACACTGAAGCAAAAAGAAATAAAACATCTTGCATTCACAGCGCACACTCAAAGATCCTCACTCACCACGCGCACACGGCGACCGATCGCCACCGAGGGCAAGTTCTTCCTGAACTGAGCACGCACAGCTCCACTGTTGCCATGGGGACGGGTGATCTTTCCCCAGATGACGCGGAGGCGGCTGGGTTTGTCATGGCCAGGGCAGGCAGTCTTCCTGTAAACACAAACAACAAGAATGTGGTCTTTTATTGAGCGAATCAATGCCATCATGTCTGTCCCAACACATAACTTACTGAATGGGCCAACATGTTTTTAACACAAAGATCAATGCTGAAAACCCATATCAGCAATCTCCAGTCTTGAGGTATCCTGTCTTGAATCCAAGGTTACAGCCCTACAATGATTAAAAACAAAAAAAAAAAAAAAAAAAAAGGAGGGGGGCGGGGGGTGGGGGGCTTTCTCAAATCATTCTGCTTAAGGCTTAGCCCATTATGTATGCCCGTAACTTATCCCGAATTCTGTCCCAGCCTGCTGCCAGTAATTAACCATTCCTTATAAAAAAAAAAAAAAAAAAAAAAAAAAGGGACAATTTTCTGAAAACGATGCAATCTGAAAACTCTTGACCCTAGAAAATTCTTGAATGAACTGCATCTGAGAAGTATAAAAAAAATCAAAAGACATCTTTTATAAAAATTGATCTGGTCCGAAATCTCTGAAGGAGGAAATATCTTCACCAAAAACTGTCTGATCATCATATATAAATCTGCAGTTCAAAAGACTACAATCGACTGATGCAGCCCTGCTGGTCTTGCAAAACAGAAACAATGCCAGCCTGTTGAAGACGAACTAAATTTTCATGTTAATTGTGTAAATATCACAACAGGTAGTTTGAAGAGTATATTTTAAAAAGAATATTTGATTACTTCTCCAAGACAGTACAAACAGATTACAGGACAAAACACGATGTATTTTGACCTCTTCGGTCTTCTTCAGGCAAAAAAAAACAACATCTAGGACAACGAACAAGAAGAACGAATATCTTTTCTCTTATTCAGGGCAAATGGATGTTGAAGAGCATAGTCCATTTCATAAAATGGTGTACAATATACACCAAAAGCATATGGGTAAAACGATCTCTTGCATGCTCAAGAGCATAGGCTACTAAATCTTGAGAACTTCTTCTCAATCAAAGAAACCCTGATCATGTCTCATACCGTTCGGTTCAGTTTCAAATATACTTCCTCAATGTACCTCGACTGAATGAGCTCTATCATGCCAACTTCATCCTTCAGGTTCACAGGAAGTGTATCACATTCCAGGGAATGGGTTCGGACAGTCTGCCGCTGCATTTACCAACTGGTTTTGTGCTTTTCATGAATGATCAATTACAAAGTCAATATCAACTGAATTAGAAATATTCTTCTCTTCTAACTTTACCTGTTTCAGGCTAGCTATTCTTACAAAATAAAAGCAATATAGTTAACACTTGCAAATAGTAACCATTTTCTATGTAAAGAATCAACATTTTCATGCAAGATCTAAGCTGTCGATGGGAATTTTTTTTTTTTTTTTTTTGTGCATTTTTCATTTGAAAAGAATTTCTTATTGCTACTGAATTCCTTGCATTACCTATCCTTGTGTCAACCACTCACTTTTAAGTATTTTGCTGGGACTTCTCCAACGGCAGCAACATCAATCGTTTTTCTACATTGCACCCAAATTGCTTTGCAGGCACTCATTTCAACTTGGTTAACCCTCTTCAGTATGCACTTGTCTGAGCTTAGTTATGCCGAAAACCATCGGCAAGGTAAGTAACTCCGTATTTTGAACATGGTTACCCAATTAAAAAATTTATTTAAAAGAGAGGGGAAAGGAGATAATGAAAATAAAAAATTTTTAAAATTCCTACGAATATATATGTTGCTATATCGTACGTTTGAAGAATGTCACATGAGCCATTTACTGGGGGGGGGGGGAATCTTCAGAACTTTCTTCCGGATTGTCATCATACCTGGAACCTCATCCCAGTCGAAATCTAGGTCAATCTAAGCTTCATTACCCAGCACTTTCACTAAGTCTTATGCCGTAAATCCTACAAAACACAGTATCTCCATCACTAAATCTCATTATAGAACGGCAGAAATCAAGGTTAGCCATGGTGAAAAACAGCATTTCGGCCTCAAAAACTTAAAAAATTGTAACTTGAGAACCACGGCACATATCAACTCGCGTTTTTTTTTTTTTGCAAACGGAAGTAAATGGCTACAGGAAGAAGGAAGTCACGTTCTCGCGAGACTTCCTTTTCTATGAGAAACATGGCGGCGCCCATTGTTGCCATGTGTTTTACCAGGCGCTGGCAGGCGCTCAGCCTTTTGGCTGTGTGATTTCCGGTAAAGCTCACTGTAGCGAAAAGAGCAACACTTTCATGCACGTCATTTTTCTGGAAAAGGGATCTAACTCTACTCGATACAAAACTGCAGCTGATAGTTTTGAGTCTGACAATGCACCGTTCTGACAAATATCTCTTCTCTCTTCGTTTTCAGTATGTGCTTGATTTTCAAATGACATATGATTGAAGTTTTTACAGGTAAAAATAATAGTTATACATTTTTTTTTTTGTACCAAGGATCATGAAATTACATGAAACTGAAATAAAAGTTTTCACATATGCCCTTCAGTTTTCCCATACTTTCAGCATTGTGAAAAGCTCCATTTTTCACTTTTCCAAACTTACCACTGTTAGCATAAACCCTGCAAATGCTGCATAAAACTTCTGACCATGTCAGTGAATCCATGTTTCCATTTCATGACCAGCTTCTCTCTAACATCACCACAAGTTACTGAATCTGACCTAGGCCACCCATACAAAATCGCCCCAACAGCATTTATCCTACACTGAAAAAAAAAAAAAAAAATCTACTGTCAAAGACAAATGCAATCACAGTAAGGGCGATATCTCTGTAAACAATACAATATAAACAAAAAATGCCCAATGCATTAATGACACTGGACAGACGACATCATTCTGACCTCTTGGCCTTGTAGACATAAGCACATTTCTTGCCCAGATAGAAGTCTGTTTCTTTGCGTGTAACAACACCTTCGATTTTCAAAAGAGCTGTATTTTCATGCTGGTTTCGCAGACCGCGCTTGTAGCCTGTGAACACGGCCTTGCAGTATAATCTGGAAAAAAAAAAAAATCAAAACGAAATATTAACCAATGTTAATCAACTTCATGAAACATTTTGTTTTTTCACTGCAACAAGACTTAAAACACACCGTAAAAGACCACCAGGGGTTTCCTTGAATGCACTTGATTCTAACAACTGAAACAGGACACCTATATGCAATTACCAAGTAAGCAGGACACACTACATAACCCATCAAACAAAATCTTAAACTTTTCAGACAAGTTTTGATACTGCGCATTGAACACTGTCACAAAAATTGTTTCCCCTTTCAGCTTTCTCTCTTTTTACAACAACAACAACACACATAAGCTGTACATAAGACTTCACATAAAAACCAACTCTGGTTCTCTCTTTATACTGTCGATTTGGGGCAACAACAATCATTTCATCAAAATGGGCTTTATCTGGATTAAAAGATACTCAATATCATGTTGTATATATGCTGTTTACGAAACACCTCAAATGGTTTGGAAAGCATGAATGACATATTACACTGAAGTCAGATTACAAGTTTTTGTACAACAGGATGACGACTTCGATGCATCTGACAGCAAAGCTTCATACACATGTTGGTTAAGGTTTGAATGGATTAAATAAAAAAGAATAAAATCATTGTACAATCAACAAATAATCTTTTTATATCATTATATAAATGTACATTTTCAAGGTAATCTGTTGTGCTATTTCTGCAATATGTGCCCCTGTTAAAAATTTTGCTCACAGGAAAAAAATTCAAGGGTTTTTCAAGGGTTTCTAAAGGGGATATTTTAATTTTCAAGGGGCAAATTTAGCCGTACAATTGAAAAAAAAAAGGGAATAATAACCTTACACATGTAATCCAGCCATGATGATAAGGTGATTACACTTCTGTAGTCTTTTCCATGCTCAATATATATATATACAAAAATGAAAAATGAAGTCTTTATACAGAAATTGAGAAATCAGAAAAAAAAAAAACTTTCAATCTGCTTTCCGGACCAGTATCTGACATGAATGTCCAGCTGCTTCTGTTTCAAGTCCTTGTTCAATGATTCATCAAAAAGCATGACATATTCATTTATTCTCTACCGGCAGCTGCAGCCGAGGCCTCCTCTCTAGCACATTTCAGGAGTGAGCTCAGCAAACTTTACTTTTAAAATATAGCCACTGTATGTGCTGTCGTGTGGAAGTGTGTGTGAATGGTTGGCGGGCATGGACTAGCCTAATGCTTGTTCTGGGCAGGATAGGGAGCAGGGTAACCCCTCTTGAAAAGGTGAATGTGGGTAGCCTTCCTGCAGCTCCACACTTTACTGGGTTTTTTTTTTTTCCCATTTTTCAAAATGGAGTGACTGATGGCAGAGATGAAGCAAAATTTTAGAAAGAGGGGGTTAGTAGTTACCGCCAAGGACACTGACAAACAAAGCACAGGACAAGACACAATGCAATTTGACCTCTTGGGTCTTCTTCAGAAAAAAAAAAAAAAAAAAAATCACATTTAACATTTAGGACAGTACAAACAAAGAACGAAGAGTGACTTATCTGTCCATGTGGTAGGAAGAATGGCCGCCAGACAGAAACGACAGAGGGGATTATGGGAGAGGAGGGGGGGGGGGGGGGGGGGGGCGGGGGGGGGGAGCGCTGGGGGGGAGGTGAAGTGAAACGATCGGGTTGTGTAGCTGGTTTAGTGGGGTGGGTGTGATATATTTGTGATGGTTGTGGTTAAGGTGGATTGATAATGCTAAAGGGGGGGGCAGGGGGGGGATTTATTTTTTATATATATATATATTTATATATACAGAAGGGATAGTAATGATAATGATAGTGGTAGTAATTATAATAACTAGATGAATAAAATGAAAGTAACTGTAATCACAAAAAAATTAAGTGAAAAAAATAGATAAATTTTTTTTTTTTTTGTGTGTGTGTGTGTGTGTGTGTGTGTGTGTGTGTGTGTGTGTAGGCTAGCTGGTAGGTAAGTTAGGGGGGAGGGGTGTGGTATGAATGCTGTCTTTTTGAACAAGAAAGTAGGTTTTTTTTTTTCTTTTCTTTTAACAAATGTGCACTTAAATGAGTCACTTAAAGTCTATGGAGACGACGTGACGATTGATTTTAAGATTCTGTCTGTGATTTCACTCTTTTTTCAGTTCTGATAGAAAAAAAAGGAGCAATGCCAAAAGTTGCAAGATATCTACTTTTGGTTTTCCCCACACCGATAGTTCGTCGCAATCGAGGAATATGGAAACATTGCTGCAAACAGTTTCGCGTTGTCTTCCAGCAGATCGGAAACTGTTATGATTGTTGATGGCATGAATCGTCCACAACACTTCAGCTTTCAACACATCTGTCCCACTTGCTGTTATTGTGGACTGGCTGACGATTCTTACTGAGGAAAGGGTCTGACCCGATTTGATGAATTTGATGATTGCCGAACGAAGTCCGTAAGACTACCGACCGGCCTACTCGCTTTTTCCAATTCCACGTTTTTTTTTTCCCCCTTTCCGTGATTTGCAACCGCCTATTCGCCCATTGTCCGAACATCAACGGTCTTTTTGCACACTTTACAGAAAAACGCATGTTTGTTGTCTCTGCATTCAGTGATCCAGCTTCGATATTCTTCTTCTTCTGTAGTCACAACGGATCAAATGCGCAATTTTCCCTAGGCATGATGACAGACGCAACAGTATCGGACTTCGCCGAAGATGAGGGAGCATGGCGCCCTTTGTCGGAAGTCGAACTGCGCATGCGCAAACAATAACCGACTATTGAATTGCTTCCCTTTGCTTGAAAAGCAGACGACACGCAACACGATTCGAAAGGCGAAAATCGATGTCCGAAGTCTCGTTCGCGTTTGTTCTCCGATTCGTCTTCAAATGTTACGGTCAGTTTTGGTCCGAAAAACGACTTTAAGGGGATTTCAAGGGATGGTAGGGATATCTGCAATTTTCAAGGGTTTTCAAGGGCCTTTTTGATGTCTAGAAAACTTCTGTACCAAACAAAAAATGTGTTCAAATGAGCACAAAAGACACCTCAAAGAGAACATCTCAGTACATACCGGCCAGACTTTTTGGAGAGGTTTGGCTGAGACTGCTGTTCCGCCATTGCTTATAGAACCTACAACAAAATTCAACAGATATTCAAATACAACAGTAAATTTTGCAGTTTCATGCAGCTCAAGTATATAGTACTAGAGGTGAAAATTGGAGAAAAGTTCACAATCAGAAATTGAATTTCGGCCACCTTAACCAATCCTAAAAGTGAATTACAGCCATCCCTGCAACCTTGAAAACTGACGTCAAACAACAATCCTGAAAACATTTTCTGATTACTTACAGCATTTGACAGATATGCAACTCATTTAAAAACCAGTAATAATCATTACGCACAAATGTGTGTCTGACACAGATTAACTTCCCATTGGACGCACTGGAACTCAGGTCAGTGCGTCACAAAAAGGTACCAAAATTTGCCAAGACAATGATTTTTTCTCTGTATGCTTTACAACATCCAGCAGAATGCCACTTAAAAGCACTTTCATCCGATTCGCCACAAGTCAATTGTAACTTTCCTTGACATTCTAGATTCAAAACACTTTCCATCTGAGAACTTCTCTACTAAAAACCACTGAGAGTCTTCAAAATAGACTACTCAGTCCACGCTCAGATCACAAGTTTCAGCCATGCATGAAAAGCACAGAAGACCCAAAGAAATCTGACTTTTCAGAATCAAAATCGACAACATTTTACAGACTTTTACACACACACAAATATACAAACTCTCATATGCACATGCACAATGCGTCTTGTTCACCATATCAAATTAATGGACAAGGTACACCAATAACACGCAGACACACACACTCACACCTACACAAACCACAAGGTTGCTATCGCACTGATAACATTTTTCGTGTGGTATCTTCAAACAGTGCATTATATATCAAGCTCGTGGACCTGGTGTCATGCAACTGCAGTAACATTGCGGAAGCAGAACTAGAAGTGGTTCCACCCTCTCTCACTTCACCTTGTACAGCATCAACAATCAACCATCCATGCCTCCAAGCCATCCGAGTTCATTATATGTTAATTGTTACTGACCATCTTTTGACCAATTTTGAGTAAAAAGTGACAAGAGCTGTCTCTAAAACTCGAAAGATCAGAACAGTGTCCCCTTTCTTGCCAAAGCTGGCTCCATACACGCTGCCTTCACTGTATCCCATTCCCATTATCAGCATTAAGAAAATTGCCATCAAGGGTGAAGCATAAACGTTTTCACAAACCAGAATTTTAAGCAAATCAAACATTACACTTTGCAAACACTGATCATTATAATCTTCATTCACATTTGAGCAATTTCCATACATCCATATTCTTTAAACACATGCACACATATCCACTAGTTTATTACAATAAACAATTAGCGAGTAAAACACACACCGACAAACACAGGAATATAATTTCATGAACAGCAACACCTTCAAAGGAAATTTCAACCAACACACACACACACACACACTGATAAATGGTCAACACTCACTTTGTCCTCAAGATGATATATACAATCAAAAGCAAATTACTGTATATACTGCAAATGACTGACTCAACTAGCATTACAGCAGAACACTTAGCGCCATCAAAAATTAAAAGTCATCAACTTCTGATTACCTGGTTACACACAATTAATCAGGTTAGTACATGCATATAGGTCTACAAAATTTTTCTCCCTACAGGAATTATCTACACCTAGTACCATGGACAATATCATCCAAGACTGGTCCATCTATGCATAAATCTTTGATCTTCTTGATCAATGTGACTGGCACATTCCGAACACACTGGCCATCTGCTCTCTTAAATTCCCCGTTCACCCCCTTGGTCTCTGCTAGCCTGTCATTTTCTTCACTGGGTGACCTCACTTTTCCTGTTACAAGACTATACTACTGGCAGAGTCAGTGCAACCATCACGTTCGATCATCATTTCATGTACATGCCATCTTGCCTTTCGTTTAGTCTTGCTGGCTGTTTGTGTCATTCTATATTACTTTTCATGGGCTGCCCACAACATCAAATATAGATCTATTCATACTTATCATGATCAGTGGTTTCTGATTACACTAACTCTTATCAAGGTCCCCTTGTTCATCAGAAAGGACGATTTTATTTTCTAAAGATATTCTCTGAAGTACTGGATATTGATAAAACTGCAAAAAAGAGAACAGGAAGAAAATCTTCACAGTTTACAAAGTGACACACAGCGAGGTTTCAGTAACCTATCAATCATGCTGCACAGTGTGGTTAGCTTCGGATAACCGATTAGTTCCAGCAGCGTATCAATCCAGATCCGAGATCCAAAATTACGAGTTATCTCGCACCCATTTTTTTTTCGCGTTTTTTGTTTCCTTACTATCAGTTCTCGCCGGCAGGAAAACTTTGTCCCACAGTGATTTGAGGAAGAAACTGAAGATCTAAGCACGCGCACCAACAAACATACAGACACACGAATGTAAACTCGCTATCCATCACTTCTAGCGCATGCTTACACTCGCGTCTGAAAACACTTCAGAAACGTCAACAATTCAGTATATCATAACAATATACCATTAAAGATAACAAACAATATCTCCTGCAGTTTTCAGGATACTTCTGTCTAAAAAAGGACAAAAATATTACCTAGGATGAATGAAGTTTTAAATTGTATCAGGATGCACACATCACACTCACCAGTTTTTCCCGGAAAAGGAAGTGTAAGTGAATATCAGCGCATGTCTACATTGAGCCTATGTTGATGGGACTGGAAACGAAATAATATCTACTGAATAAGATTTTTTTTTTATCTCACACAAACTAATTCATGAACAGTACACCAATTGTTTACTAACAGTGTTTAGAAATGACTTTTAGATCAAAGTTTGTTTTATTCCGATGAGTAATTTTGGACGTATGTACACTAAAACCGGAAGTCATTTTTGACGCCTGCGTAAAGTGGGTAGTTACCATTTGTAAACAAGCTTCATCGAAGACTTCTTCAGTTCATAAAGAAGAAGAAGAAGAAAACATTCTTTGAATAAGGTTATCGTACACGTCACCAAAGGTACGCATTTTACACTAACTGCTGTTCAATTTTCGTGAATTTATTTCCTAAGATTATGGTCAATCCTTGCTCTTGATTTCGATGCATCAGGTCATGACAGAAAACTGGCAACATTAGCCTGGGATCCGGTGGAAGTTCTACCAGTTAAAAGCCAGGACCGACGCTAGACTCAATGTCAGCGAGGTTTTTGAAATTGAAAATGTTGTAAAGCAATCCCATCTTATCTTCAGTCATCAACTTTGTCAGGTGTTTCATT
>JADBJO010002158.1:175331-200331 GCA_016801955.1 Conus betulinus | reverse complement strand
GCCGTCAAGGCGGCCAAACAGCGCAAAGCATCGCTGCAGAACACCATTCAGAAGTGAGTTGAAAAGTGTGTGTGTGTGTGTGCGTGTGTGTGTGTGCTGAAAAGAAGTGAGTTGAAAAGTGTGTGTGTGTGTGTGTGTGTGTGTGTGTGTGTGTGTGTGTGTGTGTGTGTGTGTGTGTGTGTGTGTTGAAAAGAAGTGGCAGAGCTGGCACAGAATCGCAGCTTTGAGGCCCTGGTGGAGGCCGTCAAGGCGGCCAAACAGCGCAAAGCATCGCTGCAAAAGTGTGTGTGTGTGTCTGTGTGTATGTGTGTGCGTGTGCGTGTGTGTGTGTGTGTGCTGAAAAGAAGTGAGTTGAAAAAAGTGTGTGTGTGTGTGTGTGTGTGTGTGTGTGTGTGTGTGTGTGTGTGTGTGTTTCCTGTACACTCATGCAAGTTTCATATCATAAGATGAAATCTCTATTGGATTGAAAGTGATCTAGGGAAGCAGGCAATTTCATATACAGGTATGGTACTGACAGTAATATAGTTACATTGGAATCAGTGAAGATGCAGTTTTTCCATTTAAAATGTTAGGGATTTGTACACAGAGCTATGGTGAGATGCAGTTGATACCCCCAGTGAGTTGATTTTGCTGGCCATCTTGACGTCTGCTGGCACATCAAAGTGGTGTGGAACTAGTCTCATACCCTGGGCTTTCCTGAAACGGTTCTCTCTATCGTGTTTTGGTGAATGTGAACATTGACACTGAATATAATCTCACCACACAACGATCTGGAACCTTGTTTGATGATGCTACTTTCCAATGAAGATGCCACAAAAATTCTCACCAGTCAGAGTGTTTTTGTTTCTCTCGGACAGAGAAGAGGATGGGCGCAAGCGGGTGAAGCAGCTGCAGAAGCAGATTCAGGACGTGAAGGTGGAGAAAGAGTCGGAGCTCCAGCAGCGCAACGAGATGATCTCCCACCTCAAGGATCAGCTACAGGAGATGAAGGTCAGCTGTGTCTTATCTTTGAAACCCCATGAACGAAAAAAAAAAAAGAAATTTCTGAGTCATCCATATTTAACAAAAAATTGATAAAGCCCGTCGGAGTCGGAGCTCCAGCAGCGCAACGAGATGATCTCCCACCTCAAGGATGCACCTTTTGGAGAAGAGAAGGCTGTCATGTGCCAGTGGGGTGTTAAACGTTAAAATCAGACGTTTACGCTTGTGCTGTGCTTAGACATTATGCCAGAAGACGGAACCTCACTACTTGGGTATGGAATCAAAGAAAAAGGGGAAAAAAAAAAGGTTAATACACAGAAATCTCAGCAATTGTGAATCTAGAGTTCTAGGCAAGGCACAAAGATAGGATGATGGCAATACTGAAACTAGTTCCACTAAGGCGATGATGATGTAATGATAGGGTATGAATATAATATGATGATCATGAATATAACCATAACAATGATGACAGTCATCATGATGATGATGATGATAATGATGACGACAACGACAATGACAACAACAATGATGATGATGACGATGACAATGATAATCATGACAACGACGATGATGATGACGACGATGACAATGATGATGATGATGATGATGATGATGATGACTATGGTTGGTCTGTGCAGGCCAAGAGCAACATGGAAGGCAAGTACATCAAGAAGTGTGCCGAGGTGTCCGTGGCTCAGACACAAAAGCGGTGCATGCTGTCTGAAAAGGAACTGAAGGAGGAGATTGAGGTACGTGGAGGACAAAGATGTGAAGGGGCTGGAGTGAAGAAGGACAGTTGAGGGATAAGTTTGGGGTAGGCGTAGGATGAGGAGGAGTGGAGAAGGGAGAGAATGCGATTTCCATGGAGAACATGTGTGAAGTTTGGTTTGGGTTTAAGATTTCTTTTTGTCTCTCTCTGTCTTGAGTCTGTCTTTGTCTCTCTCTCTCTCTCTCTCTCTCTCTCTCTCTCTCTCTCTCTCTCTTTCTCTGAGAGAGAGAGAGAGAGTGTGTGTGTGTGTGTGTGTGTGTGTGTGTGTGTGTTAGAAATGTGCACGCATGCAAATGCATATATAGAGATCGATAAGTCATTTGGAAAACTGCAAGTGAATACAGAATTTCATTTGTGTTTAACGACAGTCATTACATTGACTTAAGGACTCAAGAAAACCAGCGTAAATTGCTCATCTCGTTAGACCATGTATCATCATGACTGTAAACCATTAATAAATATCAGTGTGTGCGCTATTTTTTTTTCAGAAACTTCAAAACAAGATTGATGAGGAGAACCGAGCTAATGCAGAAATTGAATCCTATCTCCGTGCACATACTGCAGTGAGTATCATCAACTGTGTACATGCTCAAGGTACCATGCATGTCTTATTTGTGTTGTATCGTTGTGTGTATGTTGTCGGCACAAAGAATAGAATCAAATCAATGAAATTCTTTGTGACTGGATGCCTCAGAAAAAAAATATATAGACTGAAAAAGATATGCTGCATGGTGACAAAGATCAACAGTTTACAAAGGAAAAAAAAAAGGTTGTATAGAAAAATGAAAAACAAAAACATTCCAATACAGTTGCTTCACTTTATTGTGGAAAGAAGACATCCTAATTTTGGCTTGAAAACATTAACTATAAAAACAAAACAGAAATGAATGTGCTGTTCAAGTGTGTTGTAATCAAGTTGAGAGGGGCAACAGAAAATCATTTTTGATGCAACCAGCTTTCTATACAACAGGCCTACTTCCAAAATGAAAAGCTTTGCCTGAGAAAAAAAAATAATAATTGCTTTCAATTCTTATCACCTAGCTCCAAAAAGGAGAGCTTTGTCTTGGAAAAATAATGATAGATTTGGATTTGGGTATGGCAGGCTGTTTACACAGCCAGCTTTCATACCACTAGCTGTAATTACATGGCATCTGCTTGGCTGTTATCAAACTGAAACTGAAAACTGATATTTTATTATGTACATTTTGTATACAAGTTTTGAGCAGTTTTCTGGTTTATCTCGTTCAGGATATTATATTTTTGTTTCTGAATGTTTCGAGCGCTAAAAGAAATGGTAGATTGATTTTTGGCATAGTTGTGTTTTGTGCACATCAGAGTACATAACATATTTATGAATGGATTGACAGTCCGTGTTATATGCAATATGAGTGGATTTATCATGCATGCAATGAACAAAGTTTTAAAGAACAGGTGGTGCATGAGAACTTCATGAGGTATATCTTTTGAGTCATCTTATCACAGAACAAACACATAAGTTTAAGTTTAAATCAACATGATAAGCATGGGGGAAAGCAAGAAGGTCTGCTGTTGGATTTTATCCTCTGTGTAAGTTTAAGCACAATACACAGATCTTTCTCACTCACTTACTCAGTGTTCTGTGTAACATGTTCCACAGACTGCATGTTCTTTCTGGTACTTGTTGATAGATGTATCAAAGACACATCTATACTGAAAAAAAAGAAAGAAAAAAGGAAATAGTCATGATTTTCTCAATTTTGATTTTTCTCCAAACGCATCAAAAGGATGATGTCCATGGGTCATAAATGTGTGTGTGTGTGTGTGTGTGTGTGTGTGTGTGTGTGTGTGTGTGTGTGTGTGTCTGTCTGTCTGTCTGTCTGTCTGTGTGTGTGTGTGTGTCTGTGTGTGTGTGTGTGTGTGTGTGTGTGTGTGTGTGTGTCTGTGTGTGTGTGTGTGCCTGTGTGTGTGACACAGGACCTGACAAAGAAGCAGGAGTACTGGATGGAGAAGTTTGAGAAGGACAAGGATGCCAAGCAGCATGAGCTGGATGTCCTCAAAGCCTCCAAGGCCAAGGACCTGGAGAGGCTGCAGGAGCTCACCAAACTGGTCTGTCCTTCTGCATTGTATGTCTGTCCACCTGTCTACATTCTGCATGTCTGTCCCTCTGGGCTCTGTGCGTCTGTCCATCTCTCTGTCTTCTTTGTATTGTCCTCTTTGTTGGCATGTCTTTCCCTCTCCATTCTGCATGCCTGTTCCTCTGCTGCGCTCTGTGTGTCTATCCATCTGTATGCCTTCTTTGTATTGTCCTCTTTGTCTACATATCTGTCCCTCTGCACTCTGTGTGTCTGTCCCTCTGCGCTCTGTGTGTGTGTTCCTCTGCGCTCTGTGTGTCTGTCCCTCTGTCTGTCTTCTTTGTATTGTCCTCTTTGTCTGCATGTCTGTCCCTCTGCACTCTGTGTGTCTGTCCCTCTGCAGTCTGTGTGTCTGTCATCTGTCTGTCTTCTTTGTATTGTCCTCTTTGTCTGCATGTCTGTCCCTCTGCACTCTGTGCATCTGTCAATCTGTCTGTCTTCTTTGTATTGTCCTCTTTGTCTGCATGTTGGGTGCTCAGGAAAGCACAGATTTCTGCTGAGGTTGAATGGATTTTAAACACACCCTAATTCTAGGTCTGCACCAGAATTCAATGGGCGCATCCTTGGATCAGTCATTCATCTTTCCACCAAGTTTGGTTGAAATGGGTTTAACAGTTTTTATGTGATCTTGCTGACAGATACCCAAACTATCGAGGCACTTTTCTTTTTCACACGCCATTTTTATCATGTAAAATTAGCACAGGCAGGCTGGGCTGTACCATTTTTATAATTTGAAATGAGTGCCCCCAGACACACGGCTGTTCCATTACATGCCATTTTTATAATGTAAAATGAGCGCCTGCAGGCAGCTGTTTTTATCATGTGGAATGAGCTAATACTGGCACATGTCTGTTCCATCACACACCATTTTTATATCACCCCAGCAAAGATTCAAACCTGCAACCCTAGAATCATCAGGATTATGAGTCCAGTGCTCTCTCAACTGAGCAATTCCGGCCCCACCACCACCTCCTCCCCCACCTCCAAAAGGTCTACAATATGAAACATGCAAGTGACTTTTCAACAAATCCTTCAGACATCACAAATAACTGTCTATTTTAATATACAAGAAGAAAGAAAGAAAGAAAAAAAAAAGCAAAAAATTACTCCCCAGATATGTGTCTCTTTCCTTCTAAAAAAGCTACCTTGAGAATATTGTTTTAATTCTTTTTTTGTTCTTGTGTCTGTTTCTTTTGATGTCTGAAGAAGACACATTTTCTTAAAAGTCACTTGTTTGAGTCTGTGTATTAAATAAGTATTGCTTTGAACCATGTTTTGTGTTAATATGCAGTCTCTGATAGTACTGGTCATCATTCAGTATTCCCTTTTTGTTTTTTCTTGTGTGCAGTACAAAGAATACGAACAAGTGGTGGTTGAGGATCGTATCGAGAAGGAGAAGGCTCGGCGCAAGCTGGAGCAGGAAGCCATCGAACTCCGTGCCTGCATCAAGGTATGTCATTCTCTGCTTCGTCATGCCTTCAGAATCAAAACACATGGCCGGGAATGCTGCATTGTCACATTATTAAATCAAGCAACAAGAAAATCAACAAGAAAAACATTTGAAAAAAAAAAATGATCAAACAAGGAGAACATCTGTGAATACCTGGATTTAGGTTTTAATTGTTTTAATCAGTTGTCACCACTCTGGCATGAGATGTTTCTAACGGGTTGGGTGAAACTTTTGAAATTAGAGGGGAGAAAGTGGTGGTAGAGATTTTAATACAAGACTATTTTTCTATATTATACATTTTTTTGTGTGCATGACTGTGACATTTTTTCATCTTCTTCTGCTTCAGAGTGTAGGAACAGTTGGCAAGTTTGACTTGGCTTACTAGCAGCAGAAATGTCATGCAGAACAACCAATACATTAATAAAGTGTATAGCTTGATAGTTTTATTTTGTGATGGTAGTCTTTCTGTGTGCCGTTTTCCAGCCAGTGGTTTAGGGTTCCACCTGATTTATTCCCCCTCCCTTCCACCACCATCCCTCCACCCTAGTAGCTTAACCCTTTCACTGCCAGGTGTTCTATTTTGCATGAATCCCCATTGCCAGCCATTTAAAGAAAAAATTAAAAAAACCTCTTATTTCATCCCCCAACTATGACGTTTACTGCTGGCGTTCTATCTCGTGAACCTAGAGAGTCAGAGTATCGGGAGTTAAGTAACCCTAGTTGGTCGCATTTCGGCAAGGTCGGCAGCAAGTCACATGGTTGCAGAAATGTGACGTCGGCGGGGTAAGGGTTTAAGAGACATGAATAGCATCTGCTGATTTTTTTTTTTTCTTTCAAACAGAGAAAGAAATTTTTTTTAAGATATTTTATGATAAAGATTCCGACATTTAGTGCTGTCCCTCTCCCTTAGTCCTGTCCAGTAATGCAGGTACAGGTAAGGTTTCGTCCCAGAGTTATCATTATTGTATACATGTTGATTTCACCTCGGTCGTTTGCCTGTCCACAGCTTCAAGCCTGGTGGAGAGGGGTCATGGTGCGTAAAGGGTTCGGTCCCTTCGCCAAGAAGAAGAAAGGCAAGAAGGGGAAGAAAGGCAAGAAAGGGAAAAAGAAGTGAAGACAGCCAGCCGCCCTGTCTTCCTGCGTTTATGACATCTGCTGTCTGCATCTCTCTCTCTCTCTCTCTGTCTCTCTCTCTCTCTCCCCAGTATTTCTTTTTTCTTTATATTTCTTTTTGGGAAGGGGAGGGGTGGATCTGTTGTTCATTGGATGGGAATGCATCTGTGATACTGCGTGTTAAGATCCAGTTTGTGATATGATCAGTGCTGTCTTCGTGATGTTGCGAATTGTACGATTATTGTTTGAACTGACAGATTGGATCAGTAAGAGAATTCTTTTGGTCTGTTAAGTTACTTCAATTAGCACAATAGAAACACACTCACACACAAACCCATGCACACTCAGAAGAAAGTGAATTATACATAGAAGAATTGTGATAATTTAGATTTTTTTTTTTCTTTTTATCTCACAGTGATGGGAAATACAAAACAAACATTCAAAGAAAAGAAAAGAAAGGGGTGGGAGCAGATGTAATGATGGGGAGATGAAAATAGGGTAGCGGGACCGGAGGGGTGAGGGAGGGATGGTCATAGAACGAAAAGTTTTTTTTCAAGAAGAACATCTATTCTGGTCAGTATACTTGGTTTTATTTTGATTTTTTTTTTTTTTTTTTTTGGGGGGGGGGGGGGGGGGGGGGTCTGATTTCACTGTGCTGATCGGATGATGCATTAAGTTTGAGCTTAAACAGTGTACATAAAATCAGCTGAGTGAAATATTCTTTGCTTTACTCTGGCTCCCTGTTTGTGTATGTGTGTGTGTGTTTATGTACACATTTCATACCTTCGTCTACCTCTTACCTGAGCAATGGAAACACAATATCTGGGAGAAGATTATGCATGGTAAACACACATAAAGACATCAACATACATGCAAAGAAGTAAATCTGCTTGAACACACAGACACAAATATACTGGAGCACACAAACTGTATGCATACCCAATCCTCCCAAACACATGCACACAAAGCAAAGCAGGTACAACTTTGTTCATCATACACATTTTATTATGTACAACGCCAGTTGATCAACAAATAAATGAACAGTCAAGAAACAGTGCTTTCACATATACTTTCCACAGTACATTTGAAACTGTTGTGTTCACGCAACTTCTTTTTTTTTAAACAAATCATCCAGTTGTATACAAGGACAGGATGAAGTTGACAAACAGTGTTGGGAATGTCTGATTTAAAACAAACAAAAAAGAGCACAAGGGATACATTCACATACATCGCTGCCAACCTACTGGAGTCCAATTTTGAGAAGACTCAGAATTAGGCAATCAAGGGTTTAGGAGGAAGCTTGTCTTTTGACTGGAACCATTCAACAGCTGTCTGTACAGAACAGCTCACATAGAAAGCACCGCGCACTCCATTGTGTGGCTGGTATGTGCTGAACACCATCACAGCTAGAGTTTGCCATATTTCATCTCCGCCAGGCCGTTTTGGTACAGGGGGATTTTACCTCGGAGTTAACACGGTTTCTGACCGCATTTCTCATACAGTCCTCTGAACGAGACTATAAACCAAGGATCCGTGTGTGAATGCATGCATAACACCTTGCACACATTTAAATCCCATCACCGGCTTTCAGAAGAGAAGGCCAGTTTGGCCACTGGTATGGATGACATGTGACACAAAGCATGCACCCTGCGTGAGAAATGGAAAGAATGAAGGAAGTCAGGAAATTAAGAGAACAATATAGAACATTATTGAGGACATGGGAAACACCTGAATGAGGTGCCACCTGGCAGCTCTTCAGTTGACACTACCCAGGTAGGCAGATGCTTGTGTAAATGAGTGTGGATCGTAAAGTGCTTAGAGCTTCGTCTCTAGCCGAGGATAGGCGCTATATAAGTAATAATAATAATCTCATTAAAAAGGGAAAAAGAAAAGGACAGAAAAAAAAATGCAGTTGCCTATTTTGAATTATGTTCCCTGTGTGCTGAAAGGGGAAGCAGTGAGGAAGGAGGACAGAGTGGAGGAAAAGAGGAAAGAGAAGAGGGAGGGAGGCGGTGGAGAGTAGTGGGAAAGCCTACTTCAGGCTCCCTCAGGCCAAATATTGTCATCAAGTCATTGTTCAAAGAAAGGCGATTTTTTTTTGCTGAGCGTTTGTCACATGTACATTTTTGCCCAGATTTACATGTCATAATGTGAGCTGCTTACTTCATTTGACACTTTTATCTTTGACTTTCACACTTTAATCTGCTCTATGAAATTTTGTTTTATGTAAATCACAAAGGCAAACTGATGATGGACTGACACTCCTCTGGTAACTGTTGTTATGGAAACTAGTAAACTGTTTGATTGAATGCTTTCATGTGACTTCATTTGCTCAATTCTCTCCAAAAAGATAAACAATTACTTTTGCTATATTTGGCAAGATACATCAAAATATACAAACTATACTAGACACACACCTTTTTTCTCAACAGAATTAGTGACATGGTAAAAATCTAAATTTTTCAATTCAAGATTTCAAGGCATTACTCTTGAAATAAAGAAATCCGAAAAAAAAAAAAAAAAAATGTCTTTTTCATTTTGGTTGGCAGCTGTTACCATGATATCATTCTGTGACTCGACATGAGAATCATTTAAATATACAGTTAATTTGAGTAAAATTTTGAAAAGAAGTTAAAAACCAGTAAGTGTGTGTATGCAAGTGCGTGTGTGGTTTACAAAAAAACACAGTACACAAGCCACCGGCTGGGAGATCATGGGTTCGATTCTCATCACAGCCATTTCTTATGTAGAATTTTTCTCTGAGAGTGTTGCTCAAACTTCCTGACAAGCACTGCAGGTGTCTGTATCTCTCAGCCTGATTGACGTGGGATATACTATGAAAAACGAGCTTAGAGTACAGCTCTGTCATGCACTCTCAGACCAGAATAGAAATCTGTAACATCATCATCTTCATCTCCATCGATCATCAAAAATAATTTTTCAAAAAGTCTCAAATTCTGTGGCCCTTCACTTTCTGCTCTAATGATGACCTTAGTTACCATTTCCTGCCTAGGCCTATGCCCTTGGTAAGGTTCTTTGGGGTCACTAGTATCAGCAAATTCGTGGGGTCTGTCGTTGGATGGACATGGTGGCACCCTCTAGAGGGAAAGTTCACTCCCACCAGCTCCACAACCAAGTGGCAGCCTCTAGATGGATGTTTCACTCATCTAGCTCCACGATTACACTATTCTTGTCACCAGCAGTCACCCTGCACATGCTAGATCAGAGCAGGCGTCACTGAACACAACCGAAATGACTCGGCAGTAGCGCAGTGTCTCCTCTGGTGGGTTACCTCA
Organism: Conus betulinus; assembly: GCA_016801955.1. Lineage (NCBI taxonomy): Eukaryota > Metazoa > Mollusca > Gastropoda > Neogastropoda > Conidae > Conus > Conus betulinus. The sequence goes on along the minus strand of JADBJO010002158.1, from coordinate 190,611 downwards.
TGACCACTTGACACTGACTGCTGGCTCCCTGTGGATTGGCAGTGCCGGGTTTAAGGCAGCACCAGCCAGGCTGTGGCTGTGGACAGTGAGCCTGAATGAGCGGCGTGGGTGCAGTGCCGCCGAGGTGGCATCAGGGATAGGACAGCAAAAAAAGAAAGAAAAAAAAAATTCAGTACAAGAGAGGAAAACAACGCAAAGCAAGCATATGTGATTTTGTGCACATTTCAATGAAAAAGATGTCGTCCATGGCACAGCAGACCATGTTCAAATATTATGCATTGATCACAGTTTGCAATACTTTTCTGACAAAAAAAACAAAACAATTATGTCGGATTGTCTTCCCTTTTCACCTTCCCTTTGCCTCTGATTCAAATATAACCAGGAATGCATGTGAACAAGTATATATGCTTGTGCACAAATGTCAGCATTTAAAGCGAGTATACACAGGAATGCAAGGTCTACATGTGCGTGTATGTGTATGTGTGTGTGTGTGTGTGCGTGCGCGCACGTGCATGCACGGTGCAAGTGCATTATTGCACAAATGTATGGGCATGTATATGTGCATAATGTTGATCAACAATGTAAAACATTAAGGTTTTAAGGTTCAAATCTCTTTTTCTAAAGCTTACCTTAAATAGAAATAATCTCAACTTTTTCCCAAATAAAACATGCAACACTTTCTTAAAACTTGTTCATAAACAGGAAGAAGCTAGTCAATAATAACCATAAGAAAGAGAGTCATCAGCCACACAAAACTGCTGAAAAATACGACTGTGGAGAGTACCTTAAAACTAAGAAAGGAACAATGAAACTCGAAGAAAGAAGCTGCATAGAAAGTTCACCTTTTCCAAATGTGTAGCTATGTGTGCATACCACAGACAAGCTACACATTTACATACTGCAATGCACACATGGACACATCTTTGTATGCGTAGATTTTAAATTTGGACCAGTACAGATCTTGAACATGTCAGCATCTCTCATGTCATTCTACTGTAACATCACTTACAAGGAAAATAAATAACTTGCACACAAGTACATATATACAAACACAACCATAAATGTGTATAAGAAAAACAAAAGTCCGTTTTTACAACAGTACCAAAGCTTATGAATGAACACACACACACACACACACACACACACACACACACACACACACATCAAGCACACCCTTGGTTGATCATAATCACCCAATATTTTTTTTTCCTGGAATGGATGAAGCAAGGGTGCTCATGGTGATAAATATCAAGATGACAAGTACAACCGAAAAAACATCACTGTAAAAGTAACTTGCATATTCAATTTCCACAAATGTCAACTGATATGTGTGTATTTGTGCATAAATCAAACACTTTAATCACATGACACAATGTACAACAAATGGCGAGATTTGAACAGTTCACTGACAAGTATAACAGATCACCTGTATATGCGCTTTCCACCAATGTATGGCTCCCTGCTGGATATGTACCGGTTATCAACAAAAAAACCCAAATATTTGCATCTCAACACATTTTCAGAGAACTGCGTATATGTCTCAGGAACAACTTTGTACACACAAACAAACTGCAAACAGATCTATAAATAAAGAAATAAACTTTGTTAAAAAAAGAGAAGAAAAAAAATCAAGCACACATAACCTAAGTTACAGCTGAAGAAGTTGCGTGTGAAAAAACACTTTTGCCTCTCAATGACACTGTTGAGAAATAAAACAACCTCAAGGACAATGAAAGCATTAGACCAGAACCCAAATGCTGTCTGAAAATCGATCGCACTAGCCCCATTTTGCCAAGGCGGACCAAATGGCAATGAGTTTCATACACCACTCTGGCACTGAACAATCCCTCCTGCCCCCTCCCCACCACTCCTCTCCCCAACCAAATACAGACAACGTTATTCTAGATAGGATCCTCGAAGTACTACGGCCCAAAAGATTTCGTTTTCAAGTACAAAATTTTTCACATGTTTCATTTGAGGCATTCAGGCAGGCAAGGAAAGTCACTCCACATGGCTTTTCTTTAAAGAAAAAAAAAAAGTGGAGGGCATGGAGGAATTGTTGACAGTCCACCTCCACCACCAAAAACATGCAAAGTGGACTTAAAAGAACAAAGGTGATATGAAAATGATTGTTTTCAGTCAACTGGTCTTCATGCAATTTGTCTACGACATATTTTGACAACTCATCCTGTTCTTGCACTAATAATTGCAAACTGTTTAATCTACTGTTCTGCAGTAACAGTAAAATTTCCCAGGCCTGTGTGTGTGTGTGTGTGTGTGTGTGAGTGTGCAGTGTGTGTGCGTATGTGTGTGCAAGAGCACACGTGTCCACATATGTGCTTTGCATCACCATTTGCAGTGTCCAAGTCAAACTTGGTCTACAAGGGTTTCAATTAAAAAAAATAAGCATTTTTCTGTGAGAAAACCTGGTTGGCTATTCGACAAATGTGTCTTTCATCACCCCTCAAAGCTTCAGGTCAGGCATCCAATCCAATAACAAACAGAAAAAGAACACCAAGGTCAACAGCAACATTAAGCCAAAAACCACTAACCACAGTGCGCACAGAACAAACATTAACATTGGGCGGAATGCGTTTCCTGGTATTATGTATATGTAGCACATATGTAAAAAAAAAATAAATAAATAGATATGCAACACATGTACACAAGAAAGAGAAAGGCAAGAAAGACAACAATCAAAAAAACAAAATTCTCATTCCCCTTGCTGAGCACTGAAACTGAAATATCAGCTGAAGATTCTGCTACACTCTTGGAAATCAATAACAACTGCTGAATATGCAGCCTTTTTGAGATTATTGCAAGTAAGACAATAAGAAAAGAAAGAAAAATAAATAAAACTAGTATTCCTGCGGCAATCCCTTATCTTTCAAAAATTATGCTCTTGTAGTGAAATATTGAATAGACTTGTTCACATTATCACAGAAGCCTAGCTAAAAAATTTCAAATGATCTCTTTCTTATCTTTCTTGTCTTTTTCTTTTTTTTTTTTTCTTTTATTTTTGGGCCATCTCTTTTGCATTTGTAGGATACAGCCCTAAGGTTCGATCACTTCTTTGAGTGGAATTCTATGCATGGAACCAATACCCTCTGGCTCCTTTCTCTTAAAAGTTAAACAGCCATGTACATTCTATTGCCAAGGCCGATTACCTGTGCATATGTTCACATTTCCATGATCCAATAAGCACTGGCATGGATTACAGAGTCTCTAATAAAAGTAATTTGATTTTTCTGCATGTGTGAACATGCCGAAGGAGCAAAGGTACCAACTGGAGCTGACACACGTTATCGTGGGAGACTAGAAACTTGTCGGCTCGGCCACATACTGCCAGAATACAAGCCTTGAACTTCATTGATTGCTAGGCACTAAGACATTTCATCTGTCATGACGATCATTTAATTCTGATCTCAGTGTTCCTTCAGCTCTTACTTTAGGTTTTGGCACATATTCAGACACTTTATTGTTTGCCATCTTGCATCTTTCATCTTTTTCTTTTTACTGTGTTCAGTTAAAACAGCGCATCATCTGTAGAATACTCAAATATTATGCAGAAACGCCTTGTGTGACAATCCATGCATAGAACCCTTCTTCCTTTTTAATTTTATCATTCTCTTTTCAATTTAAATAGCGCACCTCCTACTTTTCACAAAAACAACACCATAATGATTATTACACATAGAAACAAAATTCTGAACCTGAGATCGGCAACTACTGCAATCAGTTCATCTTTCTCACACATGTTCCCTGATTCGAAACTGTGAAGGTTTCTCCACCAGAAGAAAAGACAAGTAAGCTGAAACCTGATGATCGTTTTAACGAGAGATCCTCAATCAGTAAGACATACATCAGTCTGCTTTTAAGAATTGCACTTGATTCCGAGTCGCTTGCAGCACAAGATAGACGTGGATCAACATGGCTCCACAGTGTTGTTTTCATGAACATTATTGTACAAACTAAACCTACATTAATGCTGCACATCAATGATAAAATATATGCTGCAATGGTACACAGACAGCAGTCAATCTTTGGTGGGATCTGGTATAAAGTTCAGGATAGTACAAAGGAATTTTTCCACTGAAAGTCGTTTTATGGTATACTTACCTGTCCAAACAATGCCATGCATCCGAAAATGGCGAGTCGGGAGCTAAATCTACCCTAAAACCAACAAGTAAACGGAGTAATCTCCCTTAGTAATTCACACTCTTGCACCCTGAATGATTGAATTCAGTTTTCGCCCCTTTTCCGACCTGCGGTGAGGGGAGAGGGTGTCCAAGTGTCTAGACAAGTGAATATATCATCAAACTACTTTTAGTAGTAACACATCCTTTTCTCCATACTTTCCCGTCCAAACAAATGTCTGAATGTTGAAAAAGATGGTGGGAATTCTCACCTGAGAAAACCAGTCCAATCGGCAGACTCATGTATGCACAAGGCTGACCGTAACTCCACCCTACAGCTCGGTGCCAACCTGGCTCCAAGTCTCACCCTGCCACTTGAGGGTAAGAGGATGGTCCCCACCTTCCCTCATGGCTCCGGAACTCATGAGCTGAAGATGGAACTTTGAAATAAATCATTTGCCATGACAGCAGGTATGACAAAAGTTCCCTTTCATTGGAACATGCAGCATCATTAGGCCTCTATGGCTTGACTAGCTTCAAGTCAACGTCTTGATTAAAATAGTGTCACATTTTTCGCCAGAAAGCAGACTGCTTTAGATTTTAAAGAAAAAAATGTACTGGAGTAAGACAATCAAAACCATAAAGAAAAACTTTCTTGCCGCCTCACACGTATTCTTTAGTGGCACTGCTCTCACGCTGTTCCTTCCAGCTCTTCCGCACACAGCCACATCAAGGCTATTCAGGCTCCAATCCCAGAACCAGCAATCCACAGAGAGCACAGATCATGAGGCAACTCACCACAGGTGCCACTGCAGTGCTGTCAAGGTACTTCAATGGTTTTAAGACCAGAGGTGGCTGTTCTGATCGATACAGGTGCCATTGTGATCAACGATACAGTTGGCTATTCTGATCAACGATACAGGTGGCCATTCTGATCAACAATACAGGTGGCCATTCTGATCAACAATACAGGTGGCCATTCTGATCAACAATACAGGTGGCCATTCTGATCAACGATACAGGTGGCCATTCTGATCAAGGATACCCAACACCACTTATTAAGCCCCATACAGTTGTGTCATCATTTCTTAGACATGAAGCCAAAATAGTGTTCTGTCCGACAGGGAGATAGCTAATTTCTCCGCCAATGGACAATCCCGATGAACTTAGCAGTTGTATACACAGCTGCTAAGTTCATGGGGATTGTCTTCTGAACTCTCTTTGGAGTTCTACTCAGCAATCATGGAACAGCTCGCCAAAGCAGCTCATAAAAGGTAAACCAGACTGAACGAGCACAAGAGGAGAAACATCCAATGACATCGTCATAAAAATCTTCACAAGCCACATCTTGGTTTTCCATTACATCAGTGTAGCCAACATGCCAGATCATTCAGTCTGAGAGTCCGTTTCTGAGATCCACTGAAAAACTATACTAAGAATGTATCAGAGAACAAACTGGATGTCCACATTTGTTTGTGAAAATTTATGAACATCACAGTTGGTGGGGACAGTTATGGCGACTCACTGTTCAGAACCATCTTCTAACAACAGATCAAAATTCATTACAGAAAACAGTACTTCAAAAAAGAGAAAAAGACTTCATCTCTTGGGGAGAGACAAACTTTTTCAGACAGCTGTGATCTTGCTGTATGCTTATATGCATGACCAACTGAAAACATCTGTCAGAAAACATCACACTTTTTACCTCTTCAAAGAAGTTTTCCATCTAAGATGAAAAGAAAAAAAAGGACATAAACACATGACAGAATTTGCAACAGACCAGGCAAATGCCCAAAAGGCTCAATAAAAGAACCAAACAAACAAGACAACAAATGAGAGCACAATATTCAGACTTGACTACAACAGGTCCAATGACATTCTCAAAGTCAGTCATCAGAATCCCACTCTGGTATTGATACGCATCCCAAAACAAGGAAAACAGTAAAAGAAACTCCCACTCTCATGAACAATGGCACTAAATGTGAACATTGACCTCTTCAGGTCGACTTTCTTGTGGTGCATTGTTGAAGGACACTGGTGGTTCGGCCGCAGGCTCCCGGGGGTTGCGGAAACTCTTGTAGGACATGGCCACGTGCCGCAGGTAGCCCTTCCTGATGGCCCAGCGCAGAAACACGATGCCAATGACCACACAGATGACAAAGAGAGTGAGGGAAATGCCGACAGCCAGTCCAATGGACAGGTCGCTGGACTTCACATGATTGGTCCCCCATTCTCCTGCTCAGGCAAAGAAACAACCCCTCAAAAGTCAAATGGAAGCTTCTTCATCTCAACTTTTAATTTAACTATGTGTTTGCCAGTAGTTTTTTTTTTAAAGCAAGCTCATTTGGGGCCGGGTTAGCTCATTTGGAACAGCGCCAGACTCGTGATCTTGGTGGTCCTGAGGTCACAGGTTCAAATCTCCACCAAACCGTTGTGGTACTCACCTATTGGGAAATTCTTTCCTCGGTGTTAACACTGGTTCTGAATCTATTTCCCTAAAAACTCTTTGAATGAGACTGTAAACCGATATTCCAAATGTGAATGCACGCATAGCATCTGGCTCACATGTTCCATCCCATCACCAATTTTCAGACGAAAAAGCCTGTTCGGCTGCAAGTATGGACGACACATTACATTAGCATGCGCACTCTGTGAACAATCACAAAATGAGTGAAAAGCTGAGTAACTGATATTCCACTGTATAGCAAAGGAAAGGAATTACAAGTACCAGTAGGCAGCTCTCCAGCTGGCTACACCCATGTCAGCAACCTGCTGTGCAAACAAGAGCGCCGATTGTAAAGCATTTAATCTTGGTCTCTAACCCAGGACAGAGGCTCTATAAATGCTCTCAATAACAATCAATACTTATTACTGGATCCTGTGAAAAGAGATCTACAGCTCTAGGTGTTTGCAGGATTTTGTTTTTTTAACACATGAAACTGGAAGATAAAAACGAAATACACTTCACAAATCTGACAGACATCTGCATACAACTGACAATAATAGGCAGTGAGTAAACATATTATCAATCAATCAAAATGATAAGAAAGAGATACCTAAAATCACAGTGCGAAGTGCTAGGACATGTAACTGCTTTTTTCTCACAAAATAAAAAATCTCTGGGAACGTGACTCTAGCTTTGTTTCCTCTCATCCATCTTTCTCTCACACTGTTATCAAATAAATCTGTTTTTTTCTCTCATCATGTTACTGAATATATCCATATTTCTCTCACCCTGTTATTAGATAAAACCATCTTTCTCTCACCCTGTTATTGAATAGATCCATCTTTCTCTCACCCTGTTATTAATAAATCAATATTTCTCTCAATCTTCAGTTAAATAAATCCATTTTTTCTCTCACCCTCTTGTTAAATAAATCCTTCTTTCTCTCACCTTGTTATCAAATAAATCTGTTTTTTTTTTTCTCTCACCCTGTCATTAAACAAATCCCTCTTTCTCTCACCCTGTAATTAAATAAATCCATTTTTCTCTCAACCTGTTACATAAATCCATTTTTCTCTTGCCCTGTTATTAAATAATCCATCTTTCTCTCTCCCTATTATTGAATAACTCTCTTTCTCTCACCCCTGTTGTTGAATAAATCCATCTCTCTCTCACCCTATATTTGAATAAATCCATCTTTCTCTCACCCTGTTACTAAATAGATCCATCTTTCTCTCTCCCCGCCATTAAACAAATCCATCTTTCTCTCACCCTCTTTCTCTCACCCTGTCATTAAATCAATCAGTCTTTCTCTCACCCTGTTATTCAATAAATCCACCTTTCTCTCATCCTTTTATTCAATAAATCCATCTTTCTTTCACCCTGTTTTCAAATAAATCAATCTTCCTCTCACCTTGTGGCCGAAGTCGGATGGTGCTGAAGTTGGAAGCAGGGTACGTGATGTTGCCCAAGAACACATAAATGCCCCCAACATGGAGCAGCTCCACCACAAACTGGAAGTCATCGTATAAATGATCGCCCGGTTCGTAGATCACCTCCTTCTTGAAAACAATGCTGATGTCGTCGTCAGAATACACTGGAAAATGGATAAGAATAACACCCCTGTCAGTGAAATGGGAAACTCCTAGTATGCACAACGGGGATGAGAGAGCGATGTAATGTTGTTTTGCTTATAGCCCAGCTGACTACACATGCTATATCAGGGCTGTCGCTTTGGTACAGGTAAGAGTCAACTCTGAAAATAGACAAAAAAAAAAAAAAAAAAAACCAAAAAAAAAATTACAAACAAAACTCACTGACACAGATTTTCTGAAAACATATTTGAATTTGGTTATAATCTTTCTTCCATAAAAATCTTAAAATCAGATTTTGAAAAAAAAAAAAAAATAGTTGATCCCTATCAGAAACTGAAAACTCACATCAAGTGGGACATCTCTGAACAAGATTTCACGGAGTCTGCTCCACAGTGTTTATGTCTGACATCATATAATTTGCAACACTCTATAAGAACATGTCTTACACTGAGTGGTACATGGCATGGATGGAATGCTTCTTCACCTTCTAAAAGTCATGAGTGGGTGTAAATGGTGTGGCCTGAGCGCAAACAGCACATGACTCATTGACTGTTTCTTTGTTTCGGCCACTAGAGGAACACAGTAAAAACTCTTTCACTTTGGGGCAGATTTGGAACAGTCTGTTATCCGTCTGAGAGTTCCATTCCCCTTGCCAGAAGTTGGAAGCCAGAGGTCCTGACCGATGACAAATGAAGCTAAGGTCTTATAGCATCACATTAGCAAAATAACAGAAATTTGAATCATAATATTTATCAGTTTTAGTGTTACTCTAGCAAGAAGCTATCTTTTCTTTTTTATTTTATTTCATTTTTTGGGGGTTACAAAGAGCAGATTCTGATCTTGACACAAGCTTTGCAAAGTCTCTAATTCAATTGCCGTCCTCTTGTTCTTTTTTTTTCCTCTTCTCTTTCCATCCTGAATGCGTGCTCAGTCCAGCCTGGGAGATGAACATAGCTGTGAACACCTAACTTTTACCTGTGGCCAAACAGTGTGGTCTGTTGGCTGCCCTTCCTCTCCAGCTTTTGTCGGGAGAGGGCAGGTCCCTAATGTATTAGACATGCCATGCAACCACAGTAACCAGGCCAGAACGGATTTTTTACAAAAAAAAAGGTTCTCAAAAATGTCCAGGTGGGAAAATACAAGCAGTGGTGAGGATGGTATGGGGAAAAATGCTTCAGTTGTCCTAATCCAGGGGGGGGGGGGGGGGGGGGGAGGGTAGTGGAGGAGCGTCCAGCAGATGACATTGTGGAGTATCTTCTTAATCCAGTTTTATTCTTCACTCATTGGTCATTACACTTACCTCACCAAGTCCACTTTTCCATGTTTTTCATGCTCTCCTCCCGTGCAAAAAATATCTTCAATTTCAATCCCTGAATTTCTGGACATTGTCCTTAATCTACACAGCTCAGAACAGATATCATGAAAAGAAAGATGGAGCTGGTGGTGATGGGATCAGTTTTGGTCAATCCAGACTGGAAATAGTGGAATCCTTTGTGCTGTGCCCTTCTGTCAGATCTCCATTGTAATGAGCTCAGAAAAACTGGGCCCTCAAAACGATACTGCTGAAAAAGTAATTTTCAGTTATTGGCGTCTCCACTGAAAAATGCGTTTTTCAGATCTTTTATAGGCTGGAGCCCAAGGAGTGGCACCCATGAGCTGGAAAAGCCAGAGCGACTTTTTCCCAGGCCTGAATTGAACAGCATGAAATTTTGCTGGGTCTAAACAGGCTACATTCAGAATTTTCTGAAGGCTGGATCTCACGCCTGAACCTAAAATTTGGCACCCAAATGTACATCTATTCTGGAGTGTGTCAGCTCTACTTCCCAGTCTGTAGCATCACAATCTACAAAGCTAAGTATCAACTATGTGAAACTTATCGACGCAAATTAATTTCCAATTTTAAAACTGTCTTTCTCTTGTCATGCTTGGAAGTTGGAGGGCATTCTGAGGAGAAAATAAATGGCTGTTCATGACAATGATTATTTTCCTTCTGTGGCACAGACACATAGAAACAAACGCATACTAAAACCCGATAACAAGAAAGAAAAGAAATTAACTAAGTTAAAAGAAATAGAACATAATTTCCGAGAAATGTAATGCACATTTCTCCACTTCTTCTAAGAGATTAATCATGTTAGTATTAGCAATTACTTCATTTTGTGTTTTACCCTTGACATGAGTCTTTGGGGGGGGGGGGGGGGGGGGGGGGGGGGGGGGTGGTGGTCTGGGTGTGTCTGTGTGCATGTGTGTGTGTGTTGTGTGCGTCTGTGTGTGTCTGAGAGAGAGAGAGAGAGAGAGAGAGAGAGAGAGAGAGAGAGAGAGAGAACATTTTGAGAGTGAGTGTGAGTGTGTGTGTGCGCGTATGTGCGTGTGTATGTGTTATGACTGTGTGTGTGTGTGTGAGTGTGTGTGTGTGTGTGTGTGTGTGTGTGTGTGTGTGTATGTGTGTGTGTGTGTGTGTGTGTGTGTGCGTGCGTGTTTACATTTTAACACATCAGACCTGTATGTGTGAGTGAATCTGGTTGTTGTTGTTGATGTTGTTGCATTAAAAGCATGCAGACTAAATATCCTTTCTTACCAGTCATGTCCAGATTGGTCTTATCAGCTGAGAAGGAGACAGTGGCTCCACCATTGTCATCTTTCTGCACGGAGTGCACGACCCATCTTACATTTGTGCAGTATATCATGATACAAGAAGTGGCCCTCCCAGTCATGGTAGTGAATTAACTGCGTTTTCCACATAGGTAAAGAACCACCATCTGAAAAAAAAATGAAGAAAATAATTAATTTTCAAACAGCTGGAAAAGATGAAAATTAAAGACTTGGCATTTTCACATATCATTCTCCCACTAAGTATTCTGGTCTTCTTCACAAAAAAGCCAAGCAGGCCGTATTCAATCACAACCAGGCTTGCCTATTTTTATCTAGACAGTGACAAGGTAGATATGAAAGATCTTCAACCTTTCTTCTCCAGTGGCTGTATACCTCTTGGTCAGTCGCTACCGTTCTACTGCGCCGATCCAAATTATTACACTCAAAGAATGGTTCATTGGTTGGGTACACACACTTTCAAGATTTGGTCATGAATACAATTCGACTATTTCTTATAATTTTGTGAGTAATGCAGTAAATAGAACAGAACGGCTTAGAGTAAAACTGTCTTACCTGCTAGGACCAATAAAACCCGAGTCACCAGAACTGCTAATACTGTTGTGCACCACATCATGCTTGGGCTGTGTCAAGTTCACTGCAAATCAGATATAAACTATAACAGAAAGGTTGGAGAGGGAGGGAGAGAGAGAGAGAGAGAGAGAGAGAGAGTGTGTGTGTGTGTGTGTGTGTGTGTGTGTGTGTGTGTGTGTGTGTGTGTGCGCGTGCGTGCGTGCGTGCGTGTGTGCATGTCTGCATGCGTGTGTGAGTGTGTGTACACATCTGTCTGTTGGTCCGTCTGTCCATGTGTGTATGTCCGTGTATGTTGAATTTATGTCTGCATGTATGTGTATATGTCTGTGTCTGCAGACACAAAAGTTTAAGAAGTAAAAGAGAAGGGGAGAGGAAATAAAAATACAAAGTCCAATGACTTGGCTATCACGGCCTCCTGCAGCAGTGCAATTACAGTCCAGGAAGGTCAGAAGGAACACCAGGATATCTGCGTCTCTTCTCTGATTTTGTGAAAAGTATTACAACATTCATTCATCTACCCACTCCCATCCATTCCCCAGGTACACTCCTTCAGTGATGTTGTCAAACTGGCTGTGGACTAGTAGGTTAGGGTCTCCTGTGGAACTGGGAGCCAGCATTATTTCAGGACCATCTGAACAGACCCTGCTTTAGTGACACTGACAGGCCAGTAATTTTCACTGTGTGTGAGTACGTGTGTGTGTGTGTGTGTGTGTGTGTGTGTGTGTGTGTGTGTGTGTGTGTGTGTGTGTGTGCACTCATGTTTTTTTTTTTTTTTTTGTTCAGAACTGCAGTGGTCTAAGGGAGTGCTAAAGTTAAAGATTGCAACCTCCCACAAAAATAACAGAATCATCAAAATGTTGTTGCTGGTTGTTGAGAGGAAGAAAAAGAGGAAAACGAACACTTCCCCTAAAGTTAATTCTGTTAAATATGGCTAATAATACGTTCCAGCAGAATTTCTCTCAACATTTATACTCAATAAAATGTTACTTTTATAATAAATCAGGTATGGATGAATTTTACACTTACTGTACATAAGGTGGTTTAAATAAATGGGATTAAGCACAGTCAATTATTGTGCTTGGTTGCTAGTAACATTTCTCTTGTTATGAAATAAATGCAGAATCCATAAACGAACTTCACTCTTAATCATGTGGGTGAGAAATACAAAAACATTAATATTCGGGCAGAGTGGAGTTAAAGTAAACTCAAACTTCATCATGTCGATACGAGCTTGAAAATAACGCCAAATACAAAAAAAAATTCTATTGTCCTTGTTATAATCGATGTACAGTTCGTGACAGCGCGAATAAATGAAATCGAGACAATGGGGGACCTTCTAATTTTTAACTCCGACATGTCACAAATGCCAATTATATTATGTTATTGTTCTCTCTTAGTCTTAACGGTTGAATAGCCTTGTGGATAAAAAGCGTTTTAAGGATGGTAAAAAAAAAAATAATAAATTTTAAAAAATTTTAAAAAAAGGCTGTCTTTCCTGTTCTTCAAAAGGTTCGAAATGTGCTTGGGAACTATAATTGAATCAATCTTGTGACATGGCCCGAAACAAAATCGTTATGCATATATCGGTTATTTCCGGCATTTCGATTTCTTCTTAAATGAACTTTGGAAGGTTTGTCAGTGAGATTCAGCTTAAATACATAATCCTAATTTTTCTACCTGCTAACAAAAAGGAGTGAATGTTCCATCTGACTCAATCATGCACGCACTAGAAAGAACACCTGAATCTACCTACCTGAGTTCGAGGCGTGTTTAGGTTTACATCGCCATGATGACCTCAGGTGTAGGTCAAGGACATGGAAAACATTTCCGTTTCCCGAAGAATCGAAAGTAGAACATAACTTAATTGTGTTTTGTACATCTTCTTCTTCTTCTCTTTCTTCTTCCTAAAAGACTGGGTTCACTCAAAAACGAGTAGATCACCAGCGCGCATGTTAAAAAGTAGAAAGAAACTCGTGGAGAGCGTGGCAGCAGAGAGTCCTCAGAAGAGAAGCCCCCTTCAAGCAAGTGTTTCGGCCCTTAACTCCTGACACTCTAGGGGGGGTTGGGCCACACCCGGTTCATGACTCCGGATGTCCCTCTGCTGCCCTTTTTTTTTCCCCATCTCGGGACGAACCCATGCCCTTCTGGACATGCTCATTTTCCACTTAATGACTCGCGCACTAACCACTGAGCCACAGGGCACCTGATATTTGTAGGAAATTTAAGCCTTATGAAGTTCACTATTGTTCCTCCTTGACCAGATCCAGCTTGAACACCTCTCTGCTGCTTCTGCCATTGCTTTCAGGGCTCTGGTTTTTTTTCTCTCCCTGTAACTGAGAGCTGTTTCATGAGGCTGTATGCAGACGTTCCTACAAACCCCCTAGCTCCAATTTCTTCTGTGAGGACTTTGACCTGATAGCCTTCTCTCCTCAGGCTGTTTGCCAGATCAGCATACTTTTCATTCTTGTAGATTTGAGCTGCCTCCATTCTGTTCTCATATGGCACCGTGAGCTCGATCATGATCAACTGCTTGGTTGACTGAGAGTGGACTACTATGTCTGGTCTCATGCCACTCTTGCTGATGATCTCTGGGTGACTCTTCCATTCCGGGAGGTCTGCAGTGCACTCCCAGTCATCTGCCCCGTCCAGCAGACTCTGCCTGTATGTTCCGAGTGGCACTGTTGTTCTTGGCCATGATTCGCTGCCTCCTGCCGTGAAGAATGTTGCCGGTGCTTTTGGAGTCCTGATTTTTCCCTTTTGTGGTGTTGGTACTAGCCCAGACTACTTGTACAATCTCTTTGAGCACTTGGTTGTGCCTCCATGTGTACCTTCCTTGAGCCAGGGCTACTGTACATGAGCTAAGGACATGCTCCACTGTTTGTTTTCCATGGCAGAGGGGGCATGAAGGATCGTCTGTTTTTCCCCACTTCACCAGGTTTGCATTTGAGGGCAGAAGGTCATATGCAGATCTGAGAATGAAGCTGATCCTGAGAGGGGCCATGTGCCAAATGTCACTCCAAGTGAGACTTCTTTGGAGTGCATTCTCTAACGTTGTCCATTGCTCTTGCTGTTAAAAAGTAAAATAAAATAAAATAAAAATAAAAATAGAGTGTGACTCATCCTGTTGGCCCCTGGAGCAAAATTTGGCAACAAGGGGTCGCACACGATATTCAAAAAGTTAAAAGCAATGGCCAGATTCAAGCCCAGGTAACCATAGAATATCTGGGGAAGTTAAAATAGAAAAGTCAGTCAATATGCAGATCTCAAGACTGTTGTATCAATTTGATTTTTCAATGAAACTGCATTTGTGGCAATCTTGGTGGCACCCGGCAGTGAGTTCCCAGCCGTACAGAACTAGGACAAAATGAATGGAAGTGGCTGTCATATTTGATGCAGGTATGGCATAAGATTGACCGCCACTCCTGGTGCTACTTTTATTTAATACTAGTCGTTCCGTTGGGATATCAGTTAGTTTAGCTCTGCCTTTGAAGAGGACATTAAGTTTGATAAAGGCTCTTCTCTCTTCTAAGGGTTCCCATTCTAATTTCCTCATGTTTCTTCCTAGTATTCCCCATCTCTCTGATATGGTTCCCTGTTACGAACCCGTGCTCTCTCTCTTCTGAATCTTTTCGAAGTTATCAATGTCCTTTAGATTGTAAGTATCCCAGACTGAGCAACCATGTAAGGATTGAGGAGAGGCGTTTTATATAAGCGAGGTGGCGAGACTCGTTGCTTGCATGAATAGTGTTAGCGTTTTACAGCACACCCTAGCGGCGAGAGAGGCAAGGTAAACGCTAAGTCTTGGGCCTCTCTTGCATGCAAGAGAAAATGGCCGAGTAATGTTCTCTGATTCATGAAACGATCAAAACGCTGGCAGTTCGACACCAAGAAGAGCTTTAAAAAAAAAAAAATTAAAAAAAAGG
>JADBJO010002158.1:147015-174927 GCA_016801955.1 Conus betulinus | reverse complement strand
GACACCCACGTGCGCCCCAATTTTTGTGAACAACGTGCGGGCCTCCTTCGTGGTAGTTCGTTCGTGCATGCGTGCGTGCATGCATGCGTGCGTGCGTGTGTGTGTGCGTGCGTGCGTGCGCATATGTGTATATGTGTGTGCACGCACGACTGCGCGCACAAGCGTGTGTGTGTGTGTGTGTGTGCGTGTGTGTGTGTGTTTGTGTGTGTGTGTGTGTGTGTGTGTGTGTGTGGCGTGTGTGCGTGCGTGCGTGCGTGCGTGCGTGCGTGCGTGTGTGTTGTGTGTGTGTGTGTGTGTGTGTGGTGTGTGTGTGTGTGTGTGTGTGTGTGTGTGTGTGTGTGTGTGTGGTGTGTGTGCGTGCGTGCGTGTGTGTGTGTTCAAATGTGTGTATGTGAGTGACGCAGTGCAGTGAAAGCCGAAAGGAAGCTGCAAGGCTGACTCCCCTTCTAACACCCAGGACAACAACGAGAGTAGCCCCATGGAACATCAGGACGATGTACGAAACAGGAAAAACCATCCAAGCTGCGAGAGAGATGAAAAACTACAAGATCGGAGTGCTAGGACTGAGTGAGACAAGGTGGCTACAGTCAGGACAGCTGAGACCTTCATCTGGAGAACAGCTGCTGTACTCAGGACACACAGACGACAGAGCCCCCCACACTGAGGGTGTGGCCCTGATGCTGGCACCGGAGGCACAGGGGGCACTCATCAGATGGGAACCTGTCAACTCCCGCATCATCACAGCCAGTACCACGAAGAAGAAGGACATCAGGCTGAACATCATCCAGTGCTATGCTCCCACAATGATGCGGAAGAAGAGAAGAAAGATGACTTCTATCAGCAACTACAGACAGTGATAGACAGAAGAGGAGCAAACGACATGACCCATACTGATGGGAGATTTCAACGCCAAGATTGGAATGGACAACACAGGCTACGAGGACATCATGGGGACACACGGACTGGGACAGATGAACGACAATGGTGGTGACGCGCTTTGCAGACCTGTGCGCCCTGAACCAGCTGGTCATAGGTGGAAGCATCTTCCCACACACAGCGCATCCACAAGGCTACATTGAGATCCCCCAACCATGTCACGGAGAATCAGATTGACCACATCTGCATTAGCCGCAAATTCAGGAGATCATGGCGGGATGTTACGAGTGATGAGAGGTGCTGACGTGTCATCAGACCACCACCTTCTTTTAACAACAGTGAGACTTCGCCTCAAGGGATTCACCAACGCCAACAACACATGGACAAGGTATAATGTCGGACTGCTCAGAAACAGGGACACACAAGCAGCATTCCAGATCAGCCTTTCCAACAGGTTCCAGCCGCTACAAGAGCTGATAGAAGACGGTGAGATGGACATCGAGACACAGTGGGGACACTGTAAGAAGCTCTGGCACGACACATGTGAAGAGATCCTTGCAAGAAGAAGACCCAGCACAAGGATGGGATCTCAGCCGACACCATCCACAAGCTGAAACAAGGAGAGAGAAGAAAACTACGCTGAACATGAGCCGAACAAGAGCAGCTAAGGCAAAGGCACAGGAAGAGCACACAGCAGCGAACAGAGAAGTAAAGAGGAGCATCAAGAAGGACAAGAGGACTACTTTGACGACCTGGCCAGTCAAGCAAAGGCAGCAGCCGGACAAGGGAACCTGAAGGACCTGTACCTGGTGACCAAGAAGCTGACGGGCAAGTTCCAGCAGACAGACAAGCCAGTGAAGGACAAGAACGGAAACCCACTGACAACAACCGAGGAACAGCTGAAACGATGGGCAGAACACTTCGGAGAGCTGCTGAACCGCCCCGCCCCTGACGCACCACCAGACATCCCACACCGCAGAGACAGAACTGCCCATCAGCTGCGACAAACCCTCAAAGGCAGAGATCAAGAAGGCCATCATGACTCTGAAAAATGGAAGGCTGCAGGGCCGGACGAGATACCAGCAGAAGCCATCAAAGCAGACACAGAGACAGCTGTCAACATGCTATACAGCCTCTTCAGCAAGATCTGGGAGAAGGAGGAGGTACCGGCCCAGTGGAAAGAAGGAATCATCATCAAGCTGCCGAAGAAAGGAGACCTCAGGGACTGCAGCAACTACCGAGGGATCATGCTCCTGTCAACGCCAGGCAAGGTTCTCAACAGGGTTCTACTGAGAGAATGAAAGAGGCTGTCGACCCCAAGCTCCGAGACCAGCAGGCAGGCTTCCGGCAGAACAAATCATGTGCTGACCAGATCGCCAGCCTGCGCATCATCGTGGAGCAGTCGCTGGAGTGGAACTCCCCCCTACATCAACTTCATAGATTATGAGAAGCCCTTCGACAGCGTGGATAGAGAGACGCTGTGGAAGCTGCTGAGGCATTACGGAGTCCCCGAGAAGATCATCTCCCTCATCCGGTGCACCTACCAGGACATGACTGCAGGATTGCCCACGCCGGCCAGCTGTCCGATAGTTTCGAGGTGAAGACCGGAGTTCGGCAGGGGTGCCTGCTGTCGCCGTTCCTTTTCCTCCTGGTCATTGACTGGATCATGAAGACCACTACAACAGGCAGGAACAACGGTATACAGTGGACACTCTGGACGCAGCTCGACGACCTTGACTTCGCTGACGACCTGGCGCTCCTGTCACACAGCCACAGCCAGATGCAGGACAAGACCACTTGCTTGGAGACCACATCAGCCGGAACAGGGCTCAAGATTAACAGGAAGAAGACCGAGCTGATGAAAATCAACACCACTGCCAGCACATCAGTCACAGTCGGTGGAGAGCCCATCAGGGAGGTGGAGTCTTTCTTCTACCTGGGAAGCGTGGTTGACCAACAGGGAGGCACGGACCGAGACATCACAGCCAGAATCGGCAAGACAAGAGCAGTTTTCGTCATGCTCAAGAACATCTGGGCATCTGGAGGAATTAGCATAAGAACCAAACTCCGCATCTTCAACTCAAATGTGAAGTCAGTTCTGCTCTAAGGATGCGAGACATGGCGGACAACACAGACGATGCAACAAAAAAGATTCAACATTCTTCAACACTTGTCTGAGGCGCATCTACAAAATCCGCTGGCAGGAGAAGATCAGAAACGAAGATCTGTGGGACAGAGTGGGACAGGAACCAGTGGCCAAGCAGATACTGCGAAGGAAGTGGGGATGGATCAGACACACCCTCAGGAAGCCAGCGTCCAGCACCACAGCCAAGCCCCTGACCTGGAACCCGCAGGGGGAAAGAGAAAGAGAGGCCGACCTCGCAACAGCTGGAGGCGAGACACTGAAGCAGAGCTGAAACAACAAGGGACCAACTGGACTGGAATGACCAGAACAGCCCAGAACAGAGTGCGATGGCGAAGGGTCGTCGATGGCCTATGCTCCGCCGGGACGATGGGCATGAATGAAATGATTTTTTTTTTTCAATTCGCTAGGCCACATACACACCAGTAAGGGTCCTACTTCTAAACACAAACTATAATGTCAAGAATGCTATTGCCTGCGGGTATGCACGTGGACACACACACACACACACACACACACACACACACACACACACACACACACACACACACACACACACGTGCGCACGCACGCACGCACGCACACACACCCACACACGCACGCACGCACGCACGCACGCACGCACACACACACACACACACACACACACACACACACACACACACACACACGCGCGCGCGCGCGCGCACGCACGCACCCACACACACGCACGCGCGCGCGCGCGCGCGCACGCACACACATACACACGTACACATATATACACAAATACACGCATTCTCTCTCTCTCTCTCCCTCTCTTCTCTCTCTCTCTCTCTCTCTCTCTCTCTCTCTCTCTCTCTCTCTCACACACACACACACACACACACACACACACACACACACACACACACACACACACGCACGCACGCACGCACGCACGCACGCACGCATGCACACACACACACACACACACACACACACACACACACACACACACACACACACACACGGAGCTCTGAAGTGTACCTGTAATTGGATGCTCTGAAGGGATTCCTGCTCCGCACAAAGGTGTTGTTTTGCTTCCCCAAAACGAATTGAGAAAGAGATGTCAGCAACACGTTTAAAGACTGAAAACAAAAATAAATCTACGTCGCTCTCGGTTTTTGGACCAAAAAAAAAACAGAGCACAACAGCAGCAGCAAGAACAACAAAAAAAACAAAAAGAAAACAGGAGAAAAGGGGGGAAAGCAAAAAAAAAAAAAAAAAAGAAAAATAAAATAAAATAAAATAATTCCTGCGTAATATTGTTTTCATCCCACAAAAACTTCAAGTCTATGTGTGTGTGTATCTCCCCTCTTCTGTGTTGTTCGACTATCCATGTTGGACCAAATTTCTCCGCAAGTTTCACCCCGATCCTGCCCCATTCCAACCTTCCCACCCCTACCTCCCACCCCCAGGTACAGACAGCGGGGCCAGCGCAGGATGAGAGTCGGCGGAGGGAATGAGTCTCTTGCAGGTACGCCTGGACTGCTGTCAAACGGCTGTGAAGATGATGAACTTGTCTGTGAAGATGATGAACTTGTCTTAAGAAAACATGTTATACATAGTCCTGGGGAAACATAGCCCTACGGAGCGTAGACCTGGGGAAACATGGTCCTAGGGAGCATAGACCTGGGGAAACATAGTCCTAGAGCGCGTAGACCTGGGGACACATAGTCCTAGGAGCGTAGACCTGGGGAAACATAGTCTACGGAGCGTAAACCTGGGAGAACATAGTCCTACAGAGCGTAGACCTGGAAAAACATAGTCCTAGAGCGCGTAGACCTGGGGAAACATAGTCCTGGGGAACATAGACCTGGGGAAACATAGTCCTGGGGAACATAGACCTGGGGAAACGTAGACCCAGGTAAACAAAGTCCTGGGGAAACATATACCTGGGGAGCGTAGACCTGGGGAAAACATAGACCTGGGGAGCGTATACCTGGGGAAACATAGACCCAGGTAAACAAAGACCTGGTGAAACAGTCCTGGGGAGCATAGACCTGGGAAACATAGTCCTGGGAATGTAGACCTGGGGAAACATGGACCCAGGTAAATAAAGTCCTGGGGAAACATAGACCCAGGGAGCGTGCACCTGGGGAAACATAGACCCAGATAAAATAGTCCTGGGGAAACATAGACCTGGGGAGCGTAGACCTGGGGAAACATAGACCCAGGTAAACATAGTCCTGGGGAAACATAGACCTGGGGAGCGTAGACCTGGGGAAACATAGACCCGGGTAAACATAGTCCTGGGGAAACAGACCTGGGGAGCGTAGACGTGGGGAAACATAGCCCCAGGTAAACATAGTCCTGGGGAAACATAGACCTGGGAGCGTAGACGTGGGGAAACATAGCCCCAGGTAAACATAGTCCTTTGGAAACAGAGGCCTGGGGAAACATAGGCCTGGGGAATATAGATCTGTGGAAATATAGACACGAGGGAACATACACTTCAGGAGCATAGCACTCGGAAACACAGACGCGGGGAAACATAGACCTGGGGAAGCATAGACCTGGGGAACATAAACCCGGGGAAAACGTTAACCAGGGAAGCATAGACCTGGGGAAACATAGTCCTGGGGGAAACATAGACCTGGGGAAAAAACATAGACCTGAGAAAACATAGGCATGAGAAGCATAGACCTGGGAAAACATAGACCTGGGGAATAGACCTGGGAGCACAGACCTGGGAAAACATAGACCTGGGGAAAATAATGTAGACATGGGGAAACAAAAGACCTGGGAAACACATAGACCTGGAAAGCATAGACCTGGAAAGCATAGACCTGGGGAAACATAGTCCTGGGGAAACATAGACTTTGGGAAAATGATATAGACCTAGGAAGCATACACCTGGGAAAACATAGACCTGGGAAGCATTGACCTGGGAAAAAAATAGACCTGGGAATAGACCTGGGAAAACATAGACCTGGGTAGCATAGACCTTGGAAGCATTGACCTGGGGAAACAAAGACTTGGGAAAACACAGACCTGGGAATTATAGACGCGGAAAAAACAGACCTAGGATGCATAGACCTGGGAAAACAGACCTGAGAAAACATAGACCTGGGGAAAATAGACGTGGGGGAACAGGAAACATAGACCTGGGGAAACATAGACTTGGAGAAACAGACCGGGGTAGCATAAACCCGGAAAACATAGACCTGAGAAAACATAGACCTGGGGAAACATAGACTTGGGGAAACATAGATTTGGGGAACGAAATATGGGGAGCATGGACCTGAGGAAACATAGAGCTATGAAAACATAGACCCGGGTAAACATAGTCCCGAGGAAACATAAACCTTGGGAGTATATACTTTGGGGAACAGATCTGAGGAGCATTGACCTGGGGAAACATAGACATCGGAAGCATAGACTTGGGGAAACATAGACCTGGGAAAACATAGATCTGGGGAAGCATAGACCTGGGGAGCATGGACCTGCAGGAAATATTAACCTATGCCCAAGGAAACATAGACCAGATGAAGCGGGAAGGGGAGGGTGGGGGGCTCATAGCCTAGACCGGGGGGAACATAGACGTGGGGTAACATAGACCTGGGAGAAATGTCGACGTGGAGAAACAGACCTGGGGAACATAGTCCTTAGTGAAAGATTTTTCTCTCCGAAAACGTAGACCTGGGGTTTCAGAGATGTGCTTTTGTAATTACCTGCACTGACGAAACCTCTTTTGCTCTATGATTTTTCTCTTTTCAGGTTCCATCTTTCTTATCAGGTTTACTATCAGCGATATTCTCCCAATCCACGCTGAAAGAGGAGGTGAACCACATTTCCTTGGGAGGTGAGGGGGGGGGGGGGGGGGGGGGGGGGGCTAATAGTCACCAGTATTAAATACATCTCAAGTTGTGATTTTATTCCGCATTTATAGAACATGTCAATTCACTTTAATGTTCGAAGGAAGGAAAGATGAACAATGTTAACGCGGATGACGAAAACTTGACGCCCCAAATTTCAGGTTTGCCAAAGAAGTACTCCGTTGCGCTGATAGTCAAAATACTAACTCCCGGAAGTGCTAGACCAGCTACCTCCCATATCTCTGTGCTCGAAATTTGCACACTTAATGCATGCGTGACAATATGACGCAATTCTGCGCATTTGGATTTATTTTGGTGTTCAGTCTTTCAATTGTTGAGCATCAAAGTAATCTCCCCTGATACTAGTGCAAACTGTTGTTGACAGCACAGAACCGAACGGTGTATGAGAAGTGAAAACGTAAAGGGAGGATGAATGGAACAAAGTTTGAGTGATCCTCAAACTTAGTTACAATACATGAACAGTTATGGATTCACGTTGTATTGTCACCTGGCAGAGATAAACAGTTTTTGTTGAATTTCAGTTCAAAAGGTATTTGCTCAATCGAAACGATGTTCGCGATCAGTTTCGATGTTCACATTGAAT
This sequence comes from Conus betulinus, assembly GCA_016801955.1. Classification (NCBI taxonomy): domain Eukaryota; kingdom Metazoa; phylum Mollusca; class Gastropoda; order Neogastropoda; family Conidae; genus Conus; species Conus betulinus. The sequence continues at coordinate 167,468 of JADBJO010002158.1, read as the reverse complement.
GAATCATTCGTTTCATCGAATGTTTTTGTTACATCATGGTCATCGGTAACTCACTGTTTAATGAAGGCTATGCTACTGATGCTGCTGTTTCTAGGGATGTGAAAAGTAAATTCCAGTTGCATGTTTTTGAAAAAAAAAATATCGATTGAATCATTCAACTTGAATATGTCAACAGACCTAGTTACCGTTTGACGCAGTTACGAGCAGGTTAAAATTCATAATCCAAAACGAGTGGCTGCAAGTGGAAAGAGAAGAGCTTTAGCAGAGAAAACAAGGAACTGGTTGGTGCCTTCTACAATAGAGAAAAAGAAAAACGTCTGATATGAATAAAATGTTTTGTTTGTTCCTTTCTTTAAGTTATTGGAAATTCATACTTTAATAGTTTTTATCAAAGATGCTTTATTAGGAGAGTTAAGACCATGTTTTCCCAGTGAGGTGGTATCGATTCCAAATTCAGCTTGAATAACATATATTTTGAAGGTTTTTTTATTTAAAAATTTTGATTCTGTAAATGAAAGTTTGGGTTATAGAGAACGAAAAGTGAACAGTTCAGTTCTTCATTTCATGGGACTATGTTAAGACTCATAATGTCAAGTTCATAAAAAGAAAAGTGCATGCTGCAGCTGTACACATTCGCTAAGGAGTTATCAAGGGAGACAGACAGACAGAAGTGATGGTGGGGGGGGGGTGGAGAGAAATAATTAACATGAAGATTATATCTACCACATCATTCATCGTGATTTTGAAATTTTTAGGTCCTTAATGCCTTTTTACTGTTCAAGCAGATCTTTAAACATGTTGATGTTGCTGACTTTCAGTTTTAACACGAATGGGCAATGTATTTCAGTAAGGTGCAGTTATGTTACTAAAACAGTTTTTGCAAATATTGATTCTTGAAGTTCAGTAGTTTATTTAAAGCTTAATGTCAGTGACATTTTTTGTTAATATTCAAAAGGGTTTAGTGGAAAATGTTCTATGGCTCTATGATGTCTATGTCATTCAAATTAAATGCTTATAGCCACATGACATTCTTCTTCTTCTTTTCTAATCCAATTTTTGTTATCCTTCTCTGAATTTTTTTTTTCCAATAGCTGCAGACTGCATTTTATACAATGGATACCAAATTAAATAACATATTCTAGCTGTGATCTTGCCAATGTTTTAAGTTAGAATTAAACCCTGTTATGGTTAGAAAATGAAACCTTTTTATATGTTGACTAACAAGCCATTGGTGATAATATTTCAGCAAGTCACTGTGTGCAAGAATTGGAAAATGGCACAAGTTTTGATGCCCTGTCAAGAGGACCAAGGCAAATGCTCACTGGCATATGCTGCGGAAAATGATGACAATTGACACTTACTGATGATAAACTCTGAGGGGGTAAAAATGCTCTGCATGTTTAGAAGACAAGAGCGCAAGCAAATGAGGAGGGGGGGGGGGGGGGGGGGGGGGAGTCAAAAACAAGAAAAAACACAGACAATATAAATAGCATTGTACATAGCTAAATATTTGTTTGCAAACATTCTAGTGCAAACCTGTGTAATTCTTGATGACCATGGTGAGACAGTGCACTTGCTATAAAGCAAACTAAAGCCTTCACATTTGATTCAAGAGGAAAATATAGCAGTGTTTGATGTGTATGCTTGATGATGACAATTGGAAGGTGTTCAGTTAAGGAAAGAACCAGCTGACAGTGTTTTAAAAACAAGATTCAGTTCTATAACACCAGCTTACTTTGATCAGATTCCATGTCTGAATAGTACAGAACACTTATTCATTGAAAATATATAAATGGTCACCCCAGTTGACAGCTGATGTATAATTTTCAAACAGATGCACCTTTTTTCCTCAAAGCTCAGTTTACTCCCATAGGGAATTCACAAGCTCCCACAGTGGTTGAGGCATTCTCCCATCATGGTACAGTTCAAACATTAGCTTTTCTCTTTCTTTAGATTGTCATTCTCTACAGTAGGGTATATTTTGTCATAGGGTATGTTTTGTCATTCTCTACATTAGGGTAAATCAATAAAGGGTAAGGTCTTTGTTGGATGGCTTTTCAGTTCAGCCTAACGATCTCTGCAGTTGCCAAGCACGGCCAGACCACACTTAGGTGGAGACTAGTCATTTCTCAGTCTGTCTCGTTTGAGTGAATCTTTTGGTTAATTTGGTTTGGTTCCCTTACATAAGAACATAAAACATACAACAATGTATTATGTAAACCTCCCAGGGCAGAGGACACTTAAGTTCAAAGATCATTAAAGAATTGTAGGTTTGTTTCGTTTCGGTTTGCTACTATTTTAGTATGAAGTATATGAACAGATTGCATAAGTGCATCATTAAAACATTTTAAGAACTTCCATGATAATTTGCGCTGACCATGTAGAAACTCATCCTGAGTATTGGCAGGGGTGGTGGGCCATAACCATCATGTGTTTTATCCACTGTCAATGTCGCAGGTTCTTTGACCCCTCCAGTTTGCAAGAGAGGGCTTCCTTCGCCATGGCTGACTGCAATCAGACCAGCTTGGTGGACTCGGTGACCCAGACCAGCGAAGAGTTCACCCCCGCGGGGGAGCACATCTTCCACGACGACATGAGGGCCTCCAACCTGCTGACGGGCTTCTCCAAGCTGTACAAGAACCAGGAGTTTGTGGACATGGTGCTGTGCGTGGACAGCACGGAGTTCCCCTGTCACCGCAACGTGCTGGCCGTGTCCTCCCCTTACTTCATGGCCATGTTCTCCAGCAAACTTGCTGAGAGTGAGCAGGTAAGGGAGGGAGGAAGGCGGGGGATAGGGGCTAGGCGGGAGTAGAGGGACATAACCTCTTATATGAAAGGTTTTGATGTCTAGGATGTGTTGGTAATGATGTCTTTATGCCCATGGATTAACGAATGCAAGTTTAAATCATTGGCAGTATTTAACGGTTCACTTTTATTATGAATCAGTACATCAGTTTCATTCATTTTATTTTTTTGACAGACACATGGCGAGATGATAATGAAAATGTAATGCTACACATATTTGATGGCTGAAAAAAAGTACTTAAGCATGGATTAACTAACTACACATTACCAATTTTCATGGAAACTTGTTTATGATGTAGATCAGGTAAATTTGAACACTTTGTTTGATATTTTTGTCAGCATTTTTTTTGTGCAGGGAAAGTTATATCTCAAGATCAGGTTACATCTCTGGTACTGCAGATCTGATAGGGGAGTCTTCCATTACTACTAAAGGAGATGATGGATTACCTCACCTGACAATCATGACATCAGACCCATATTATAGTGGAAAGGTATCAAAACATGAAAATGAGACAAGGGCAGGTGACATGTGTGTCTTGCTGTTAGGAACTAAATTCTCAGACTTTTGAGACAAGTGTACGTGTAGTGTTGGTCCTCCTTATTCTTCATAGATGCAGCTCCAGTTCCCCAGTCTGTTTAGGCAAGTGCAGTGTAACCCCGTCATTTTCTTTTTCAATACTTCCATTCCACTGCTGTGGGTTGTTGGGGCAAGGGTAGATCTGTTCATGTTCATATTTTCATGATAATTGATATCTTGGCAAGGATTGGAAAAAAAAAAAAAATCAGGGGGAGCATACCCCTATACCTGATCCTTAGCCATGACCTACAGTGACGGAATGACATGGAGGACAGCATTTCTTCTACTGTTCTGTCCGGTTCTCTGTGACAGGAGAAGATCACCCTGCAGGACATGGAGAGCCTGACGCTATCCCTGGTGCTGGACTACATCTACACAGGGCGTGTGCTGCTGACGGAGGACACGGTGCAGAACCTCTTGTCTGCCGCCAACCTCTTCCACTCCTGGCCCTGCGGGAGGGCTGCGCCGAGTTCATGATGAGTCACGTCACCGTCAACAACTGCATCGGCGTGTACTTCTTTGCTCGTGCTCACGAGTGTGACGTGCTGGCATTGAAGGCCAAAGAGATCATCAACAGCAAGTGAGTGCGGAGTTATAGAGAAAGTAATTGTGCCATGATTGTGTAGTAAGAGATCATTGTTAGCAATGAGAGCAGAAGTGAACAGATATGAATTGTATGATGATGATGTCTTAAGTCTGGGCGGAAAATCAGAGATCATCGACAGCAAATAATAAATAAAGAGCAGAAGTGAAGAGATATAAATTGTAAGATGAATGATGAGTCAGGGCTGAGAGTGTAAGAGATTATCAACAGTAATGAAAGCAGGGAAGAAGGTATGCAAACTGATGGTTGTGTAAGTCAAAGGCCAAAAGGTAAAGAGATCATCAACAGCAAATGACAGCAGAAAAGTAGAGACATGAATAATATGATGACTGAATAGTTGGGACTAGATTATGAGCGAAGATGAATGAAAGGATGGCTCAGGCAAGCTTGTACAAACAAGACACAACAGTACAAACTGTCAGCAGTCTTATTTTTTTTCTCTGCGTACGCAGGCTGATACTCCTGCAGACACACTCTGTATAGACAGGCATGCATTGATCCCATCTACCCAACAAAGGGAGTGGAGTTTTATGTGTATGACCGTTTTTTTTTTTTTATCCCACCATTAAGTAGCCATACATCAACTTCGGGAAGGTGCATGCTACTTGTAATGTGTCATCCATACCAACAGCCAAACTGGAGGGATTTTATGCGTGTGTAAAATGTTATGCGTGCGTTCACACACAGAAGGTCGGTTTATAGTCTCATTTGAGAACTGTATGGGAAATGGAGTCAGAATCAATGTTAACTCCGAAGGAATAATACCCTTGTACAGACACAGCCCGGTGGAGATTCGAACCTGCAACCCCAGGATCACCTACATTACGATTCTCTCTCTCTCTCTCTCTCTCTCTCTCTGGAAAGTGTATGTTAATGCACACTCTCTCTCTCTCTCTCTCTCTCTGTCTCTCTCTCTCTCTCTCTCTCTCTCTCAGGGAGGTGTGTTAATGCGCACTCTCTCTCTCTCTCTCTCTCTCTCTCTCTCTCTCTCTCTCTCTCTCTCTCTCTCTCTCTCAGGAAGGTGTGTTTTAATGCGCACTCTCTCTCTCTCTCTCTCTCTCTCTCTCTCTCTCTCTCTCTCTCTCATGCTCAGAAAAAAGGGGGAGTAATGATACTTCCAGCAAGAATTTTTCCAAGACTGAGCTGAAGCAAATAGATTCCGGGCTGCCAGTACTGAAGTGAAATTTGCTAGACCAGATAACAGTATTGTGTTCTCACTGTTACGTCCAGCTCTAGGGATGTGGCAATGCCAAACGTTTGCTGAAAGTTTCACTTGCATGGCCATCATGGACACGGGCACTCTCTGTGGTGGAAATCTTTCAAAGGTAGCATACTCTTACGATCCTGAACAGAGTCACCTGGTGCAGTGGAGCCAAGGCCAAACTGTTTTCATCCAGCGAGTGCTTGTGTCAGCAAATGACCGCGTAGTGGCTTGTAGCAAAAAATGATTTAGGTCTTTTGACTCGGATGGAGGTGATAGAATTATGTTCAAAACTGCATACTCCAACAGCCAGTCAGCAGTAGGTGATGAGATCTCAGCAAAGTAATATATTACATCATGGGTGGGAGTGGTACCGTAGTACAGGGATTTCTGTATTGGCGTTTTGGTGATTTTTTTCATCTTCCCCGATGGATGTGTGTGCTGGTTCTCCAATCCACATTTTTTACTCTTCCACCTCGACTCCATTGGACGTTTGTAATTGTTCTGTTGTTTTTGTTTGAAATAGTTTTATCTATATAATTCCGAGAAGTATAAAATTCAGGGTTTGTGTCAAAGGAGAACGCAGTAAACAGTCCTTAAATGTCAAGTTTCTGTCAGTGCCTGGGGCCTTGCCCCCCAGACTCCCCAACAGGGAGTTGCCCCTGCACCCCACCAAGGGCCTTAAGCAGCCCATGGATCCCCAGCCACAAACTTTTCAGTACTACAAACGTTTCTCACTCCCACCATTGTTACATGTTCTTGCCCTTTCCATGACTTCGCTACCCTTTACTATTTTCTTTTTGGGCTGAAAAATGGTACCAAACGCCCATTGCTGTGCAATCAGTTGCTTGAATTCTGTGTGATGACCATCCTGTGCTCTGCGGGCAGGTTCTCCATGCTCTGCCGGCAGCAGGAGTTCCTGTCTCTGCCTGCCGACAAGTTAGTGGAGATCATCAGTGATGATGACCTCAACGTCACCGGGGAGGAAACGGTGTACGAGGCCTGCATGGAATGGCTGAACTTTGACTCCTCTGAGCGCTTCAAGCATGTTGGAGAGGTGATGAAATGTGTGCGGTTCGCCAATATCAGCTCATACTACTTCTGTGATAAGATCGACCACAATCAGGTGAGCTGGTGGTGTGTCTGTGCTTGTGAGGATCTGTTTCTTCTTGTTCCTATGTTGTTAGTTTATCACTTGTGCATGTATGGATAGCATATGTGAAGTCAGTGTGATATTGTGTGTTGTTCTGTGCCGTCAGTGAGATTAGATCTCAGTGCGACTGTCTTGAGATTAACTTTGACGGTTATAAATGCAAGCTGGCTACATTCATAGTAGCAATCTGTGTACACACTATTGATGTACATCTCTGACAGTGGTGCTCTACAGGACATGGAAAATCTCTGCATCCATTTGACAAGACTTTCTTTTTATTTTGACAGAGCAGAATAAGACTTTCTTTTTTATTTCATAGAGCAGAATAGACTTTCTTTTTTATTTGACAGAGTTCAGAATTTGCATCGGAGGTTTGACAGAGCAGAATTTTGTATCAGGGGTTTGCGATTTATGTGTGTTGGCCTGTTTACAAAATCTTCAGGTTTAGTGACAATTTTTTTTTTTTTTTTTTGTTACTTCTCCAACTCATCCTAGCAATGGGCTGAACCAGGGAAAATCTAAAGACTTTTCACTGCCAAGGTGTGAGCTGTGAATTGTGAAGAGAAGCACCTCGGAACAGTCCTCATCCCTCCCTGAGCCCACGACCTCCTGTCTTCCTTCTCTTGCCCCTCTCCCCTCCCTTCTCCCACTCCTCCAGTCCTAGCCATGTTTGGTTTCAGAGGATATGTCCTCTGGATCTGGGAGCTGGCTGTAGACGTCGCTGAACCAATTTGGGCAGTCCTGGGCAGTGCTGTGTTTCCTTTCACAGTATTTGTGACTTGTAGAGGCACAGACACTTTCACTGTTTATGCGGAGGTGGAAGCTGCCTAAGGAGATGTACAAGTAATGACAGCATTCCAAAATGGTGAAGGCAGATTCCCAAATGATGTCTGTTTGTTTCAGCCTGCCCAGCCACATGTTCCTTGTGTAAGATCTCTAATGCAGTTTGTTAAAAAAAAAATTTAGAAAGAAAAGGGGGTTAGTTTCTGCCACAGATACAGACAAAACACATTACAGGACAAAACCACAATGCATCTCGTCCTCTTGGGTCTTCTTCAGACAGAAACAAACAACATTTAGGACAGTGAAAACAAAAAACGAGAAACCACTTCTCATATTCGGCGCAAAATGGCTGTTTGTAAATGGCTGTTTGCGACAATATGAGAAGATAAGTGGTTTCTCGTTGTTTTTTCACTGTCCTAATTGTTGGGTTTTTTGCCAGAAGAAGACCCAAGAGGTCAAAAATGCATTGTGTTTTGTCCTGTAACGTGTTTGTCTGTATCTGTTGCGGTAACTAACCCCTTTTCTTTCTAAATTTTGCTTTATTTTCCGCCCTCAGCCACTTCGTTTTGAAACACACGCAGTTTGTTAACTTGCATCAGGGATATACATTATATCATTTACAGTTGGAACTCCAACACGCTTACCGGTGGTCGTACTCTAGTTCCTTTGTACCATGTGTTTGGAACTTGCTGCCATCTAGTCTGCACTACATCTCATCTCCGCCAGAAATCAGAAACAGTCTTCAGACATTTGTTTTGACTGGCATTCTCCTGATCTGTGTGCAAGCTGTGTGTGTTGTGGGGAACAGTGGACGTGGATCCATGCATTGCTGTAGGATTAGGGGAAATGTGAGGAAGTGGTTCTGAATGTGTGTGGTCTTTTTTTTTTTTTGAGGAATGGTGAATGGACAGCACATAGAGTTGCTTTTGCAAGATATTGCACTCAATTATTAATAGTATGATTATTGTTATTATTGTTATTACTATTATTATTTTTGTAATAATAGTTACGATTATGATACTCATAATGATAATGATAAAAACTGCAGTTTTATGACAAGGATGATAATGATGACTACTACTGCTAGTACTATACTACTACTTCTACTACTACTACTGCTACAACTACTACTACTACTGCTGCTACTACTACCACTACTACTACTAGTAGTACTCTGAAGTACTACTACTACTTTAGCAGTGAAAGCATGTTGTTTGCTGTTTCTATATATGATATACAAAACATGTAGCATTCACCTGTAAATGATCAATGATTACTCTTACAGGCAGTTCTTGCCAGAAGGGCAAGAACAGCTCCTTTATACAAGATATGTTGTTTCAAGCAGTCACATTTGAAATATGTCCATGTAGCATGTCGTGTGTTGCAGTCAAGCACTGTTCATGTCCAATGTAGGTTGGCAATGTCGGGTGTTGAAGTTCAAGCAAAGAGCAATCCGTTCACATTGTTCCGCATGTGAGTCAACCGCTACCGTGGCCGCTCCCGGGGATGCTCAGTGTGTCTGTTGGCCCATGCTGGAGACAGGGGACGCTGCGTCAGTGAGGAGGTGAGCCAGACCCTGGACCAGCATCCGCTACCACCAACATGCTGCGCAAAAAACCGGCAGTCGGGAGGTGGACCTCAACCTGATGCCCGCGGCGGGGGGGATGGGCCTACGGGAGCGGGGGCGTGATGGGATCGTGACCAAAAACACCAACCATACGCAGAGAGGAGGGCCAACAAGAAGTACAACACGCATGGAGATGCTTATTTACTTGCTCGCACCGGGGAGGTGGTTGAGGTGTGAATGGATCTGTGTCAAAGTGGGCCCCAGAAGAGTTCTACAACCCCTGGTCAAATTGGTGATGCCCTGGGGCGGTGTTGTAAGTGGATGATGTATGGGTGGTGTGTTGCTTGCAAGAGCAAACATAGCCTAGGAAGGCGCTCAAAGTGGGACAACCAATCGCTTAAGGTGTCTATGCAAAACAAGCTTACACAAAGACCCAAGGCACGTAGCGTGCAAAAAAATTACGAACAACACAATACGCTCCTGGGTTCAGAGGGTTGGAAAGAACGATAACAATAGACAAAGCAAACACACGGCGCCGATGGTACCGAAAGTGCGGTTTCTGATTGAAGGGGGCGGGCGATGGCGCTTTTGATCTATTACCTGGTTCTCGTGGCGAATTTGGGGATAGAGTTTATGGTGTATCCTGGGGAGGTGGTATGCTTGCCTGGGATGATGAGTGATTGTTGGTTGATATGTGGAAAACAGGGTGAATCCACATTTCTTCATTTAAAAAAAAAAAAAAAAACCTCAGGCACTTAGGAAGTTCTTTCACAAATTTCCTCCAAAAAAATAGACCTATGAGAGAAGGCGGGGGGGGGGGGTGCAGGGTGGACATATAAATCCTTCAGGCTCATTTTGTTTAGGGTGCAGGCATTTTTTCGCCGTCGAGGTAAAAAACAATAAATTCCCAACTTGAATGAGCAAGATCATAGTAAAAATCGAGGAAAGATTATTGAAAAAGAAAAAAAAAAAAACAAACAACACATAAACATAAAACAAAAAAAAACAAAAGAAAAAAACAAAGGACACAAAAAAAAAAAGGAGATAATGAAAAAAAAAACCATAAAAAAAGAAAGACAAAAAAAAAAAAAAAAAGAGAACAAAAAACACGAAAAGAAGGGGGGGACTGGAACAGCCCGGAACAATTTTGTCACGGAACTCTCATTTGGCAGCAAATTTGTTGTGATGCGAGTTTATTTCATCGTTTGTTTAAAGTATTACCTTTTTTTATGGTTTCACCCAAGAAAAAAGGGGACCAATAAAAGTAAGCAGAGAAAACAATAACACACTCAACAAAAAACAACAAACACACACACATATTAGCCATGCTGCCACACTTCACAACTACCACGCGGGACACACACAAAACCAACAACATGCACAAGCGCACCTTGCAGAACATTGGGGAAAAACCGAAATATACATAGCACTAAACAAAATAAGTTTGGGGTAAAACAGCCTACCATTATACTGCGCACTAAGGACAAACCGATCGTTAGAGACGACCAAAAAGGAACCAGGGCAACACCCAACCGGCACACACACCACCACGCTCCCCCACACCATCATTGCACACACCCCACACTCACCAACACACCTGACGACGCACTGAAACCAAATTCTATATGGTTCCGAAGTAAGCACATTGTTGTTACTCCACACACCGCCTGTTGGCCAAAACGGCCCCCTGTCGTTTTCACGCCTTGGGGCATCACAGGGAGGAACCAAAACCAGAATCTAACATGGGCAGAGGGGAGTCAGGGAGCACTTGCAAGAAAGATGCATAACTACGGGGGGTCGGTTTGGGGACCACCAGGAGGGGCATTTTTCCAGGCAAACCTTGTACCTGTTCGAACCACCCACACCGGCCGCCCCCCAACCTGGGGTGGGCAAGGGTCCAAGGATGGCCAACATTCCACGCTACCCAGTTCTCCTTGGGGTTTCAATTGTCGATTGGGGGTTCAGGTGTCTGTGGTGTGTGATAGTCATGGAGGGGTGTGGGGGAGGGGGTTTTTTCTTTATCCCAGATGTGTAAGGGCAAACTACCACCTGTGTACGCTGAGAGATTTCTGCCGTGATTTGGCGGGTGGGTTGAAGGGGCAGGGCAACTGCGGGACTTGATAAAAAACAAGTCTCGGGTTCCGCAGGATTCAGAAGAGGAGAGGAGGTCTCCTCCTCAGGGGAAGTGCTGTGTGAGAATTGTTTCGCAAATTCAGGGTTGGCCCCAAATTGTGTATAATGGACTGTTTAGATGTAGATGTGGATTGTAGTTTCTGTAACCCCATTTTTTTTACCAGGGTTTGGGGAATGAGGAAATGGTTTGGTGGTATATTGCTACAGGGGCGGATGGTGAGGGAAGGAAAGGAGGGTTGGGGGGCAGGGAAGAATGGTTGGAATTATTAGTTTTAAAAACTTGCCACAAGTGGGGAGGGAGGGTGTGGGTTTTGTTACCTGGTTTGGGCAAAGGGCCACGGATTGCAAAACTTGGGCACCATTTGCAAGGGGTTTACTTGGTCATTGTGATGGGGGTCAGGGTTGTGTTTATGTGTGTTATTTGTTGTGTTGTTTTGTGTGGTGTTGTGTTGGTGTTTGTGTGTGTGTGTTTGTGTGTGTGTGTTGGTGGGGTGTTCATGTGTTGTAGTAAGTGGTTTTGGTTTGAATTTTGTGTGTGTGTGTGTGTAATTTGGAGTGGGTGTGGTTATGGTGTTTTGAGTGTGTGTGGGTTTTTTGATGGGTGTTGTATATTTAATTGTTGTGTGTTTGGTTTGTTGTTGTTTGTGTGGTGTGTTTTGGTGGGTGTGTGTCTAACATGTGTTGTTTGTGGAGTGTTGTCGTTGTATGTTGTTGTGGCTTGGGGCATTGTGTTTGTGTAGTGGGGGGTGTCTGTCTGTTCTGAATAGGCATATGTTTACATTCCCATGGGAGACCCCAAAGTGATGGGGGGGGGGGTTTGTTATGTTGTGTATATGCGTGTGCGTGGGGGCAAGGGTTATGGTGTAAACGGCCATAAGGGGCCACGGACGGCACAGAAGATTTCCTGGGAGCCAAGTGTTGGGAGAGGGGAGAGGTACGACCCCCACACCAAAACACCTGGATCCTCGTCGCCCCCCCTTCCCCGCCCCCCTCCGCTTTCAAAACAGCCGCCAATCAGTTTAACCGCGGGGGGAAAAAAAAACCTTCCTGGTGCTGGGGGAGAGGAATGTTGGGGACGTGGGGGGTCCTGTAAAAAAAAAACTTGCTACAGGGGGTTGGGGTGGGGTAGGGGGAGAAGAGGGATATGGGATTGTTGGGGGTCTGGAAAAAACTGGCTACAGGGGTGGGTGGGAGAGGATGTGGATTGGGTTGGTCCTTGTTTCAAACCAACTGCTAACAGGTTTGATTGGGGGAAGGAGGGGAATGTGATTGGTTGGTCTGTAAAAAAACAACTGCTACAGGGTGGGGGGTGGGGAAGAAGAGGGATGTGGACGGTGGTCTGTTAAAAAAAAAACTGGGGCTAACAGGTGGGGGTGGGAGGGAGGGATGTGGGGATGTTGGTCTGTAAAAAAAAAAAAACTGCTACAGATGGGTGGGAAGGAGGGAATGTTGGATGTGGTTGTTAAACCCACGTGCTAACAGGTTTTTGCTGGGGGGAGAGGGATTGGGAAAGTGGTCCTTGTAAAAACACTGCTTTGTAAGGTGCTTGGGGGAAGAGGGGGGAGTGGGATGGGTCTGTAAAAAAAAAAAAAAAACTGGCTTACAGGGTTTGGGGTTTGGGAGGAGGAATTGTGGGGGATGGGTTGGTCTGTTTAAAAAAAAAATAAAAAAAAATGCTTTACAGGTGGGTCGGAGGAGGCTTGGTGGGATTTGTGGTCGTTAAAAAAAAAAAAAAAAAAAAAAACCTGGCTACAAGGTGGGTGGAGAGGATGGTGGATGTTGAGTCTGTAAAAAAAAAAAAAACATGCCTCCCCAGGTGGGGTGGGGAAGAAGGGATGGTGGGATTGTTGGGTTCTGTAAAAAAACAACTGCTTACCAGGTGGGTGGGGGGAGGGAGAGGCTGGGCCAGATGTTGGCCGGTAGGGGGACCCACGGCACCAGGGGCGGGGTGAGGGAGGGAGGATGTGGCATGTAAAAGGGTCCATAAAAAAACCCAATTGTTTGCTTGTGGGTGGGGAAAGAAGATATATTGGTTTTAATTGGTTGGTTTCTTAAACAATGCTACCAGGAGCAGAGGGGAAAGAAATACAAGGGATGTGGGGATTGTGGTTTTTGTACTCATTTTTACAGATGGGGAAAACCAACCAAAACCGACCCCATGATTGTAAATTGGTTACCAGGGTTGGAACAGGGGTGTGGGGGGGGGGGGGGGGGGGGGGGGGGGCCAAGGAGGGGAAAAAAAAAAAAGTTTTGGGTTGAATATGGGTTCTAGGACACTGCTCTTTGGTGGTTTTTTTTTTTTTTTTTTTTTTATTGGGGGAAAGGGTGGGAAGGGGGGAGGTGATGTGGGAAAAAAAAACGCTGCTACGTTGCCAGGAAAGGAGATAATGGGTTGTTGGGGCTTGCCAAAGGCTCTGTTGTGGGGGAAAAAGATGGAGGAAGGGGATGTTTGAATGTTTTGGTTTTCCAAAAACCAGTTTTGCTACCAGGGTTGCGATTGGGGTGGAAAGGGACGAGGGAAGGGGGGAAGGGGGAAGGGTGGAGGGTGTAAAAAAGTAAAATCCTTTTTAAAAAAAAAAAAAACCCTGATACAGGTGAGAGGGGGGAAGAGTGGTTGGGCATTGATTGTGTAAAAACAAACGTGCTACTGGGGTGAGGGGGGGGGAGGGGACAATTGTATGTGGGGGACTGTAAGGGGACTTTTCTTCCATAGGGAACAGAGAGAGAAAATTTGGTAATAAAAAAAATGTGAGACTGTTTAAAAGCACGGGCCAACAAGTTTGGGCAAAAAGAGGGAATGTAAAAAACGGCTTTGGTGCTCTGTTGGGGGGGAGGGGGGACGACTTCAGAATGGGGGGGAGGGGGGGGGGGGAGGGGAAGGGGAAAGAAGGAAGGAAAATGTATTTTTTGAATCTGTTAAAATATTTTTGGATGCGGGGATGAGGGAAGGGAAAGATGTTGGGAATGGGATGTGTAAAACCCAAATCGGTTTACAGGGGGGACGGGGGAGGGAGGATTGTGGATTGTGGTTTCTGGTAACCTGTTTTTGTATGGGAAGAAAAAGGAATTGCTTGTTTAACAGTGGGAAAAAAAGTTTCTGCAGCGACAAAAGGGGAAGGTTTGGGGGAGGGGGGGGGGGGGGGGGGGGGGGGGGGGGGGGGGGGGCGGGAAAGAGGTTTTGTTTTTTCTTAAAAAAAAAAAAGAATTTTAAATCAGCTTTTGTTTTTGCACTTCTGGAAAGCGTTTGGGTTGAAAGGGGGGCAAGCTTACAGGGGAAATGTCGTTGTTTGTATCTGACTCCGTCACTTAGGTGTTGCTGTGCTCATTGGTTGCTGTGTAAAGCGCCGAAGGATGTTGGTAATGTTGGGCCGGCATTAGCCATTTGTTAGCATTCATAAAATAAATGGATTTTTTTTTTTTCTCTTCAAAATTTTTGTTTTCAAAAACCCAAGTTATGGACCCTCAGAATTTACACGGAAAAAGGGGGATCTATGGACTTTTCCTTCAAAAATTTTGTTTTTGAAAAACAGTTAATGGGGCCTCAAGGATTTTTCACTGAAAGGGGGAACCTCTTATTTGATTTTTTTATCTTTCAGATTTTTAAGTTGTGAAAAAACCAGTATTGGGACCCTCAGACACAAAAAAAAAAAAAATCCTCTCTGGGGGAGGACTTAACTTGCCAATTGCACCGGGGGGACCAACAAGGCGGGGGAAAGAAGAAGTTGTACGGAAGCAGCGGGTTTGGAACTTGGGGGGACTCCAAAAAAGCCCATTACCGATCGGTGGCAAAAATCTAGCGATTTCGGGCATTTGTCCATTCGTTTGGCCGCGCCTTGAAGTTAGTTTTTTCCAGTGTTTTGCAGAAATATTCCTTTTCTTGGCTATTACCCACATTGGGGAAGATGGGCACAAAGCTCATTGGAGGGAATTCATTTTTGTGTTTGTGACAGTGGTGGGGTATGTGGGGACCTATGTGCTTTCCCCTGTTAATAGCTGGGAGGATGTTGTACGTGGGCATTTGCAGAATTTGTGGGATGTGGTGTGGGCATAAGGTTGCAAGACCCCCCCAAATTATTGGGTTTGCCAGGGGGCTTGGCCCTTTAGCGGGTTTGACCAGGGGGTCAGGGAAACTTCACATTTTACTGGGGGACCCTTGAACTTTCAAGGGGTAATGGGCCCCCCATGGGAGGGGGGGGACAGGCTGGAACAAGAGTTTGCCGGTCCCAAATTGAGCGTTCCCAAAGCATTTGCTGGGGCTTGCGGTTAGCGGTTTGTGTACAGAGGCACAACGGAATTCCTGGGTCAATTGGTGAGCCCCCCCCCCAAGGCTGCTTTGGGTATTCGTTTGTTGATCGAGGCTTTTTGATTTAACCCCTTCCATTTTCAGTATTTGCAACTTTAACTTTGAGCTTGGTTACTCCAGGGAAAAAAAAAACATCGCCAGGTAAAAAGTAAAAAACTCCGTAATTTTTGAAAAACATGGTTAAACCCAATTTAAAAAAAAAAAAAATTTAATTTTACGAAGGAGGGGGAGGGAAAAAGGGGGAAAAATAATGAAAAATTGAAAAAATTAAATTCTTTAAAGAAAAATTTCCTACGGGGGGGGGAAATATTATTGGTTGGAGCTATTATCGTACGTTTGAAAAGGGAATGGGTCACAGGGAGGCCAATTTACTTGTGGGGGATTGTGGGGGGGGGGGGGGGGGAATTCTTTCTCCAGAAAAAAACTTTTCTTTCCGAAAAAAATGGTTTGTCATTTCATAACCTGGAAACCCATCCCAGGTCGAAAAAAAATCTAGGGGGGTCCAAACTCTAACAAGCTTTTTCATTTACCAGGGGGCACTTTCACAAAAGGCTTATTTTGGCGTAAAATTTTTCCTACAACAACAAACCCCAGTTATCTCCATCCTCTAAAAAATCTTCGAATTATAGGAACGGCAGAAAAAACAAGAAACAAGGGTTTTAGGCCCAGGGGTGAAAAAAAAACGGCATTTCAAAAAACCCTCAAAAAAAACTTTTAAAAAAAAATTCGTAAAAAACTCAAAGAAAAAAAACCCCCACGGGCATTGTTACGACTTAGCGGGTTTTTTTTCCTGGCAAAAAACGGAAAAAGTAAAAATGGGCTACAGGGGAAGTAAAAGGGAAAGGTTCATTTTTCCTCGCGAAGGGGATTTTCCCTTTTATACGAGAAAAAACCAAACATGTGCAGCGCCCAATTTTGTTGCCATGTGTTTTTTAACGGGCGCTGGAGGGCACTCAGCCTTTGGGCTGTGTGATTTCCGGTCGGGCGCTAGCGGGCGCTCGCTTGTCAAGAGGGATTAATTGATTCAGGTCGGCTGTAATTACACTTTTTCTTTCTTTTTTTTTCTTTTTTCTTCTTTTTTTTCTTTTTTTTTTTGGTTTGTTGTCCCCATGTTTATTGCCACCTCAGTGGCATTGCACCCACGCCGCTCATTCCAAAACCCCCACTGACCACGTCCACAGCCTGGCCCGGCCTGCAGAGAGCGATAATCTTTGTTTCAGCCCCTGTTTTGTGTTCGGTCGAATGATGGTCCCTGGCCATCATCAGCAGCCTTGTTTCCATTTAATTGGTACTGTATTTCTTTAGCTGAAGTGTCATTCAGTTGTTCACTTTCCCTGAAGGTCATTAAAAGGGAGTTGTGAGGAGTGTGGTGCTAAAATCTACAGTGGCAAAGCTGTGATGACGTGCAGAGTTGAGTTTGATGTGTTTTGATTGGGAAAGCACCAGCTGGCTTTGTGTGCTATTCGGTCTGTGTTGATGTTTGTCACAGCAATACAGGGAGTCGATAGAGATGACTGGTTATTCTGGCCTGAAACAACTAGCAACTGATTTTTTTCAACATTTTAAAGCTTACTAAATTGAGCAAGACTGTTTTGTTTTTGATTTTCTTTGGTGAGTGTGTGTTAGTTCGTTTCTTCCTCTTATTTTTGTCTGTTTATCTGTACACCTTTGTCTCCGTCTCTTGTCCGTCTGTCTGCATCTCTGTATATTGTACTCTCTGTCACTGTCTGTCTGTTTTTGTATCTCTTACTCTCTGTCTGTCTGTCTGTCTCTCTCTCTCTCTCTCTCTCTCTCTCTGTCTTTCTCTCTCTCTCTCTCTCTCTCTCCTCTCTCTCTCTCTCTCTCTGTCTTTCAGAGCACCAAATCTTCGCAAGTCAATTGAAAATCAGTAGGAGAAAAAAAAAAAAGAATTATGCTAGGGTCATCTCTGGATCAGTGGGATTGTGTTTGGTATTTTCAGATCTGCAAGATTCTGTTGGGATACTTTTTCAGTTCTTAGACATGCGCATAAGAGCAATGTGTTTTCTTTTATGCTTTATGTTTATCATGTGAAACAGCCCAAATGAACACCCTGAAAAGGAAGTGTGAGGAGCCCTCCCGTTTATTTAGTTCATTTGGGGTACAAAATTTGAAAGCATTGTCAGGTTTCCTGGAAGATGTTTTGTCAGGGAGATGGAAGGAGTGAAAAGTGACTGCTGTCAAGTCGTGGATCCTGGGTACGAACAGCAACAGTGGATATGTGGGGCACAGAGAGCAAGAGAGAGAGAGAGAAGGGGGGGGGGGGGGGGAGATAGAGAGAGATGGGGAAAGAGAGAGAGAAGACAAGGTACTAAGTGAAAACATGATATGACCAACATGCGTGAAATCCTTTGAAATGGGAACCGCGGGACGAACTTAGCCATCCCCACCCTCCCCACCTCTCCACCAGATGCGAAGAATGAAAGAGCAGTCGGTCGTAGGACATTTGTTACACTCTGGAGCCACATGCATCCATCCCCTCTCACTGGCTGTACTGTCAGTAAGGCCCAGTGTCCGTTCTCCGGTGAACCGTGGCAGCCAGGATCAGGTCAGACACTGACAGTGTGGTGGATGTTTAACTGGCGTGTGACTGGTGGCCCATGGCAGTGTGAACAGTAGAGAGGGGGGGTCTGTTGTTCAGTTGAAATGAAATTTAGGCGTGTGTATTACTTAGGGTAGCAGTGCAGCATGTGTTGTGTTATTTCACTAGCGAAATGTTGTGGAGAACATCAAGATATGCATTGAAAAAGAAGAAAAAGTTTCAGGTGAAGGTGGGTGGGATGGGGTGGCGGTGGTAGTGGTGGTGTGTGTGCATGTGTGTGTGTATGTGTGTGTGTGTGTGTGTGTATGTAGGGGGTGGGGGTGTTCTTCCCTGAACCCAGAGCACCTTCTAGGGTCTGGCAGTCATTGAGCCCAACCCTCAGTAAGGCATAAGGAATTTCCGGCATGTTTACGCCATTCTTTCAGGGCTTTTTTTTTGTCTTTCTTTTCTTCTCTTTTCTCCTTATTCCTATCCCGCTTACCTTCTTCCTTTCTGTCTCCATTTTTTTTTTTTAATTCCACCCTTCTTTATATTTTTCTTTTCATTCTTCTGTAACTTTCTTTCTGTCTTTGTTTTTCCTTATTCCTTTGTCTTTTTCTTTCTTTCATTTTTAATTGTTGTCTTCTTTTTTTTTTGTCTGTCTTTTGTTTTCTTTTTTCTCTCAATTTTTCTTTTTTTTTTCTCACAGTTTTTCTTCATTCGTGTATCTTTCAGCATGCATTTCTTTTCTCAAAATTTCTACACATTCCTGTGTCTCTTCTTTCTGTATGCCTTCATTCTTTGTATTTTTTTTTTTTCTGTTTTTTTTTTTTTTCATGTGTCTTTTTTTCCCACTGTCTCTTCCTGTTGTATTGTTTGACACCCCCACTGATGTCTGCAGGAGGCAACTCAGCAGTCAGTGAGCGCTGGCACAAGGAGTACCTGCCCGAGTTCTGTGTAGGCACGGTGGAGATCTTTGATCCCGAGGCGGAGACTTGGAGTTTGGGCCCAGAGTTACCCAACCCTTTGTGCGGAGCGGGTAAGAGCAAGGATTGATTTTGACCTGCCTGCTTTCTAGTGGTTGGGATCATGTGTGTAGGGGGTCAGCAGTTCAGTCAAAACAATGACAGAAGGGGGGGGGGGGGGGGGGGGGGAGGATATCAGGGCTGTCGCATCATCACCATAGATTTCATATGTAATTTTTTTTTTTTTTTTAAGATATCGGTGGAACAGTTTCTCACAAACATACACAAAACATTGTAAAAGAGGATCTGTTTTTCCAGAAAGTCTCGGATCAAATGAAGAATATGTATCTCTCTTACACTCAGTGTGTTGGCACTTCTTTCCCTTTACTTTCCCATGGGACTGACCATCTGTAAGGGTTATCAAAAAGAATTGTCAAAAAACTTTCAGACCTGGTTAGAAACATATTGAGTTAGTTGGGGTGAAAAATATCAAGTTTCCTACTTTCGTCTTCTAGAACCAGGTGAAAAAAATCCTTTTTTTTTTTCCGGTCAAAACTGAGGCAGGCAGATGTCTAGTGTAAGTATCCAGGGAAGCCCACAGTCTTTGAAACAGTCTGTTCACTCACAAAAGAAAAACCAAGAAATCTCCAGATATGATTTTTGATTCAGATTATAGCCTGTAGGGCACTTTATGATCTGCTAATATTGACACCAACTCAAAGAAGAAAAAAACCCGAAGAAACTTTTTAAAAAAAAAATACACATTCACACTGTGTACACGCTGGCTTGCTTGCTATACTAATAATCGGAATAAAAAAAAACTTTTGAAAATGAAAACATATGTGTCATGCCACATGGTGAAGAGGTGGGATGAAAAGCGTTTTCCTCCACTTCATGGTCTTGCAAGTTTAGCGGCGCCTCAGCTGGTGATTCTGTTCATGGCAGTCATGTTCTGAATGTAGTCATGGACAGCCAGGGTTTCCTGAACTGGCCGCAGCTTATGGTCACATCTGTCATGGTGTGGGGGTTGACCTTGGTAGTGATGACATGGACTGGCTTCCTATCCATCCACTGCAGAACAGCAGTAGCATCTGACACAACAGCACAAGTCATTATCTGTCTAAGAGATGCTTTTCTTTTTATTTTACTCGCCCATGCTGTCTCCTGAAAATACACAAATATGTCAAAATGCTACTATAGGTTTCATTGTCATTACTTTCATAAAGTATGTCAAGTAATATTCAGACCTGCCAACCATTAGGCATTTTGCGTAATTTATTACGCCCAAGAGATGAATCTTACCCTTACGCAATTAGCCAAAAAATTACGCATTGAAAGTTTTTTAAAAAAAAAAAAAAAAGGATGAAAAAATCGGGCTTATGCACAGACATGCATGGGGCCATGCGTATAACCAGTAATCTTCAAGAAGCGTTTCCAGTCATGCACAGTTCGTTTCACCATCTTTACCATTCAGCGAAGTTGGCGTCCTTTTGAAGTTGTAGCTACGAAAATGTCGAAATGTGGAGCAGAAAAGTTCTGGACAAGATGTGAAAAAGAAAAAAAACTGGTCAAAAGTCCCAAAAAGAATACTCGGAAAAATTCCCCTGCATACGACCTTCGGCTAAAGGTGTAAATTGTGCAAGGTGTACCACTTGCGAGTTGGACTTCACAATTTCCCATGGCAGGATGGTGGATGTGAAGTGTCACCTTGAATCACGCAAGCACATAGATTCCTCTAACGCGCCGAATTCTTCCAGCATCACACAGTCAAACTGTAGACAGAGGATGAAATGAGGAAAAGGATCATTCGGGCTGAAGCATTG
>JADBJO010002158.1:134515-142015 GCA_016801955.1 Conus betulinus | reverse complement strand
GACTTGAAGAAAAAAAAATCTATATCCATTAAGGAGCAAAACTAGCCTTTATTTGACCAGTTAAACTTGAGACACAAAAGGGACATGCAGAATTGTTAATCAGTCCAGTTGAACAGAAAGTAAAGTGCTCCAAGGTCCAGAAGAGTCGGTGTGAACGTATCAGGTGTAGGGAAGGAAGGGGGGGAGGAGCAGAAGGGAAGGGGTGGAGACTGATGGGTGGAACGTAAAGATGTCCCACGTATATGCTTTCCTAAATAACGCCTTATCTGTGAGGGGGAAAAAAAAAAAGAAAGAAAATGGTGCTTCAGTGTTTTTGTCATTTTATAACCTTGCATTTTAGTCAGACCACAGTGGCTCTAACCTGTTCAGCTAAGGATAGGACTGGGCTCTTGCTCGTTGAGTTTGTTCTGTCGCAGCCACGTTACAGACACATCCACATCATCGTCCTTCACCCACCACCACCACCACTACCCCACCATCCTGTTCCATGTCTAACCCCCTCCTCCCTAACCTCATCCCCATTTCCATCCAGGAAAAAAAAAAGTGGCTTGGCTCAGAAGGGAAGGGAGACAACTGACACTGATGCATCCAGCTTCCACTGTTTTGGCCAAGTCAGTTCAGCAGCTGACTGATACTACGTCCAGCCTCCACTGATTTAAAGTCAGTTGAGAAGGCAAGGGAGACAACTGACTCGGACATCCAGCTTCCACTGTTGTTGTTAAATCTGTTCAGAAGGTAAGGGAGACAGCTGACTCTGATGCATCCAGCTTCCACTGTTTTTATTTCGTAAAGGGCAAGGGAGACACTATTAACTCTGATGCATCCAGCTTCTACTGTGTAAATCTTCCACTGTTCAGAAGGCAAAGGAGACAACTTACTACAACCATATTCCACCTCCAGCCAATACAGAGAGAGACAACTGACGCTGATACATGCAGCCTCCACTGTGTTTTTGTTAAGTCGTAATGATTTCTCTGCACAGTTTCTGCCGAGTGGGCAGGGTATTATGGTCCCCAGGTGATGGGGGGGAGTTTGGCCATCGGCCATGTTTGTGCAGGCTCTGGACAGAGAGGGACAGTGATCCAGGTAGCTATGCATGCCATGACAGGCCTTGGTGTGGAAGAACATCGGTTCTCTTGTGCCTCTGTGTGGCTGGCTGTGCTTGGCGCCCAGCTTGCTTCATTCCCTGCTGACGCTGTTCTCTGTCTGGCCTGTGCAGTGGTTTTCCTGTTGTTTATGTGTGTGTGTGTGTGTGTGTGTGTGTGTGTGTGTGTGTGTGTGTGTGTTTGATTGTGTGCATGCATGCGTGTCTGTGTTTTGGGGTCTGTGTATGTTTGTACTTGTGCATGCACATGTGTGTCTGTGTTTTGAGTGTGTGTGCGTTTGTGTTTGTGCATGCACAGTGTGTCTGTGTTTGAGTGTGTGTGTGTGTGTTTTTGTATTTGTGCATGCATGTGTGTGACTGTGTTTGAGTGTGTGTGCGTTTGTATTTGTGCATGAACAGTGTGTCTGTGTTTGAGTGTGTGTTTGTATGTGTGCATGCATGTGTTTGGGTGTGTGTTTGTTTTGTTTGTATTTGTGCATGCACGTGTGTGTCTGTGTTTGAGCGAGTGTTTTTGCATGTGTGAGAGTGAGCTTACTTTGTTCCACATGGCATTGAGGATGGTCCATTTTTGAAATGGGGTCAGATGTCTGGTGGGAAAAAGGAAGGTCTGACAAGAGTTACGCAGGCAACATGCGGTGTGATAGTTGCATATTTGTTAATGAGTTTGTTATGATTGTTCTTTCCTTGTGCATGTGTTTGTTGTTGTACATGATTACGCTTGTTCTGTTTGTCCCTGCTGTTGACTGTTCATAACATCGTCTGAAAACCAGACGTTGACATTTGAGGTGTTCGTTTCTTGTATTCCTGTTGTTTCTTGTATTCTTCACAAAGCTAAGGGGTGTCTGTTTATCTTCCATGAAACAAAGCTTTTAAAAAGGATGGATATAGTGTCCCATTTTCATCACTGATCACCATACAGAAAAGCCAGTGTGGTCAAAAATTAACTGATGGGCAGAGAGTCACCATGATCATCAGTGGTTGCCACAATGAAAGTTGTTTGAAATGAAAGCACAGAATAGGATAACCATTTTTGTCATAGTTTACCATACAATAAATCTTGTTCTCAGTTTAAATATGGGCATAGTTTTTTTTCATTATCATCATTGGTCCACTGTTTCAAATTAACTGATGGGCATAGGGTTACTCTTATCGTCATTGATGCATGTCCAGTGTGGTCATCATCATTGTCATTGGCTACTATGCGATGAAATCAGTGTTGTTTGAAATCAAATCACAGGCATAGCGTCACCATTGTTGTCACTGGTCACCATCAAATGACTGTTGTTTCGAATTAAAGGGGGGACTTAGGATCACCATAACTGTTGTTGGTCACCAAATGATAAAATCAACATTGTTCCAAATGAAAGGATGAGCCTTGTCACCATGCATTGTAACTGGTCATCATACATCACCTTTTTTTTTTTTTTGTTGTTCTTTAATTTTCGTTTCTACGACATCTCATCTTCTAACCTCCTGAGTTTTACACATGTTAGTGAGTATGCATTATATTTCATGTTGCCTCATTTCCTTGGAGCCAGTGTGATAGATACAAATTTTGAAAATGGACTCGTTTTCACCTGCTTTGGAGTGTGCATTTTCGTTCCATAACAAGGCATAGGTTTGGTTGAGAAACAAACCTCCCAGATCGCGAAATACTCCTGGCCTTACCTATACACATTGTACAGACGTTTATACTGCTGAAGCCCTGGAATGTTGTTGTGTTGTTGTTGTTGTTCCCTGGCTGAAAGACTCCAGGGATCATCCAAACAGCCAAAGTACTTGAACACTATGGTACAAATGCATCAGCTGGGGATGAGAACATTTTGTGTGTGACCGTTTTTGATTACCCCCGCCAATGGGGCAGCCATCACTCCAACTTCGAGGGATTATGGAGACTAATAATGTTATGCCAGAATCAATTCTGATAGAGAGCTGACATGAGAGGAGTGAGAGTTCTTGCTATTTTTGTCCACATTTAAGCTAAAATTTTCTTTTAGTTCATGACTTAAAGATTATTTGGGAGTTTGATTGTACATATTTCAGAGAGCACTGAATACAGTTGAAGTCTTCATATTATTGAGGTTGTCTCTGTTTCTTGATTTTTAAAAAATTCAATCTCAGTTGATAAATTTTGACTGTTATCCATGATTTTTTGTATCACATAGTGTCACCATTGTGATCATTCATCGCCGTGCAGTAAAGTTAATCTTGTTCCCAGTCGTGTGCCTGCTCCCCAGGCAGCAAACAGTGAAGAAAGGAGCCTTTGTTAACCCTTGGACTGCTAATCTCTCTTGAAAGCAGAGCAGTGAGCTAGTGGATGTCTGATGACCTGATCTGTCTGCCCATCACACATCACAAGTTACAGTCTGATGACCTGATCTGTCTGCCCCATCACATCACAATGTTACAGTCTGATGACCTGATCTGTCTGCCCCCCATCCCATCACAATGTTACAGTCTGATGACCTGATCTGTCTGCCCCATCATCACAATGTTACAGTCTGATGACCTGATCTGTCTGCCCCATATCCCATCACAATGTTACAGTCTGATGACCTGATCTGTCTGCCCCCATCCCATCACAATGTTACAGTCTGATGACCTGATCTGTCTGCCCCATCCCATCACAATGTTACAGTCTGATGACCTGATCTGTCTGCCCCATCCCATCACAACAATGTTACAGTCTGATGACCTGATCTGTCTGCCCCATTTCATCACAATGTTACAGTCTGATGACCTGATCTGTCTGCCCCATCCCCATCACAATGTTACAGTCTGATGACCTGATCTGTCTGCCCCATCCCATCACAATGTTACAGTCTGATGACAGTCTGATGACCTGATCTGTCTGCCCCATCATCACAGGAAGGACGTTGCAGTCTGATGACCTGATCTGTCTGCCCCATCCCATCACAATGTTACAGTCTGATGACCTGATCTGTCTCTGCCCATCCCATCACACAATGTTGCAGTCTGATGACCTGATCTGTCTGCCCCATCCCATCACAATGTTACAGTCTGATGACCTGATCTGTCTGCCCCATCCATCACAGTGTTACAGTCTGATGACCTGATCTGTCTGCCCATACATCCCATCACAATGTTACAGTCTGATGATGACCTGATCTGTCTGCCCCATCCCATCACATCACAATTTACAGTCTGATGACCTGATCTGTCTGCCCCATCCCATCACAATGTTACAGTCTGATGACCTGATCTGTCTGCCCCATCCCATCACATGGACGTTGCAGTCTGATGACCTGATCTGTCTGCCCCATCCCATCACAATGTTACAGTCTGATGACCTGATCTGTCTGCCCCATCCCATCATCACAATGTTACAGTCTGATGACCTGATCTGTCTGCCCCATCCCATCACAATGTTACAGTCTGATGACCTGATCTGTCTGCCCCATCCCATCACAATGTTACAGTCTGATGACCTGATCTGTCTGCCCCATCCCATCACAATGTTACAGTCTGATGACCTGAACTGTCTGCCCAATCCCATCACAATGTTACAGTCTGATGATCTGATCTGTCTGCCCCATCCATCACATGGACGTTGCAGTCTGATGACCTGATCCGTCTGCCCCATCCCATCACAATGTTGCAGTCTGATGACCTGATCCGCCTGCCGAAGACCTGATCTGTCTGCCCCATCCCATCACAATGTTACAGTCTGATGACCTGATCTGTCTGCCCCATCACAATGTTACAGTCTGATGACCTGATCTGTATGCTCCACCCTATCACAATAGTGTCACAGTCCATCCATTCAATCTGTTGGCACCACCCCTTCATAAGGATGTTGTGATGACCCAATCTGTCTGCTTCATCCCATCCCAGTTTCAAAGTCTGATGACCCGATCTGTCTGACGCATCCTGTTATGAAAGTGTCATAAGTCTGAAGACCTTATCTGTCCACGCCATCCTATCCCGAAAAATTGTTAGTCAGATGATGTGATCCGTTGGCCCCATCTCACCTCAAGGATGATACAATAACTGATGACAAGATCTGTGAGCTCTGTCCTGTCACGAAGATGTTGCTGTTTGACGACCTGATACGTCCGTCCCATTCTATCACAGTGGTTTTCTAGTTTGAGGATCTGCTCTGCTCAGTCAAGAGTTATTCTCTTGCTGATGGGCTGCCTCTTCAGGAGCAAAAGGATAATGCTCCAGTTTCTCCCTATTCAGCAGACATATCAGTGGTTGGCAAGGGGTTAATGTTACAATCTACCTGATGTGCAGATATAACCGTAATAGTTACAGGATCAATGCTACAGTCTCCCCATGGTCATCTGACTCATCGGTAACAGTGAAGGGGTTAATGTTACATTTTCCCTAATTAGTAGACTCATCAGTAACTCTGAGGAGGTTGATGTTATTTTCTTCCTAATCAGCAGCCTCATCAGTTTGCAGTCAAGGGCTTAATGTTACATTTTCACTGATCAGTAGATGTATCAATAGCAGTCAAGGGATTAATGTTATATTCTCCCCAATCAGCAGACACATCAGTTGCCGTCAAGCAGTTAACGTTATAGTCTTCCCGATCAGCAGACTTAATCAGAGAAAGTCGAGGGTCAATTTGACAGTCTCTGGGAACACGGGACTCACTGACAGCACTTAGGAGGTCAACGTTACAACTCCCGATCATCACCACACTGTTCAGGAACACTCAAGGTGATGCAAGAAACGGCCTGAAAGAGTTGTTTTCACCATAGCCATTGAAATAATGCACATGCTGAATGTCACTGAGTGTTGGTAGTTTTGTTTTCGTCCCCAGTTGATTGACTGACCTGAAGGAGGATGGAACAGGTTAACAGGTGGTTAGACACTGGCCCTTGCTTCAGTGCGTTCTTGCTGCGATGATCCACAGGTCTGATTGTTTTTGTTCTTTTCGTACGCTGGCTAAAAGACTCCAGGAATCATCCGAACAGCTGAAACACTTGAACGCTATGGTACAAATGCATCAGCTAGGGATGAGAACATTACATGTGTAACCATTTTTGATTGCCCCACCACGTGGGCAGCCACACTCCGACTTCGAGGGATTTTGGAGACTGATGGTGTTATGCTAGGAGCTTGTCATGACTGAAGACAATCCCAGCATAACTTTGCTGAGCATAACAACATTCTGATGTAGCCTTGTGTTCTGGCCTATGTCAGTCAATTGGTCTGGCACAGCCTTAAGCCAAGGCAAAACAGGTCTGATAATGATTTGATGATTTTGACAGTGTGTGTATATGTAACTTTTATTATGCAAGAAATGGCCCACAAGAGTTGAGTTTTCATTGAAGCTATTGAAATAATGCACTTGCTGAATGTCATTGAATATTACTGGTTTTGTTTTCGTCCACAGTTGATTGACTGATCTGAAGGAGAATGGGAGTGATGTCTTCATCGGGGGGTTATGCACTGGTCCTTGATTCAGTACGTTCTTGCCAGCTGTGGTCCACAGGTCTGATGATGTTGTGATGATGTTGACAGCGTGTGTTTATGTAACATGGGTGGATTCATTGGATTTTGCACAGCAGATTGGCTGGATGGTTGGCTGGTTGGCTGTACAGTTAGTGAACTGATCGTCCTGGTGTATCAAGAGAGCATACCAGATTTTGAACTGGTCCAGACCTAAAACCGGTTTGTTTGTTGGGGTTTTTTTGTTTTGTTTTGTTTTTGGTTTTTTGCTGTCCCACTTTCTGTGCCACCAAAATGGCAGTGCACCCACACCGCTCATTCCACAACGCCCCGTCCACAGCCACAGCCCGGTCAGTCCCACCGCAGCCCAGGCACCTGCCATCCACAGGGAGTAGTCAGTGTCAAGTCGTCAAGAGGTAACCCACCGGAGGAGACACTGCACTGCTGCCGAGTCATTTCAGTGGTGTTCAGTGGCGCCTGTTCTGATCCAACATAGGCAGGACACCACCTGCTAAGCCCCCAACTGACGACAATGATTGCTTAGTCGCGGAGCCGGCATGAGTGAGCTCTCCCTCTGGAGGGCGCCAACACGTCCGTCCAGCGACAGCCCCATGGACTCGCCGATATCCGTGATCCCTGATGGAAACAAGCCAAGGCCACAAGACGTGGAGAGGACATTAAAACTGAGGTCACCGTGAGAGCAGGGCATGAAAGGCCTCAGAATTTCAGACTTTTTTTATGCTGATCGATGAGAATGATAAAGATGATGCTACGGATTTCCATTCCAGTCTGAGACCGCATGACAGGGCTGTACTGTATGCTCCCTTTCAGAATATATCCTGGCATCAACTAGGCCCAAGAGACAGAGACACCTGCAGTGTTGGTCTGAAAATTTGAGCAACACTCGGAGATGCATCCATTAAGTGGATGAAACTCAGCGGCGTGATTCCAGTCTTCTCAACTGAGCCTGT
>JADBJO010002158.1:112015-132015 GCA_016801955.1 Conus betulinus | reverse complement strand
ATAAAGCTGCCTATTATTTTGTAATTAAGAAAAAAAAAATCCAGCAGAAACTTCAATATAATTTTCACTGCAATCAATTCCTTAATAATGTGTTTGTATCCAATCTAAAAAGTGACAAAAAAAAAAAAAAAAAAAGAAAGAATGGGCGAAAAGGAGAGAGAGAGAGAGAGAGAGAGACGGTAGATTTTAAGCTTTAAAACAAAACGGTTTGGGACTGGAAGAACAACACGGTCAGGAGAACATCGGACTCGTGATCCTGGGAATACTGGGGTTGAAGGTTTGGATCTCCACAGTGCCGTCGATTGGAGGCTGGTTCTGATTCCATTCGGTTAAAGTCATGTGGAAGAGATTAAAAATCAACGTTCCGCATGCAATCGCATGTATAACGACTTGTGTTCGTGCGTGCGGTATTAGTGTGTGCACACCAATAATACATCACTCTGGGTTTACAGTCCCCAGTTCTCTCCGAACTTTCCAGGAAGTAAAAAAAAAAAAAGAAACTTCTCTTCCTTTTGGTCACCAAAATACACTGCATTTTTCCCGTGAGGACGGTCATCACGTCCAATTTAAAAATCAGCCTTCAAGGGTAGCGAGGGGCTGCGAGGGTTATGTCCCAGCAACACCTACACGTACAGAGTGTTCCTCCTTGACACCCAAGGCACTCTGTTAGTAATCTAAATTAATTACTTACTTGACGGTCGATTACAGGATCCACATCTTATCTATCGTGTGTGAAATTTGGAAAATAACTCTGATTTCGATCAAAACGAGGGTGAACGATCATAATTCGAGTCTGCGATTAAAGAGTGTTTTCAAAATCATCAAATATGTTCACACATCCCATACTCACCCTAGGATCAGTAATATATGAGGCCATAAGTTCAGAGTTCAACTCTCGGTCTACGCTTGATCACACTTCTTCGTCCTTTTTTCTCTTCTTAGTTTCTCTCTCTCTGTCTCTCTTTCTCTCTCTCTCTCTCATATGTATGATTTCTTCTGGGTGTAAACTTGATAGTTTGGGTTGAAAAAGTCACAGAGGAGAAACTAACTTTGTTTGCTCTAATATGGAAAGAGAATATAAAAAAGCGTGCAGTGAAGGAAAGACGACGAAAACAATGTTCAGAAGAATGAAATAAAAAGAGATAAGTCACGGGATTATGATGGGATAACTCTTAGTGTTGCACAATGGACGGCGTTAACTACAGGGTGATGAAAAGAATGGATCAGAGAAAATGTCCACGAGGTAAGCAAGTATCACAACCCAAACATGTGCTACAAGTATGCTGCTGTCACAGTGAGCCATCACGGGACTGGGTGAACAAGGGACTGACACAACAAATGGCTGTGATACTTATCACATCCCTCCCCCCCCCCCCCCCCCCCCCCCCTCCCACACACACACACGCACACCCAAAAGTGTTGAGTGCTTGAGAGGAAATTTTCATTTGGGAATTTTCTCTCTGACACCCCCACTGATGGTAGTTTCCTGACTAACGAGGGTTTAAAGTCATGTCTTGTACCTTGACTCACTTGCTGACAGTTAATCTCAAAAACATGAATTTTGCTTCGGCCTGCTAATTCGACGTTCAGCAGGTCATCCTTCTAAGGTAGTCTGCCTCTACGCTGGATGTACCACTGACGTGTCTGAGAGCCAAGGCGTAGCTCTGCAAATTTAACAGCTTTAATAGGCTCAAAGATTGTCCCCTACATTTTATACTGTTTGCTTAATGTCTTTAGTTTTTCAGCAACTATTTTGCTCTCCACACTTCTGTTTTGTTTCATTTACTACAACCTTTGCTGGCTGCTTTGGGGATGCTGTTGGATTCTTTTTTGAACTCGTGGTGGTGAGAACACCACAGTATTATGTATCTCTATTTGACGCCAAGAGCACAGACACAACCAGCCGTGTCTCCCTGATGAGTCCGATCCAGATGATGAAAGGTCTAGGAGCAGGCAATATAAATAGATCTTCGAGAGGGATTACGATGGTTTCCTCATGCAACTAATAAAGCGTTTTCATATTCATGATATATTTTCTTAATTTTATGTTCCCATTTTCTTTATCTTCAACCCCCCACCCCCAACCCCATTTTTTTTTCAAATATTTGCCAAGTCATTACTATAATGACGGAAGAATTGTTAGCCTGCATTTGTTTTCCCCACTAATGAATTCTTCAAATTTAACAGTTTATCCCATTAGACGTTGACTGACAGAGTATATGAAATTTGAAAACTGTTAAGCTTAATGGTGACATTCAAGAAGAAAATTTACCTCAGACAAAGGGGCAAACAGACAAAAGGGCAAACAAAGGGGCAAAGAGACAAAAGGGGCAGAACTCCTTACTTGCTTCGACCACTGCTAGACATTCCTGTTCGATCGATCGATTGATTGTTTCTGCTCAAGGCAGTTTCTTGCTGGCATACACAACGGGTTGTAACCCTTTTTCCCACACTGATCCTGCATCATAACTGCTCTGATGCTGGTTGCCTCCCTTTGGTCTTATTTGCGAGTGGTAACAACATAACGACGAGGTGGGTAACAACCTACGACAACATCGTGCTAGTTCCAGGAAAAACAACATTCCTTCGTGGTAGTTGGAGACTTGGCCGTGGCTATAGTTGATGCCTTGTTCATGTCTGTGCCCCCCAGCGTACGCCCTAGGGAAAAAAGATCTCATTGTAACCAAGATGGCACCACACTGGCCTTTGTGACATTTGTTCTTAGAGAAGTCACTTGAAGGTGGCTTTTGAAATCTTTGGTTGATGGCCCCAAGATGTAGAACTTCCAACAGGAAACCCATGGCATTACCCACGTGTTGGTAGTTGGAGTGGATCCAACACTTTCCGAGTGGCATGGCTCAAAACTGTCCTGGCCGTTTTCAATCCAAAAGGTCGTTCCACTGACATTGCCCCTCAGATGCTATGAAAGCTGTTTGGTGATTTGTCTTGCTGTGTTCTAGTGATGTTTCAGGTGACGTTTTTTTTCCAGCTTGGAGAGAGAAAGGATTGTTCGACTGATCTGGGCAAACAGATGATCAACATCTGGCATGGTTCAACCATCTTAAATCTGCGCAGAATCACATCTGCCCATTTCTCTTTTTGACAATCATAATGAAGGATGAGTATGGTGAAGCGGTTTATTTAATCACTCCCATCTGAAGCATAACTCCACATTTTCTATGCATTTTAAGATAACTGTCTGTGTCAAAGGTTTGCAAGTTTTAGTCGCTAGGCGTGCATAGTTCCCTAGCGGGGACAATGGCCACATAAAAAAAAAATGCGTTGTCTTGACTGTAACCCTTGGAAATAAAGATCATCATCATCATCATCTCTCTCTCTCTCTCTCTCTCTCTCTCTCTCTCTCTCTCTCTCTCTCTCTCTCTCTCTCTCTCTCTCTCTCTCTCATCATATGCACACACACTATTCTTGTCGCTGTAAATGGGATTTCAATCATCATTCTCAGTCTGTTGAGCGACATCATCTTAGCTTAAAAAGCCTCCTGGGGTTTTTTTTTTTTTCCTGCGTTTCCTGTAGCATTGCATTCCCATCTACCTACAGCAAGGCCAGGTAGCTTGCCTTTTATCTGTTTGACGTAGCTCTTGTTGTGGCTGTGACGAACACTCGAGCTCGTAAGTTTCTAGAGACATGTTCTTCTTGTCCACGTGCAGAGCGATCTGTGCCGCCTACTAGCAGCGAATTAACTGATTTCACCGAGAAAACAGCCCGAAATACGCCTTGAAAGTATGGAAATGACATGCCACAAGCAGATTTGATCACGTCAAGACACAACTTCCCTTTGTTTCTGAAAATTCGCTGTCTAAACCTCACTTTACCATGTTCCCAAGGTGGCCGTAAAGAAGAAACAGTTTTGTGCTATTTTTCATACAGGCTATTCGTTTTACACTTATTGTTATCTTTTAAAAGGTGAAGAAGCTCCGTGGTGCATTCTATGTCATGTACCACTCACAGTGAAACATATCCTTTTATGGTGTTGGGACTTGCATGATGTGCGACATAAACAATTTACAGCAGACTCCACGAAAACCTTGTTCAGAGTTGTCCCACCTGACGTGATCTTTGAATATCTGAGGGAGATTAACATTTTTCGTCTGATCTAGGATTCTACAAAGGAAAGGTTTTAAACAATATTTCCGGTGTGTTTTTTGGAAGGTGTGTTTTAAAGATGTGTATGAATTAGTTTTTTTTTTTTTTTTTTTTTTGTAATGACCTGTGAGTTGACTTCAACGCGATGACAGCCCTGATATGGCCCTTTGCGGTCGGCTGGGCTGTGAGCAACATTACCATTACCAGCTACAAGCAACATAAAGCCCTGAATTTCAACTGCTGCTCTCCGCGGTCGAATACGTTTTCCTGAGATGCTGCAGCTCAAGAGTTTCTGTACCCACTGTTGGCGTTACTTTGGCTTTTCTAATCATTTCCTGCTAAAAGCGAAAGGCTCTCAGAAGTAGCAATCTTGGCTTTTGTTTGTTTGTGTGTGTGTGTGTGTGTGTGTGTGTGTGTGTGTGTGTGTGTGTGTGTGTGTGTGTTGTTGTTGTTGTTGTTGTTGTTGTTGTTTGTTATTTTGTTCCTTCCCCTTCTTCATCGTTCTGCTTTGCTCAGGATTCTGTGTTGTGTTTTCAGGTGTCTACTACAGCTTATCAAGCCCTCTCGTTTGGCTTTTGAGGCAGCGTCTCAGTTTCCGGAGATTCTTCCTTCTGTTCCTTTTTTTTTTTTTATCTGAGCTGTCTCTCCTTGGCGTCTGGACTTTGAACGGGGTGTCATCAGCCTGGGCTTTTTTTTTTAAAGTGTCACGGTAGCAGGTTCTGTATTCAATGTTGCCATGTGTAGCAAGTTGTGCTCTGGTGTTCTTTTTTATTATCAGAGCACGCAAGTTGTTAACTCACTTCTCCCCCCCCCCCCCCCCCCCCCCCCCCCCCCCCCCCCACCCAACCCCTCTTTCTATTTAGCCCCACAGGTGAGAAGATTGGTTTCTGGCGTTTCGCCCGGAGAGCTTGTACACGTTTAACGTCTGAACAATCAGCTTTCATGTTCTTGGCACCGTAGTTTGAATCCTGGCTTGAGTTTCCCCACGTCTTATCTGCTGGCACAATACGCCGCTGTTCCATTAACGTCTCTTCGCACATCTTTGTTCTGCCTTGTGGACAATAATGCTAATGATATAACTGGAGGAACTGTTTTCATAGACGCATGGGAATTCCACTAGTTCATTGCTCATTGTCCTTTGTAAATTTTCAGTCGTTATTGGGTTGGTGCCGATGGATTCTTCATTCTCCCCCCCGATCTTGGTGAATACAGGCAGCATCTCTTGATGTTTATACTGGAGGTATGGTGGAGAAAGGAATGTTGAAGAACCGGTTCACAGAGCTGAAACTTGATTTACTGCAATGCCGTCTGTTCTTTCCCCCCAAAACCCCCGTTGACTGTTCCTGGACGTCAATGATCCAGCCGTATGTCAGTAAGAGAACACTCCAGAGACAGCGTGACGGCAGGTCTACTACTGTGAAAAGTGCTTTGTGCTTTGTCCCTGACCTTTCTCTCTGAGGGTGCAAGCCGACTCCAGTCATGACTTGCAGATGCCAGGTCAGATGCCATGCCAGATGTTGTCAGAAACATGTTTGGTGCTGCTTGGATTCAGACCTGCGCCTCCATTAAGACTGCGACCACGAGAACACAGAAAGCAAAGGTAGTGGGGAACAGAACTGTCCTTGGACCAAAATGGGACAAAGTGCGTGCAAAATACAGAAAAATTGAAGACATCTCTCCCTACAGAAGGCCGTAGAACTACCCAGAGTACACATCATGCAACATGTCCCGTGGTAGAAAAATCATGGTAGGTGCGATGGGAATGCGGCCAATGTGGTCAGAATGTGACATGTATTGTCAGAATGTGGCAGGTGCAGTAAGAATGTGGCAGGTGCAGTGAGGATGTGGCAGGTGTTGTTAGAATGTGGCAGGTGTGGTTAGAATGTGGCAGGTGTGGTTAGAATGTGGCAGGTGCAGTGAGGATGTGGCAGGTGTGGTAAGAATGTGGCAGGTGTGGTTAGAATGTGGCAGGTGTGGTTGGAATGTGGCAGGTGCAGTGAGAATGTGGCAGGTGCAGTGAGAATTTGGCAGGTGTGGTAAGAATGTGGCAGGTGTGGTAAGAATGTGGCAGGTGCAGTGAGGACGTGGCAGGTGCAGTGAGGATGTGGCAGGTATAGTAAGGATGTGGCAGGTGCAGTGATGATGTGGCAGGTGTTGTTAGAATGTGGCAGGTGTTGTTTAGAATGTGGCAGGTGGAGTGAGGATGTGGCAGGCGTGGTAAGAATGTGGCAGGTATGGTTAGAATGTGGCAGGTATGGTTAGAATGTGGCAGGTGTGGTTAGAATGTGGCAGGGTGTGGTTAGAATGTGGCAGGTGCAGTAAGCATGTGGCAGGTGTGGTAAGAATGTGGCAGGTGCAGTAAGCATGTGGCAGGTGTGGTTAGAATGTGGCAGGTGTGGTTAGAATGTGGCAGGTGCAGTAAGCATGTGGCAGGTGTGGTTAGAATGTGGCAGGTGCAGTAAGCATGTGGCAGGTGTGGTTAGAATGTGGCAGGTGTGGTTAGAAAATGGCAAGTGTGGTTAGAATCTGGCAGGTATGGTTAGAATGTGGCAGGTGTGGTTAGAATGTGGCAGGTGCAGTAAGGATGTGGCAGGTGTGGTTAGAATGTGGCAGGTGTGGTTAGAATATGGCAGGTATGGTTAGAATGTGGCAGGTGTGGTGAGGATGTGGTAGATGTGGTTAGAATGTGGCAGGTGTGGTTAGAATGTAGCAGGTGTGGTGAGGATGTGGCAGGTGCAGTAAGGATGTGACAGGTGTGGTAAGAACCACACATATAATGTGATATTTCCCGCAGTATGAACATCATGCAGAAAATGCAGTCAAGTGAATTATTTGGTGTGTAGACTTAAATTCTCGACTCCATAGAAGAATTTACACATAACTGGTTGTACTACTGAGTAGAGAGAGAGAGAGAGAGAGAGAGAGAGAGAGAGAGAGAGAGAGAGAGAGAGAGAGAGAGAGAGAAGGATATTAATGTTTGATGTCTCAGTTATTCACTGCAAGGATAACTTGTTATTCATCGTCCTCGTCATTTGACACAGAATTGCACTCTCTTTCACGTTCCTTTTAGATTTCAGATATCGCCAGAGAATGGGATACGAACTGTCAACAAGACGTAGCATGGGCCACAGGGGTACAGCGGTTAGGGTCGTAGGCTGAAGGCTGGAAGGCAGCGGGGGTTCTACCCCCATCAGCATCATCAGCTGAATGCGTTTGAGTGTTGCATTCCCAGTCAGCTCGTAGATACAGTAAAGTGCGATAAAGAGCGAGGCCTTTACAGGGAAAACTAGAACCGCTGAGTTGACTTTCATAGACATCATGTTTATGTTTCTGTGAATGCCTCTCGAATTCCTTTACCAGTGCTGCAAGTGACAGTCGCATTCCTGCTTGGTTAACGTCAGGATTTTTTTTTTTTTCGACTAACTCATTTGATTCAGCCCGGAAAGGTGCCTAACAGCGTTATCTTTATCCTCCCTATTGATCATCAACCAAACCAAACCCAACAGTAATACAGCTATACGAATGACAGATCACAATCGGTATTCATTTCCCATATGTTTTTATTAGGTGCAGGAGAAACTTCAAACACGTGCCCACAACCATATCACACCCTTGATGACCGTTCCATTGTCGTCATGTTCAGTCGGCGTATGGAAGAAATGACATTTTTTTTCAACTATGTCTGTAGGTACCCACAATGTACATGGATGATTCACCATTTAGGTTATACCATCCCCAAACCACTGCACTACTCCCAAGGAAGTTTGACGTTCATAAATGGCTATCTACACCCCCCAAAAAAAATCCCTTACGTCTGTGCATTTTTCTCTCCTTTGTACTTAATTCCCTTCATTTACTCAAGGTAAGGTTAGTTGATTACGCTTGTTTGTCTATGGTATTTGATTATTCATATACAAATTGTCAACAGTGGAGGATTGCATTTTCTTACAGTATATCCCAATGTGGGGCATACAATGAGCTTTTTTTTTTTTAAGTGAAATAACTATGCTGGAAGTTCGGTGAACCTGACCAGCTCATTGAGATAAATGACATTTGGAGAGTTACCTTCCCTACCCATAACCTTTATTTTTTCTGCAAGTTGCCACCAAGTCTTAATTTCTCTTTGTTATACTTAAGCGTTTTTAGAAGAATATTGTATTTCGTCTTCTACTTTTTGATATACAGTGCAAATACTAATGTGTTAAAACTAAAATGTGTTATTCAAGCTTTTTATGGTTGTAAATGTTTTATTTTAACGCCTCCTCCCCCCCCCCCCCCCCCCCCCCCCCCCCCCAGCACATTTCTGCAATTTGCTTGGCTTGATGAAGGCAACCTAAAATTCTGTCGCCTTACAAGTGTCCAGGCAAGGCAAAACACCCACACAATGTCGGTCAGACTGGAATTGCCCCCGTACAAAAACACAACCCACACAATGTCGGTCAGACTGGAATTGCCCCCGTACCTATGGGGGCATTTCCCATCTAGGATCACAGCATGGTATTGAAAGACTCTGAAGAAAAGAAGATGCAACCAACTGTGTGATGATGTGTCTATGGTGAGCTGCAACAAACGCTGCGTCTCCACGGAGGTCAGAAGAAACGATTCAGACTCTCTCAAAACATCCATCAACGCGTTGAGCATCAACCCTGACACAGGGGAACCGACTGCCGTGAATCAAGCTTAATGGCGCTAGCTACTCTATCCACAAAGACGCCAGGAGAACAGCTGCAAGTAGCGCAACAAAAGAGACAGGCGAGGAAAGCCTGCGCAAGCAATCTAGAGGACCTCCCGCATTCCCTGTCTAAGCTGTCACCGCACTTTCTGTGCACGCATCGGCTTGATCAGCCACCTGCGTACCCACAAATCGGCTCCCCCCTCCCCCCCCCCCCCCCCCCCCCCCCCCCCCCTCAACCACAAGATGACTGAAATGGTCCTCGACGGGCAAACAACAACAGATGTGTACAACTGTGCCTTGTGTACCTAATTCTCTTCACTCTGTCAAGAGTTTCAAGACTGAAGGATTGATGATTACCTAAACTTGTTTTCCTCCACTTGACCTAGATATTTGTCCAGTAAAGTGAACGTAGAGAAAATGGCCAAACTGATCATCCCATCAAACAACCCAAATGTTTAAGGAATAATTACAACGTCAGTTAACCCTTTCAACAGGTGACAAATCACCAGATACCTATAATTAGCACAGAACGATTTAAACATAAAAACTTTAGCTAGTAAGAGAACGTCAGTGAATAGCCACAATGATAACAATGAATGGCACACAACTTATTCCCACGGATAAATGCTTAAGTAGATACCTGTCCTGATCATAGGGCTGTCGCCATGATAGACAATGCTTCAAAGAAATATTGCATACGACCACGTCAGATGTCGATGAATGACAAATGCAAAACAATTCTCTGTGTGTGTGTGTGTGCGTGTGTGTGTGTGTGTGTGTGTGTGTGTGTGTGTGTGTGTGTGTGTGTGTGTGTGTGTGTGTGTGTGTGTGTCTAGAGTGAGAGAGACAGAGAAAGAGAGATAGGGGAGCGATTTCAGACCATCAAATAACGAACATTTAATCACCGGGAGATGCACATAATCAAGAAATTACTATCAAATAAAGCCCATCAAATAAAAGATGCAACCTTGTCACTAGACACCCACAAAGATCCAGCAAAGCTGAGGATCACCGGGAATTAGCAAAGAAGACTTCGTGTCAACTGATGAACTATTTCAATAATTAGGTGATTCAGTTGAAACAATGGATGGCTTCTGCAAGAAAACAACAATAACAGCAACAAAATACGTACTAGCAAGATACAAAATACGTACTAGCATTCCCAATGATATTTAGCGGGAAAGGGGTGTGTGGGGGCACAGCAAATGAAACAAACAAAAATCCTTGCAAGACAACTAGCATAGAATAGCACCGTGCATGTTTTCTGTACGATTTGAAACATAAAGGCTCGGTTTATTTCATACAGAGACGTACCCTTTCTTTAATATGCTGTAATGTCTTTTTCTAACAAGTTGTTGTTTTCCCCATTTTCGGTACTTATACTAAAGTCCTCAACAAAACAATACGTTTTGTCCTTTTTTTTGACAGTTCAAGATCGACCAACCAAAATGCATTATTAACACAAACAGAATCTTATAATTTAGCTATCCATTTTACCACAAGAAAAGCATCTCCAGCTGTCGAAAGACTGACGCTGGTTTTAAAAGTCAGTTTCGCCGATGTTTTATGATAATTTGTTTCCTTGTATTGGTGCAAACAAACAAAGCATCAGATACAAGTGTACAAGCATGTAAGTAGCGATTCGTAATAATCGTAGAAAGCGTCCTCCAGAAAGTCTAGCACCGGATACATGTGTACAAGCCTATAAGTACCACTCCGCAACGATGGAAGGAAAGGGGGTTATGCAGAAAGCACTCTTAATTCATATGTAGCTTTGCGTGAATGTATGATGTATGAATGTGTGTGTGGGATGGATGGATGGATGGATAGAATCATACATGCATGCATGTATGTATCTATGCATGCATGCATGTATGCATGTACGCATGCATGTATGTATGTATGTGTGTATGTATGTAATATGTATGTCTGCATTATGCACGTATGCAAATATGTTTGTACGTGTATATGTACACACATACACATGTATGTATGTATGTATGCATGTATGTGTGTGCGTACGCCTACATTCCAGATTTCAACACTTTGAACGTTCATTGTTCTTGTTGCTGTCGTCGTCGCATCGTCGTCGTCATCGTCCTCGTCGACGTCGTCGTCGTCAATGTAGTCGTTGTGTCCATGAAATGAAACGTTGCGTTCTCTTTCGCAGAGGCGAAGGGCCGTCAGTGTAGTTTACACAGCTGTTCATCGTCACGGATTGTTGCTGATGCAGCTGGCCAAATTGGGCAGCGTTGTCGATGCACATCGTCTGACGGCCGCCCGCTTCGCTTTCTTGTTTCCGAGGTTGTGGAAGGCCGTGACGGCGGCAGTGCACTGTGAACTGCAGACGGGAACAGAACGAAGCAGGAATGGTAAAAAAAAAAAAAAAAGGCAACACCCAAGAACTTCTTCTTCTTCTTCTTCTTCTTCTTCTTCTTCTTCTTCTTCTTCTTCTTCTTCTTCTTCTTTCTTCTTCTTCTTCTCTGCGTACGCAGGCTGATACTCCTGCGGACACTCCCTATAATTATGGACAGGCAAGTAAACCCATTTATCCTACAAAGGGAGTGGAGTTTTGTGTGCATGACCGTTTTTTTTTATCCCGCCAGTAAGGCAGCCATACTCCATCTTCAGGGAAGGTGCATGCTATGTGTAACGTGTCATCCACACCAACGGCCAAACTGGCATTCCCTTCCGAAAGTTGGTGATGGAATTTGACGTGTGTGCAAGATGTTATGCGTGCGTTCACACACGGAACCTCGGTTTATAGTCTCATTCGAAGGACTGTATGGGAAATGGAGTCAGAACTAATGTTAACTCCGAGGGAAAAAAAACCCTGTACTGAAACGGCCCGGCGGAGCAAACGTAGCAAGCTATTGCTGCAACGACAAAGAATATCAACGCCGTTTCACTTGACATATGGTAGCTATACACTGTACAGTAGTTACCGTACTATGTCCATCACCTGTCACAACGGTACCTATACACTGTGCTATGTCCTCCACCTGTCATAGTATCAGCTGTAAAGTGTATTATTTCCTTCGCCTGTAACAATGACGGCTGAATGCTGTACTCTATCTTTCCCCTGTGACAATGTTGCACGCACACACACACACACACACACACACACGCGCGCGCGCGCGCGCCCGCACACACACACACACACACACACACACACGCACGCACGCACGCACGCACGCACGCACGCACGCACACACACACACACACACAACACTACACACACACACACACACACACACACACACACACACACACACACACACACACACACACACACACACACGCTAACACTAACACTAACACACACACACACACACACACACACACACACACACACACACACACACACACACACACACACACACACACACACACACACACACACACACACATACACACACACACACACACTAACACACACACTAACACACACACACACACACACACACACACACACACACACACACACACACACACACACATACACACACACACACACACACTACACACACACACACACACACACACACACACACACACACACACACACACACACACTGTATTCTATTCTCGACCTTTCACAATGCTTCCTATGCACTCTACTGTGTCAATGCACTTTGCTCTGTCCACTCCCTGTCTTAATGTTAGTTATACGCTATACTATGTCAATCACCAGTCACAATCATCTGTCACAATGTTAGTTATACACTGTACTATGTCCATCATCTGTCACAATGTTAGTTATACACTGTACTGTGTCCTTCACCTGTCACAATGTTAGTTATACACTGTACTGTGTCCTTCGCCTGTCACAATGTTAGTTATACACTTTACTGTGCCTATCATCTGTCACAACGTTAGTTATACACTGTACTATGTCCATCATCTGTCACAATGTTAGTTATACACTTTACTGTGCCTATCATCTGTCACAACCTTAGTTATACACTGTACTATGTCCATCATCTGTCACAATGTTAGTTATACACTTTACTGTGCCTATCATCTGTCACAACGTTAGTTATACACTGTACTATGTCCATCATCTGTCACAATGTTAGCTATACACCGTACTATGTCCTTCATCTGTCACAATGTTAGTTATACACCGTACTATGTCCTTCATCTGTCACAATGTTAGTTATACACTGTACTATGTCCATCATCAGTCACGATGTTAGTTATATACTGTAGCATGTCCATCACCTGTTACAACGTTAGTCGTACACTGTACTATGCCCATCACCTGTCACAATGATAGTCATACACTGTACTGTGTCCTTTACCTGTCAGAATGTTACACACCACCATCTGTCAGCATGTCAGTGATGCTCTGTACTGTGTCCGTTAGCATTCAAAAGGTCAGCTGTACGCAATATCGTACTATGGACGGTCACAAGGTCACATCATACTTACTCAGAGCTATGTTGCTGGACGTTCTGGTCCAGAAGGGCGTAGAGGATTTTTCGCGGGTTGCTGGCCAGGCCCTGAAAGGGTCTGTCAAAAGCCTTGTCCCGTCGGCCAGAACACAGAGTGTTGGGGAACC
Source organism: Conus betulinus (assembly GCA_016801955.1). Lineage (NCBI taxonomy): Eukaryota > Metazoa > Mollusca > Gastropoda > Neogastropoda > Conidae > Conus > Conus betulinus. The sequence goes on along the minus strand of JADBJO010002158.1, from coordinate 118,672 downwards.
TGGCTCTTCTGTGCCTCGACACACCCTCCGCTCGTCCGCCTGGACAATGGAACACAGCAGATCATGGTGCATATGCAGGTCAACTGACTGCCCGAAAAGGATCAGACATGAATGCAAATCCATCGTCTCCTAACGCTGACTAATTCACTGGAATGTTCACGATCTAGATGTGAGTATCGTAATACCGGTAACTTTACATTCACGGTGAATTACCGTTCTCTATCCACCGTGAATTATTATTCAGTACAAAATTTCCATTCTGTGATGGAGAATTCAATGCGAATTGCCATTCAGAGTGGTACACCATTTCTTTTTTTTTAGATGAATTATTCCGTGTGATTCACTATTTTTTCACTTAATTACGCAGCAGGAGACATGATTCTGTGAGATGCGCCAATTCTGTGTTTCATGTTTCACCTGCCACCAGTCAAGGTCATTGAGCATACACTGATTAACAATTCAGTGTGAGTTCCCGTGAGAAAGACTTCAGTGTGAGGTCCTACGAAAAACATTTTAATGAACGTTCGTTCCCACTCGGTTCTGCAACTGACCATTCAATATAGTCGCCACTCAGTAGGATCCAACGTCTGTGGTCAATTATTCAGCAGTCACCATTAAGTGCAACTTATAATCCAGTGATTAATTATTCCTTAAGAGTCATTACTTGATTTAATATCTCTTTCTGTGATCAACGACTCACTAGAAGTATTCAATTAGTGCTATTCACCTTTCTGCAATCACCTTTTTTGGTAGGAATCTCCATTTAGTGTAATGTACAATTCTGTGATTAACCATTCCGTAGGAATCTCCGTTGAGTGTAATGTACCATTATGTGATCAACTATTTAGAAAGAATCTCCGTTCAGTGTAATGTACAATTCTGTGATCAACCATTTAAAAATCTCCATTTATTGTAAATAAATATTCTGTGATCAAGCATTTAGAAGGAATCTCCATTCAATGTAAATAACTAATCTGTGATCGACCATTTAGAAGGAATCTCCATTCAATGTAAATTATTTTTCTGTGATAAACCCTTTAGACGGAATCTCCATTCAGTGTAAATAGATATTCCGTGAACAACCATTAAGAAGGAATCTCCATTGAGGGCAATGTACTATTCTGACATTAACTATTAAGTAAGTGTCACCACTCAGTGTGAGTCGGCTTCCGGGTTTTCACCATTTAACATGATGCACAACTGTGCTTGACTTAATTATAAGCCACATCAACACGAGTCACAATCAACTGTCGTTTGGATCAGAAATACACTTCTGTATACACTTAAAATGTCTCACCCATAAAGAAAAGATTCACCCAAGAAACAAAAACCGCCAACGATATCAAACGACATTGAATGAAGGAAATCATCTGAGCACCTCTGAAAGACATGTCCAATTCAGGACACGGTGGAATAAGGCACAGTCTATGAATCATCAATCCATACAACGTAATTACTGACAGGAAAAAAGTTAGTATCTACACAGTCTATGAAACATCAATCCCTATGCAACTACTGTGAGAGAAAGGTAGTTTCTACGGTGGAATAAGCACAGTCTATGAATCATCAATCCATACAACGTAATTACTGACAGGAAAAAAGTTAGTATCTACACAGTCTATGAAACATCAATCCCTATGCAATTACTGTGAGAGAAAGGTAGTCTATGAAACATCAATCCAAACAACGCAATTACTATCAGAAAAAGGTAATTTCTACACAGTCTATGAAACGTCAATTTAAACGTAATTACTGTCAGAAAAAAAAGTTAATGTCTACACTATCTATAAAACATCAATCCAAACAACGTAATTACTCTCGGAAAAAGATAATATCTACACAGTCTCTGAAACATCAATCCACATGCAATTACTGTCGGAAAAAGATAATATCTACACAGTCTGTGGAACATCAATCCATATGCAATTGCTGTCAGAAATTGACATTTTCTACACAGTCTATGAAACATCAATCCAAACCTAATTACTGTCTGAAAAAAAATTCTACACAGTCTATGAAACATTAATCCAAACCTAATTACTGTCTGAAAAAATATAATTTCTACACAGTCTATGAATCATCAATCCAAACGTAATTGCTGTCAGAAAAAAAGTTAACTTCTACACAGTCTATGAAACATTAATCGAACTGTAATTACTGTCACAAAAAGCTAATTTCTACACAGTCTATGAAATATCAATCAAAATGTAATTACTGTCAGAAAAAGTTAGTTTCCACACAGGATTCACGTACGATGCGGAAGGCCATCAACAAACAGGAAGACGGAAGTCTTCAAATCACAGATTACAGAACAGTTCATCATTAATACTTCGAAAATGAAATCAAGTCACATGACAGGTCCAATCAAACAGATCTCTCTCTCTCTCTCTCTCTCTCTCTCTCTCTCTCTCTCTCTCTCTCTCTCTCTCTCTCTCTCTCTCTCTCCGTGTGAATGAGTTGTAAGTTAACTTTCAGTTTGAAGTATCTTTCAGTGTCATTTATCTTTCAGTTGTGATTTACAAGTGTCATCACCCATGCAATGTGAGTCACCACCCAGAGTTATTCCCCTTGATTTACCTATCAGTATGATTTGCCCGTCAGCGACAGCCTTCACTGTAAGGCTAGCTTTAGAATTGAAGTCATTGAAAAGACAACATACAAGACAGGCTGTGAGGAAGGGGGTGGGGGTGTTTGTTTGTTTTGTTTTTAGCCTGATCTGCGTTTTATACTGGGGACAGTTGAGACGACCTGTAGTCAATTTCCTACCGTGATCACGAGGCCAGTCGCGGAAGAGAAGGTGAGAACTGGGGTGCAGCCACCTTTTTGGTCTTGACCGAGAAGGAAGCCGTTGCCGTTCCACTGCCGGCGTCATAGCCAAAACACAGATACTCTGCGTACCCCTCATGGTCACTGATGGTCCACAGGTCTTGTGCACTCTGCCGTGCGACAAAAAAAAAAGGGAAGACAAACTCAAACAGGATCTACTGCTCCGCCGAACGAAAGAGACAAACAAACTACACAGACAAAGGACGACGCGTTTTGACCTGTTTGGTCTGCGTCAGACACGACAAACAACGTTCCAAAATTAATGATGACATCGAAGAACGAGCGATCAGTTATGTCCTCGAATTGGGCGCAAACTTCGAAACGAACGTGAATCTGACCTTGCCTTATAAGAAGAAAAGATGCTGAGGGGTGTGCTACTTGTAACCAATGTGAATGACATACTTTTTTTTTCCATGGAATGTAACAAGCGCGCATGGCATCCTTTTGTTCCCTGTGATGTAATCAGAATGGATGGTGAATCGCTACCTGCAATAAATCAGACGAATGACATATTTTTCCCTGCTGAAAAGTCAGCATGGATTTACTAGTTTTTCACACCAGTGTGATAGGATTGAATGACGTACATCATCATGACAGATGGCATACTTTTCACTGACACATCATCAGCATGGATGGCATACTGTTCCACTGACACATCATCAGCATGGATGACATACTGTTCCCCTGACACATCATCAGCATGGATGACATACTTTCCTCTGACACATCATCAGCATGGATGACATACTTTCCTCTGATACATCATCAGCATGGATGACATACTTTCCTCTGACACATCATCAGCATGGATGACATACTTTCCTCTGACACATCATCAGCATGGATGACATACTGTTCCACTGACACATCATCAGCATGGATGGCATACTGTTTCACTGACACATCATCAGCATGGATGGCATACTGTTCCCCTGACACATCATCAGCATGGATGGCATACTGTTCCACTTACACATCATCAGCATGGATGGCATACTGTTTCACTGACACATCATCAGCATGGATGGCATACTTTTCACTGACACATCATCAACATGGATGGCATACTGTTTTACTGACACATCATCAGCATGGATGGCATACTCTCCCATGCCATGTCATTAGCTTCGTCAGTTTCATTTCGAGAGGTGGGGATGGGAACCAGTGTTGGAAATCTGTATCACAAACTGTGTGAAAGCTGGGGAAAGTGTAAAGTCTGAACATTTCTCCGGAACTGCTGTTGAGCCCACAGTTCCATCCACACTAAAGGCAGAATCAGTCTGAGAAAGCTGTCCATCAGAGGAACAGCTAGCACCATTGCTGCTACAGTTAACGAAGAACACCAACGATATCGGTGGCCACCTTACTTACCCCGAGCACGATGGATCCGCTCATCACCTGAAAGCAAAAGAAACAAAAAAATCTATGAACGTAGTTACCAGTCTCTTATTTTAACGCCTTTCATAGCGTGTCTTTTAATAGTCCTGTGTCTAGACGGGTCGTCTTACACAGAACAATGGTGAAATATATGTCCAAATAACAGTGAAATATATGTCCCAAATAACAGTGAAATATATGTCTAAATGACAGTGAAATGTATGTCCAAATAACAGTGAAATATATGTCTAAATGACAGTGAAATATATGTCTAAATAACAGTGAAATATATGTCTAAATAACAGTCAGTTAGCACAACTCACCATAAGCCACACTTGGAAGCTGTCGTTTCACATTTCTTTTCCTTTTTTTTTTTTTTTTTTTTTTTTTTTTTTTTTTTTTTTTGCTGTCTCTCCCCCATGTTTCCTGTGTGTTCTTTCTGAACTAAGGCAGGGATTGGTTATTTGGTCTGTCCCGTAACTCAGGCGACCAATCGTTGTGGTCCTTTCAAGGCAGGGATTGGTTAGTTGCTCTGTCCCGTAACTCAGACGACCAATCGTTGTGGTCCTTTCAAGACAGGGATTGGTTAGTTGCTCTGTCCCGTAACTCAGGCAACCAGTCGTTGTGGTCCTTTCAAGAGGCAGGGATTGGTTAGTTGCTGTCCCGTAACTCAGGCGACCAATCGTTGTGGTCCTTTTTCCCATGTGAGTTTAGTTCATCGAGGCGACGTAGGTGGGCTGATTGGATTCACGTGTGCCTACGCGTTGTTCAACTTGGTCCAGGGCTCATTCAGTTCTCAATGTTATACGGGTGGTGGTTGTGTAAATCTGCTGTGCTGCGTCCAGTGTGATCCGTTCTTGTGAGCTGTGTCGCTCTTGATGTGACCAGGGTTCACTGTTTCGTCGTTTTGCTGTCTACCCTGCTGAAGACTGAAATAGTCCAGTGACAGTTTTGTTGTTGGGTCGTCTGTCCGTTGGAGGAGGTTGGTGATGAAATAGTGGGGTTTTGTGGAGAAGGGAATACGTCTTGTTGTTGTTGTTGTTGTTGTTTTTTTGTCATGGTGTGTGGCGCTTTGTGTTTGTGGTTCTATCGTGTTAAGTAGTGCAGTGTGGCTGGAATCGCTGTCTGTTTGTGCTGTTGGCGTTTACATTGCTCGTTGCATTTATTCCCTCTCTCTACGACCAGTGCATACGTGATCTGGTGTGGATGATCTCATAACAAGGTACGCATCATGGGTCTTTTATCTAATAAAAGCACATACCAGCACGCAACGAGAGCACACCAGCGGGCCACACACATATTTGCACACACACACACACACACACACACACACACACACACACACACACACACACACGCGCGCGCGCGCGCGCGCGCACGCACACACACACACACGATATATGCATGAACACACACACACACACACACACACACACACACACACACACACACACACACACACACACGCACGCACGCACGCACGCACGCACGCACACACACACACACACACACACACGCGCGCGCGCATACACACCAGTAGACTAATACAGTGTTACAGCAGTGAAAAGACAGACAGGATGACTGGTATTTTTATTGCTGAGTCTGGTAGGGATTTCTACCTTTTTTGTTTTTTTTTTTCCGTTTCTTTCTTTGTGTGTTTGTTTGATTTTTGCTTGGTTCTGCTTCGGCTTGTTTATTCGTTTTTTTTTTTTCTGTGTGTTGAAAGATCATTTGAAGAACGATTTACATTCAAGCACAGATGATGCCCTAGCCCCAGATGACAAAATAAAGCGCTATCTGTCGGTGCGTTGATGACAACCAAACGGTGAAAACATGACTTCCACGTAAGTCTGCACTTACATCCCTTATGCGCTGAGCGGTGACGTGAAACTTGCTTCTTCGTGGACGGAGACACATTTCGTGCACGACGACTACCACTTCAGACACAATGAACTTCCCGGACGAGCCAGTTTTCTCTGTAGGCCGCATATATCTCCACTCTCAGTCGGTGCCGCCTAGCAAGGAAGGAGAAAGCACAAACGTAAGGTAAGGCAATGTTGCTTATAGCCCACCCGACAGCAAAGGGCCATATCGGGGCTGTCACCGCGTTGAAGTCAACTCACAAGTCATTCTTACAAAAACCAAACAAACAAAAACAACAAACAAACAAAAACACGCATCCATACAACCCTATAAAACACACCTGCCAAAAAACTCCCCGGAAATTTTGTATGAAATCTTTCCTCCGTAAAAATCTGAGATGAAAAATGTTAATCTCCTTCAGAAATCCAAAGATCACATGAGTTGGGACATCTGTGAGCAAGGTTTTCGTGGGGTCTGCTGTAAAGTGTTAGTGTCTCGCATCATCCAAGTCCCAACACTCTAAAAAGGATATGTTTCACTGTGAGTGGTACATGACATGGAATGCACCGAAGAGCTTCTTCACCTTTTATA
>JADBJO010002158.1:79515-89515 GCA_016801955.1 Conus betulinus | reverse complement strand
TTTTCTCTGCCTAACCTTTGTATAGAATGAGGTCACTTTCTCCAGTGTCTAAACTTTACATACCTGACAAAAGCCCACCAGAGCTAAAGAAAGAAATGGTACCAAGAAGCATTATGTGAAATAAGAACAAAGGGTAGTCAGTCAAGACCTTAAAAAAACGGAAATTAGCTCAAGCTTACATTGGTGCGACTAAAGATACCCGACAATACCACCTCTTCTTTCTGCATCAAGTTTACATAGAGTTCAATTTATCCTCTGTCTAAACTTTCCACTGAGTCGGTTCAATTTCTCCTCTGTCTCAACTTTGCGTGGAGTCAATTCACTCTGTCTAAACTTTGCAAAGAGTCGGTATAATTTCTCCTCTGTCTAAAGTTTGCATAGAGTCAGTTCCTTTTCTCTTCTGTCTTAATCTCTGTTTTAACTTTTCACCGAGTCAGTTTAATTTCGTCTCGGTTCAATCGTTGCATGGAGTCAATCCAATTTCTCCTCTGTTCAAACTTTGCATGGCATCAGTTCAATTTCTTCTGTGTTTAAACTTTGCAAAGAGTCAGTTCAGTTTCTCCTCTGTCTAAATCGTTGTGTGACGTTTGTTTCATTTTCTCTTGGTCAAAAACTTATGTGAAGTCAACCCATTTTCTTTTTGTTTAAAACTTCGTATGAATGGTGTCTCTCTCTCTCTCTCTCTCTCTCTCTCTCTCTCTCTCTCTCTCTCTCTCTCTCTCTCTCTCTCTCTCTCTCTCTCTCTCTCTCTCTCTCAATGGAAACTTTGATGTTCTTTTACTTTCGTTTGGTCTGTACTTTGTATGGGTGTTGACGCGCAAGACTCAAACGGTCAACCAGGGGACAAAGCACCTTTCCCCAAACTGAAGAAGTTGTTACTTTCCAGCTTTCAGCACACGTGAACTATTTGTTGATGAAGAAAAAACACAAGAAAAGTGTCCACAGAAAGGAGCTTTTTGTACAACATGAATTCATACTGCTAACAAGCTGAAATTGGCTTCAATTTAACATTGCTCGCTTCCCCGGACTTTTTTGTTGTTGTTAAATTACGATAACCAATCATCTGATGATGTGTGTATTTCTGTGTGTATTGTACTGTTTAAAACAGTAGGGTGCAAAAAAAAAATAATGTCGCATTTCCATCCCAGTAAAAACATACATCCATTTTTGACACTTTATCAAAATAAGAGATTTGTTAACGTTTTCACCTACCCTGTTAGTGTCTATGGTGGGAAGGGGGGGGGGGGGGGGGGTATGTGGCTTTGAATAGAACGAAGTTGACTAAAACATCCTCACATGCACGCACGCACGCACACACACACAAACACACGCGCGAGCGCGCGCGCGCACGCGCGTGCACACATTCACACACACACACACACACACACACACACACACACACACACACACACACACGTGCGCGCGCATGCGTGCACGTACACGTACACACACACACACACACACACACACACACACACACACACACACATACACACACACACACTTTGCATCGTCAGCACTGCTGACACTCTCAGTGAGACACCGAGAAAACTCTGGAACCATCAATTCCTCACTGAAGAAAAAAAAATAGGGTCAAAGAATGAAGTGTAACGATCAGAAATTGCCCCCCTCCCCACCTCCCTCCCACACCCTATCTCCCTCCTCCTCTCCCCCTCCCCCTCCCCCCCCCCCCCCCCCCCCCCCCCACCCCCACTCTTAGTAAGAAAAAAAGGAAAAGAAGGCAGTTAACCTGGAAATCGCCTGCGGATGTCAGGCTGTAAGAGCCGATGCCAGTCAGATTGACCTGGGTGTCGTCCTCGGAGGCCACGATGCGATACATGTCACCGATCGTTCGGGAAGGCGTGCTGGTCGACGCGAACTCCGTGCCCCAGGTGCTCACAGGCATGAGCATCTCCGTCAAGTGATCGGACCATTTGGCGCCGAAAGGGATGGCCACCCAGCGGTTGCCGCTGGTGACAGCGATGGGTTTGGTGGACGTGATGTAGGCCCCCGTGAAATCGGCGTCGTCGTCCATGTGGAGCGCGTGGAAGGTTTCGAATCGGTTGAGGGTCACGGTCAAGGTGTCTCCAGCTCTGTCGTCCCAGTGGAAGCAGAGAGTCGGATACGTAGGTTAGTCAGTTTGTTCGTTTGTTTGTTTGTTTGTTTTAACGCACGTGCGAACACACACGCGCGCGAGCTGTGTGCGCATACACACACACACACACACACACACACACACACACACACACACACACACACACACACATACACACACACACACACACACACACACACACACACACACACACACACACACACACACACACACACACACACACACACACACACACACACACACACACACATACACGTTCATGGTACGTACACATCAAAATTTCATCTAAGAATATCCAGAGGCAAAAGTGAAGAGGGAAACTATCCTCACACGGAGATGACGACGACAAAAGACACAAAATGAGGATTTACGAAGAAAGGTAAACAAAAAAGAGAAAAAAAAGAGAGAGAGAAAACTGTGAAGAAAAGAAAAGCAGAAGGAAGATGAATTAAAAAGAAGAGAGAAAAAAAGAGTATAGTAGGCTGAAGACTAGGCTGGTCAATTTCCAAAGACGAGAACACCATGACACACAAACACACCATCCAACACCAACACACTGACACAAACAAGACTAAAATGAACACCATGGCACACACACACACACACACACACACACACACACACACACACACACACACACACACACACACACACGCACACACACACACACACACCGTCGACACCAACACATTGACGCAAACAAGACCGAAACGAACACCACGGTGCACACACACACACACACACACACACACACACACACACACACACACACACACACACACACACATCCAACACCAACACACTGACACAAACAAGACCAAAATGGCACTAAGACCAGCAAGGCTGACATTATTGGTCCGTACATTGGCAGCGAACATTCTGGGGGATCTTGATGTTCGTGCCATTCTCAGTCTTGAAAGTAAGGGTATCTTAAGTCGAGAGTTTACCATCGTTTTTATTTCGCATGTCTTAATCACTCAGTGAGCAGTTAAAACTTGTGACTTGGCGTCGAATGTTTCAAACCTGGGAATCTCTCTCTCCTGGGTGTCTTTCCTACAGCATGTCCTTCTTTTAGAAGCCGCTTAAAAACATTTCAAGGGGTTTTGACTATAGCTAGCGTTATAATGACTTGTAGGACACTCAAGAATTCTATTTGTCTATAGTCTGTGTTCCTTTCGGCTATCGGAAGTCGAATAAAAAAAAGAATTAACGACGAGACGTCCTTGTTAACCTTTCAGTACTTTATCGGCAAAAATTCTGGCTAAGCTGTCGCTTAATTCTTACAATTGCCACACAGGTTTCAGATTCTTCGATTCCTCTTTTCCTGGATGGCGGCTGTTCTGTTGCGCTCTATTTTTTTTGTATCCTGGATACACCCATTGCTTCTACTGTGTTCTGTCAAGGGCGACATTTTCCCAGGAAGCAGTGTCGATGTTGCAGCTTCTGAAGCTGGCCTTCAAGGTGTCTTTGTATCTCTTGCGAGGCCTTCCTTGATCACGTTGTCCTTCTTTCAGTTGTCCACAGAGCAGCATCTTTGGAATTCTGCTGTCCTGCACACGGACAACGTGTCCTGTCCATTGGAGCTGGCTTTTGATGAGTATACCTCCAGTGCTGAGTCGGCCATACTTCTTCTGGACCTGTCGGTTAAACACACCCTGTCTTGCCATTATTTTGATGCTGCAGATCTTGCGCGAGCATCGTTGATGGAGCTGTTCCAGTTGTTGGATGTGTCGATGGTACGTGGTCCAAGCCTCACAGCAGTAGAGCATTGCGCTCAGAGCCTCAGCTCTGTACACGGCGACCTTTGTGCGCAATTTGATGAAGCGAGCAAGGACGCCAGGCTTCTCTTTCAGCAGTGTGTGCTTCTGGTGGTGTGAAGTACCTAGTGTGCTAGCGAAGTGTCTCTGTGCCTGTCACCTCTCGCTTTCAGCCTCCACCGAAAGACTTGCAGAAAGATACAATGTTCTTAAGAGAGAGAGTGAGAGAGAAGAAGAACAAGAACACAAGAACAAGAACAAGAAGAAGGTATCTTCTGAATGAAATCATTCTCGTTACAATGACTTGTGCTGGTGAGTGTGCGTCCATGTAGTGTGGACTGTTATGTGTGTTATGCGAGGTCCACTCCGTAGCTGTATCAATCAACGTTGTCAAACCGCAAGTTGGCCGTAGTTTTGTTTGAAGACTGTTGGCACAGCTGCGCAAAAGACAACATAACAATCCTACCACTGTGTATCGCAAAAGACAACATAACAATCCTGCCACTGTATATCGCAAAAGACAACATAACAATCCTACCACTGCATATCTCTAAAGACAACATAACAATCCTACCACTGTGTATCGCAAAAGACAACACAATCCTACCACTGTGTATCGCGCTACCGCCTTCTGCAATTGTCTTGAACTCTCGTTGTGTGTGTGTGTGTGTGTTGGCGGGGGGGGGAGAGGGGGTGCGTGCGTGTAAGTGCGTACGAGTACGCGTGCATGCATGCATGCTAGTGTGCGTGTGTGCGCGTGTGTTCGTGCATGAATACGTGTGTGGGTGTGTATGTGCAGGCGTTCATATGTGTGTGTGTGTGTGTGTATGTTTGTGCTTGTGTGTGCGTATGCATGTTGCGCGCCTTTCTCAATTCTGTGCGTATGCTGTCGTGAGTGCGGACACCAAGCAGAGAGAAGACTCACAGGTAGGTGACATTATCGAATGTGACTTCGCTGACCCCGGCTGGCCATCTGATGGACACCTGCGTGCCGTTCTCCACGGCGGCCACCATGACCTCGGGGTCCTTTAGGAAACTGAGGGCGTAGTAGGCCTTGCCCAGCACGTCCACCGGCAGCACGATGAAGGCGTCGGTGGACCACTTCTCCAGGTTGATGGCGTACACCGAGATCTCTTCCGTGGACTGGATCCAGACCGCCTTGTTGGACTGTCCACAGGAAGTGGTGACCCGTTAGAGATACAGACAGTTTACTGTGCCTGTGTGTGGATGAGTTGCCCACACCATGTGGTGACCCGTTAGAGATACAGACAGTTTACTGTGCCTGTGTGTGGATGAGTTGCCCACACAATACGGTGACCCGTTAGAGATACAGACAGACAGTTTACTGTGCCTGTCTGTGGAAGAGTTGCCCACACAATACGGTGACCGTTAGAGATACAGACAGTTTACTGTGCCTGTCTATGGAAGAGTTGCCCGCACAATACGGTGACCCGTTAGAGATACAGACAGTTTACTGTGCCTGTCTATGGAAGAGTTGCCCGCACAATACGGTGACCCGTTAGAGATACAGACAGTTTACTGTGCCTGTCTATGGAAGAGTTTGCCCGCACAATACGGTGACCCGTTAGAGATACAGACAGTTTACTGTGCCTGTGTGTGGATGAGTTGCCCGCACAATACGGTGACCCGTTAGAGATACAGACAGTTTACTGTGCCTGTGTGTGGATGAGTTGCCCACACCATGTGGTGACCCGTTAGAAATACAGACAGTTTACTGTGCCTGTGTGTGGATGAGTTGCCCGCACAATACGGTGACCCGTTAGAGATACAGGCAGACAGTTTACTGTGCCTGTCTATGGAAGAGTTGCCCACACAATACGGTGACCCGTTAGAAATACAGACAGTTTACTGTTCCTGTGTGTGGATGAGTTGCCCGCACAATACGGTGACCCGTTAGAGATACAGACAGTTTACTGTGCCCTGTCTGTGGAAGAGTTGCCCACACAATACGGTGACCCGTTAGAGATACAGACAGTTTACTGTGCCTGTCTATGAAAGAGTTGCCCGCACAATACGGTGACCCGTTAGAGATACAGACAGTTTACTGTGCCTGTCTATGGAAGAGTTGCCCGCACAATACGGTGACCCGTTAGAGATACAGACAGTTTACTGTGCCTGTCTATGGAAGAGTTGCCCGCACAATACGGTGACCCGTTAGAGATACAGACAGTTTACTGTGCCTGTGTGTGGATGAGTTGCCCACACAATACGGTGACTCGTTAGAGATACAGACAGTTTACTGTGCCTGTGTGTGGAAGAGTTGCCCACACAATACGGTGACCCGTTAGAAATACAGACAGTTTACTGTGCCTGTGTGTGGAAGAGTTGCCCACACAATACGGTGACCCGTTAGAGATACAGACAGTTTACTGTGCCTGTGTGTGGATGAGTTGCCCACACAATACGGTGACCCGTTAGAGATACAGACAGTTTGCTGTGCCTGTGTGTGGAAGACTTGCCCACACAATACGGTGACCCGTTAGAGATACAGACAGTTTACTGTGCCTGTGTGTGGATGAGTTGCCCACACAATACGGTGACCCGTTAGAGATACAGACAGTTTACTGTGCCTGTGTGTGGATGAGTTGCCCCACACAATACGGTGACCCGTTAGAGATACAGACAGTTTACTGTGCCTGTCTATGGAAGAGTTGCCCACACAATACGGTGACCCGTTAGAGATACAGACAGTTTACTGTGCCTGTGTGTGGATGAGTTGCCCGCACCATGTGGTGACCCGTTAGAGATACAGACAGTTTACTGTGCCTGTGTGTGGATGAGTTGCCCGCACAATACGGTGACCCGTTAGAGATACAGACAGTTTACTGTGCCTGTGTGTGGATGAGTTGCCCACACAATGCGGTGACCCGTTAGAGATACAGACAGTTAACTGTGCCTGTGTGTGGATGAGTTGCCCACACAATACGGTAACCCGTTAGAGATACAGACAGTTTACTGTGCCTGTGTGTGGATGAGTTGCCCGCACAATACGGTGACCCGTTAGAGATACAGACAGTTTACTGTGCCTGTGTGTGGATGAGTTGCCCGCACAATACGGTGACCCGTTAGAGATACAGACAGTTTGCTGTGCCTGTGTGTGGGATGAGTTGCCCACACAATACGGTGACCCGTTAGAGATACAGACAGTTTGCTGTGCCTGTGTGTGGATGAGTTGCCCACACAATACAGTGACCCGTTAGAGATACAGACAGTTTACTGTGCCTGTGTGTGGATGAGTTGCCCGCACAATACGGTGACCCGATAGAGATACAGGCAGACAGTTTACTGTGCCTGTCTATGGAAGAGTTGCCCCACACAATACGGTGACCCGTTAGAGATACAGGCAGACAGTTTACTGTGCCTGTCTATTATGGATGAGTTGCCCACACCATGTGGTGACCCGTTAGAAATACAGGCAGACTGTTTACTGTGCCTGTCTATGGAAGAGTTGCCCGCACAATACGGTGGCCTGTTAGAGATACAGGCAGACAGTTTACTGTGCCTGTCTATTATGGATGAGTTGCCCGCACAATACGGTGACCCGTTAGAAATACAGGCAGACTGTTTACTGTGCCTGTCTATGGAAGAGTTGCCCGCACAATACGGGTGGCCTGTTAGAGAGACACAGGCAGACAGTTTACTGTGCCTGTCTATTATGGATGAGTTGCCCGCACAATACGGTGACCCGTTAGAAATACAGGCAGACAGTTTACTGTGCCTGTCTATTATGGATGAGTTGCCCACACCATGTGGTGACCCGTTAGAAATACAGGCAGACTGTTTACTGTGCCTGTCTATGGAAGAGTTGCCCGCACAATGCGGTGACCTGTTAGAGATACAGGCAGACAGTTTACTGTGCCTGTCTATGGAAGAGTTGCCCACACAATACGGTGACCCGTTAGAGATACAGGCAGACAGTTTACTGTGCCTGTCTATTATGGATGAGTTGCCCACACCATATGGTGACCCGTTAGAAATACACGGCAGACTGTTTACTGTGCCTGTCTATGGAAGAGTTGCCCGCACAATGCGGTGACCTGTTAGAGATACAGGCAGACAGTTTACTGTGGCTGTCTATGGAAGAGTTGCCCGCACAATACGGTGACCCGTTAGAAATACAGGCAGACTGTTTACTGTGCCTGTCTATGGAAGAGTTGCCCGCACAATACGGTGGCCTGTTAGAGATACTGGCAGACAGTTTACTGTGCCTGTCTATTATGGATGAGTTGCCCCCACAATGCAGTGACCTGTTAGAAATACAGGCAGACTGTTTACTGTGGCTGTCTATTATGGATGAGTTGCCCCCACAATGCGGTGACCTGTTAGAAATACAGGCAGACTGTTTACTGTGCCTGTCTATGGATGAGTTGCCCCCACAATGCGGTGACCTGTTAGAAATACAGGTAGACTGTTTACTGTGCCCTGTCTATGGATGAGTTGCCCGCACAATGCGATGACCCGTTAGAAATACAGACAGGCCTGCTGACTGTGCCTGTCTAGCGGTGAGGTTGGTGAAGGAGCTGCCCAATTCACATCCAAGTGTGCTGTCGTGCAGAAGTCAGAAATGATACACGTCAGAAATCGAAACAGATAAATGTTCGTTATATCTGTCTTTCTGTCTGTCTGTCAGTCTGATTATCTGTCTGTTTGTCTGTCTGTCTGTCTCTCTCTCTCTCTCTCTCTCTCTCTCTCTCTCTCTCTCTGCTGGCTGGTTGGCTCTCTCTCTCTCTCTCTCTCTCTCTCTCTCTCTCTCTCTCTCTCTCTTAACACACACACACACACACACACACACACACACACACACACACATGCTCCCCCTCCCTCAAAAATCTGCTTCTCTCCTTTGCACACACACTCACACACACACACACACACACACACACACACACACACACACACACACACACACACACACACACACACACACACACACACACACACACACACACACACACACACACACACACACACACACACACACACACACATACACACACGCACGCACGCACGCACGCACACACACACACACACACACACACACACACACACACACACACACACACACACACACACACACACACACACACACACACACACACACACACACACACACACACACACACACACACACACACACACACACACGGACACACACATGCACACACACACACACACACACACACACACACACACACACACACACACACACACACACACACACACACACACACACACGCGCGCGCGCGCGCGCGCGCGCATACACACACACACACACACACACAAACACACACTACACACACACACACACACACACACACACACACACACACACACACTACACACACACACACACACACACACACACACACACACACACACACACACACACACACACACACTACACTCACTAATACACACACACACACACACACACACACACACACACACACACACACACACACACATACACACACACACACTACGCACACACACACACACACACACACACACACACACACACACACACACACACACACACACTACACACACACACACACACACACTACACACACACACACACACACACACACACACACACACACACACACACACACACACACACACACTACACTACACACACACTACACACACACCTTTATTTCTCGATTTCCTAACCCAGTGCCTACCATCTCCACACCCCAAACGCCCCACAGCATAATACCTTACCCTCTCAGTGCCAGCACCACGGATATCAGGGTCTGGCAGCTTCACCGACTCCGTCGTCCCACGTGTCACCGTGAGAGTCACGATCCAGGTCGAATTAAACAACGGGGTGCTCACTGTCACTTGGGCCGGAATGTTGGAGCTGGTGCTGATGTGCACTTGTAACTCGGCGTAGTCCCGTTCCCTGTTGTAGCATCCGTACTCTAGCATAGCGTATGTACGTACAGACAACAATGGGCCCTCTATGACAACACTAGCACTGTAACCTAACGGTGGTCCCCGATAGAGCATTCTGCGTTGATATTCAGCACGTTAGTTGATCGAAGTGAAATACGAGGGTTGTGATTCATGCAGTGAGTACAGCATCCACCGCAAAGAAAGA
>JADBJO010002158.1:72015-74515 GCA_016801955.1 Conus betulinus | reverse complement strand
ATTTCCGATGCTTTTAGAAGGTGAATTTTAAACGGCTGTGTGAAAGGGTTTTTTTGATTGTTTATATGTTTTGTTTTGTATTGTTTTAATGATTTGTGAGTTGACTTCCACGTGGTGAGAGCTCTGATACGGCCCTTGGCGGTCGGCTGGACTGTAAGCATCATGACCTTGCCTAGTCAGTCCAGTACTACGTGCACATACCGCTATGGACCACAGAAGGCAGCGGGGCTGTCAGGATGACCAGCAGCGGCAGCAGCAGCTGTACAGAGACAGCCATGATGATGGGCGCCGGCTCTGGAACTGCTGTACAGAGATGGGTCCGTCTCTACAGTCTTGATCTCTGGAATGAAACAATCACACACACACACACACACACACACACACACACACACACACACACACACACACATATGTATATATATATATATATACATGAAGTAAATATTGAGCAGTAAGGTGATGTGTGCATAGAGAATGTTGCGGTCCAGTGTTGTGAGGGTGGACAGGTATGCCATTTGGGGATGTTGATGCTAAGTGGGCGGAGGGCCCCTAGTCTGACAGTGAGATGGGATTCCTGCATGCTGAGCTAAATGCTGTCTCTCTCTGTCATTGCCTGCCAAAGCGCCGGAACTTTGATATGTGTTGTGTTGGGGACGGCCCACGTGCAGAATGAGTGGTTTAGGTCAGTGATGGCATTTGTCGACCAGGTGTTCAGACATATGCATGTCAAGTGTGCAGAATGTCTCACCGACAATGACCTATGTAATCTATGATATCCTGAATACTCGAGACAGCTGTTTTTTCCAAAATAGGGCAACGAAATTTCTATTTTTAATCAACGGTTTAGTTTGTTTTTTTTTTAAGTAAGTTGTCAACAACACCTCAAGCATTGATTATAGCTTTCAGATTCTCCCTCTCAATGTCAGCCTACCCCATTCAATGAATAAAGCTATCGTTAACTTCAAAAACAGCTTCTTCAAGAAAACAACATCGACAAAATGTCTATCCTCTGTATCTGTCAAGATAGTAACTGTCACTTAACGGAAGAATGTACTGGATGTTATTCATCAAGTACAAAACATCATTTTCACATTCATGATTCATCTGTAAAAGTTTATGTCATAAATTCACCAAGCATGAACAACCGAATCACAAGGCACAAAAAAAAAAAAACACACACACACACACACGACATGTTTTGTCCCGCTGGGTCATCTTCAGGCACGATAACCAACACTCAGGACAACGAAAACGAAGAAAAAGTAATCACTTGTCACATTGCACGCCCATCTTGCGCTAAATGTGACCGGGAAAGTGATTGCTTTTTCTTCATTGTCGTTGTCCTGAGGGTTGTATGTCTTGCCTGACGAAGACCTAAGAGATCAAAACGCGTAGTGTTTTGTCTTATGATTCGTTTGTTCTTGTTTGGCGGATTCATGACAGAAACGTTACAAGATTCGTTTGGATTTCCGCCTGCAGTCGTCTCACTTTGCTGCTAACTATTCATAACTCAGTCATGTTGATCACATTGCCTTGCTGGGAAAAGACGCAAGAGCGTCACTGTGCAGTTCAAAAGCAGTCACTATGATCTTACCCCCAGTGAAGGTGGCGAAAAGTTCAGCTTTGGAGCGAGACGGACGCACGGCAGGCGAGGTGATCCCAGGCGTTTTATATACAGCTTGCCACGTGGCAACCGACCCCCAAAGCAGGCGGGATTCAGACATGGCTAACGTCACTTATTGACCCACCCACCCACCCCTCATCAATCCCCCCCCCCACCTTCACACATCTCAACCTCTCACCACCTCCCCCTCTCTTCCCTTCAATCCCCGCTCTCTCTCTCTTCTCCTCCCGCTATCTTCCTCCCTCTCTCTCTCTCTTCTCTCTCTCTCCTCTCTCTCCTCTCTCCTCTCTCTCTACTCTCTCTCTCGCTCCTTTCTCTTCTCTCCCGTTTCTCCTCTCTCTCTCGTTCTCTCTCTTCTCTCTCTCTCTCTCTCTCTCTCTCTCTCTTCTTCCTGACTCTCTCTCTTTTCTTCAGACTTCCCTCTACTCTGTCTGTCTCTCTCTCTCTCTCTGTCTCTGTTCCTTCTCTCGTTTCCCTCTCTCTCTCTCTCTTTTCCTCATCTCTCTCTCTTTCCATTCCCTTCCCTCCCTCTCAGTCTCTCTCTCTCTCTCTCTCTCTCTCTCTCTCTCTCTCCGCCTCTCTCTCTCTCTACTCTTCCATTCCCTCTACTCTGTCTGTCTGCCTCTCTCTCTCTCTCTCTCACTCTCTCTCTCTCTAGTCCATTCCCTCTACTCTGTCTGTCTGTCTGTCTGTCTCTCTCTCTCTCTCGCTCTCTCTCTCTCTCTCTCTCTCTCTCTCTCTCCCTCTCTGTCTCTCTCATTCCCTCTATCTACCCTCTCTCTGTCTGTCCTCTCTCTCTCTCTCTCTCTCTCTCTCTCTCTCTCTCTCTCTCTCTCTCTCTTATGCTTTTCTTTTCCTTTTCTCTCTTTCTCTCCT
>JADBJO010002158.1:62015-67015 GCA_016801955.1 Conus betulinus | reverse complement strand
CACTCTTCTTCATCCCCCTCCCCCACCCTTCTTTCATCCCCCTACCCACTCTTCTCCATCCCCCACCACTCATCTTCTTCATCCCCCCCCCCCACCCTTCTTCTTCACCCCCCACCCACTCTTCTTCATCCCCTCCCCCAACCACTCTTCATCCCCCCCCTCCACTCTTCTTTATCTCCCCCCCCACTGTTCTTCAACCCCCCCCCACTCTTCTTCATCCCCCCACCCACTCTTCTTCATCCTCCCACCCACACTCTTCATCCCCCCACCACACTCTTCCCCATCCCCCCCCCCCCCCCCCCTACACTCTTCTTCATCTCCCACCCACGCTTTTTCTTCATCCCCCCCCACCCACTCTTCTTCATCCCCCCTCCACCACCCACTCTTCTTCATCCCCCACCCACTGTTCTCCATCCCCTCCCCCACCCACTCTTCTTCATCCCCCCACCCACTCCGACCCCTATGTCCGGCTGTTCCCTAGATCAATGGCCAGTGGGTCATTTGAGAGAACTGCCACTCCTGTTCAAATGAGAATGTCGAAGATGCAGCGAGTGGTACGACCTCCTTCCGCTGAGGCTTTGAAAGGTACACCATCTTGGTCGTTAGTGGCGTAGGCTCTGTTGCCACCGTTGATCGCCCACCATTGAACAATTTGGCACGCAAGTGAAAACGTGCCTGCGCGTGTGCGTGTTCGGGGAATGGGGGGGGGGGGAGAGAGAGAGAGAGAGAGAGAGAGAGAGAGAGAGAGAGAGAGAGAGAGATCTTTTGTATTATTTTATCAAGTTAGGCCTCAAGCTTGCAAACGTAAGTATAGCAGGGTGCACACGCACATGCTCACAATCCATTCGTGAAAGGAATTCGTAAAACCTTTTTTTTTTTCACTTAGACATGTATGGTGTTGAAGTTTTGTCTGTTCTGTCTATTTGGGGAAAGTGCTGTAACTGTTATTGTGGTGGTGGTGGTGGGGTGGTGGTGGCGGCTTTTCTCTTAGACGCACATGGCTATTCCCGGAAAGTAAAACTATCTTTGTTTCCCAGCAGATACTAAAGCTCTAAACTAATATTTTCAGAGAACTTGATAAGTGTCAGTATATCTGAGGGGCCGGAATAGCTCAGTGGTAGAGCGCCGGACTCAGAATCTTGGTGATCCTGGGGTTGCGGGTTCGAATCTCCGCCAGACCGTGTCGGTACAGGGGGATTTTTCCCTCAGACTTAACATTGGTTCTGACTCCATTTCCCAAGTAGTCCTTCAAGTGAGACTAAAAAACCGAGGTTCCGTATGTGAATGCACGCATAACATCTTGCATACACGTCAATCCCCATCACCAACTTTCGGAAGAGAAGGCCAGTTCGGCCGTTGGTATGGATGACACGTTACACATAGCATGCACCACCCCGCATGAGAAATTACAAGAATGAAGGAAGTAAAGAAACTGGGTGAACAATATTGACTGGATGATACGGGAAACGACTGAATGAAGACAGCTCTTCGGTCGGCACTACCCAGGTACCCGAGGGGTGTGGATTGTCAGCGCCTAGAACCTTGGGCAAGGCGCTATATAAATGCTGTGTTGTTGTTATTCTTATTATCATTATCATCGTTATCATTATTATCATTATTGTTATTATTATGATTACTATTACTGTTGTTGTTGTTGTTGTTATTATTATTATTATATTATCATTGTTATCATCATTGTTATCCTTTTTATCATTATTAGTATTATTATTATCATGTTATTATCATCATCATCATCATTATCATTATCTTCTTTCCACCTAGCAAACTGTCAACGCCACACTGAAGAACGAAACGCAGGTTGCCTTCTAACTGATGATGAAGGAAAGGACATATTGCGTGCTCTCCACATCTCTGGTTGGTTTTCATGTCATGCATACCGAGTCGGAATTTTTGCCAATTTATCCTGAATTTGTTTTAGCAAGGTATGGTTCGGTCTGTTAAAAAATAAATGTTATCGAGATACCGGTAGATTTTTTTTAATAATTGTTTGAGTTTGACTTGGCTGTCCAGTCTTGTGAACAGCATTCAATGATCCAAGAACCTTGATATTACCACTGTCACCTTCTCCAAGCTGTTTTGGACAGCCATGTCTTTTCTAAGCTGTTTGTGATGCAGTGAGCCTCTCTGTAGTCATCGTGTCTCTAATCAGTGTCTTAATAATCATCAACCTTCAGACGACGACAGCATTTTTCAGTATTCTATCAACGCTCTTCTTTCTGCATGTTCTCGAAATGCTGATTGTAGACAGATAGATAGACAGACAGACAGACAGACAGACAGACAGACAGACAGACAGACAGACAGATAGATAGATAGATAGATAGATAGATAGATAGATAGATAGACAGATAGACGGGGTAGATAGAGATAGATACATACATACATACATACATACATACATACACATACATAGACAGATAAATGGATGGATAGATAGATAGACGGATGGGATAGGTAGATAGATAGACAGATGGGCATACATAGGCAGATAGATAGATGATAGATAGATAGATAGAGATAGATAGATAGAGAAATGGATTTATCGATCAATCAATCAATCAATAATAAAATTAATATCAAATAGATATAGATAGATAGATAGATAGAGAAAATGGATTTATCGATCAATCAATAATAATCAAATAGATAGATATCTATCGATAGATAGATAGATAGATAGATAGATAGATAGATAGATAGATAGATAGATAGATAGATAGATAGATAGATAGATAGATAGATAAAACGAACAAGAAAACAACCAACCAACCAACAAGCAAACATGCAAACCAACAAGACTCTTCAACGCACAACTCACGTTATCATAATGCGGATGTACAGGATAAAGATCTCTGCCACACTGTGTTGACGACGTCACATGAGCACTCCGTATAAGGGATCGGATCAACAACGTCTGCCCTGATAAGAGTTCTGCTTGACAGCCTGTGTTGAGAGACGTGTCGTATGCACACACACACACACACACACACACACACACACACACACACCTCCTCCTCCTCCTCCTCCTCCTTCCCTCCTTTCCCTGGGTTGTTTTGTTTTGTTTTGTTTTGTTTTGTGGTGGACGGGTTGTTGCTTTTTTTTCCCTCTCCCATCTTCTGTGCCACCTCAGTGGCAATACGCCCACGCCGCTCATTCCGACTCCCCCTGTCCACAGCCACATCCCGACCCGTCCTAATGCAGCCCATGCAGCGGCAATCCACAGGGAGCAGTCAATGTCAAGTCGTCAAGAGGCAACCCACCGGAGGAGACACCACCTACTAAAGCCCCAGCTAAACGATCATAATTGCTTAGTCGCGGAGCCGGCGTGAGTGAGCTCTCCCTCCGGAGGGCGCCACCATATTCGTCCAGTGACAGCCCTCATGAACTTGCCGATACCGGTGACCTCGACAGAATCAAACCAAAGCCACAGACATGGACAGGACATTTTTTTTTTCATTTTTTTCCGCATACGCAGGCTGATACTCCTGTGAACACTCCCTGTACAGAGAGGCAAGCATTTATCCCATCTACCTTACAGAGGGAGTGGAGTTTTGTGTGCATGACCGTTTTTTATCCATCGAGGCAGCCATACTCCAGCTTCGGGGAAGGTGCATGCTATGCGTAACGTGTCATCCATACCCATGGCCAAAATGGCCTTCTCTTCCAAAAGTTGGTGACGGGATTTTACCTGTGTGCAAGATGTTGTGCCTGCGTTCACACACGGAACCTCGATTTATAGTCTCATTCGAAGGGCTGTATGGGAAATGGAGTCAGAACCAATGTTAACTCCGAGGGGGAGAGGACAATT
Organism: Conus betulinus; assembly: GCA_016801955.1. NCBI lineage: Eukaryota > Metazoa > Mollusca > Gastropoda > Neogastropoda > Conidae > Conus > Conus betulinus. Next base: position 63,186 of record JADBJO010002158.1, on the reverse strand, counting down.
TCCCCCGTTCTTTAACCAGCTAACTTTCCTCATGTTTTTTTCAGTTCTAATATCATTAAAATGTTGGTTCCATGCATGCATTTCCTATTTGATACATTTGTTGTGATGACTTAAATTTGAAAACGAATTGCGTGCAGTGTACCACTGTAATGGACGAGAACTCGTGTTAAGATTCAAGCCAGCCAGTGCCTTTATAAGCTGTGCTATTTCAGATTGGCGGTTGGAAGACATGTTTATCATAAACAACAGTGTGCGTTCATACTTATTGGTCAGTTCATGAGTAAAGGTCACGACAGGTCAACGCACATAGATTTCCATGTGTGGAATTTAAAACTGTAAAACTCCTCTCTCAACCTGAACCTTGACCGTGCTTCCTGGGGGTCTTCCATGACCCAGTGACTCAATCAATTAAAAAAAAACTCATATCTTATGAACGGATAGAGCTATGCTCACGAAATCTTAGGAGTTTGTCAACGATCTTGATAGCCGTGGTCACAGAAATTTCATGTATGGGCGCAATCAATTATCAGCGCGTCATTAGTCGCGGTTCCCCCAGGACCTGTACATTTAAATGGGTCACACATGACCCACGCCATCAGGTGAGGAATAAGGTGCTGAACCGCCCTTTATCAGGCGTGGGTCTTACAAGACCCACACGATCTGAACAGGGATAAGCAATAGGAAAAGCCTCTACAAAATGGGTGGGTCTTGGGCGATCCGCACGATCGGGTCTGTGTAGTCAAAAACGTCATCCGGTAAAAGTTAAAGCCACTAGGGCTGCAGGCTAAAATTATAAAGTGTACGTCCTCTTCTTTAGTGAGAAGGGAAAGGGAGCAATAGTTGATGATCATTGTCACTAACTGACAGTATGGGAGAGACTATGGTTTATGATTGGGTAGGTAGCTTTAAAGATGGTACAGTCTTGTGCCGTTTGTTTACTATCCACTCCTTTCACACCCCAGTCTCATCATTAAAAGGTGAAGAAGCTCCGTGATGGTGCGTTCCATGTCATACACCATTCACAGCAAAGCATATTCTTTCAGAGTGGTTAGGACTCGCATGATGTCAGACACACACATTTTACAGCAGACTCCATGAATACCCCTTTTCAGGGATGCCCCACCTGAGGTGATCTTTGAATTTCCGAAAGAGATTAACGCTTTTCATCTGA
>JADBJO010002158.1:39515-44515 GCA_016801955.1 Conus betulinus | reverse complement strand
AGTAGCACTGTGCAAAGCTTTCTCAAAATATTCTATACCAGTGTTGATATTCACATTACTACACTCTGTAGCTTCGTTACAGCACTGTTTAAACTCATCTGAATCTAGTTCCTCTTTGGGGATCACGACGTGTTCATCAGACCAAATAATGCATTCTTCTGTGGAAAAAAAAAACTGGATGTTCTTTTTTTTTACATTAACGTCACCTGTTGCCAATTTAATTCTAGCGGTAGATGCCAGGAGAATAAAGAATCGCCCACTTTCATTTTTCAGTTACTTAGTAACTCTTTAGTGACAATGAAATACTCAATTATGCTACTGCCATTAGGTTACACAATTGTAAACTCTCCTTTCGAATCATCCCGGCATGTACCGTTTAGAATTTCAAAGTCAAACATGAAACACAGGTCTAACAAAGATTTGCCAAATTTATTTACACATGAGTCTTTAGAACAGCGCTTAAACACATCATTTGCATCATCATTTTCATTATCATCTTCAATACAACAATCTTCATCATAAGAATTATCACCATCACAGATATCAGTATTATAAACACCATCCTCATCAACATCACAATCTTCTTCATCCTCACTATCATCTCCTGGAGTGAAATTTAACATATTCTCCACTTCAGGCTGTTGGCGTCCAGTCCTTGCATTCAATTCACCACATAACATGATATTTACATCCTTACTTTCTGTAATTTCTAACAAAATGTCTTCAAGAATTAAGATTCCATCTTAAATTGCATGGTTATTATATATTGGCCCTCCCTCTGGTACCACATAACATGCAATCAATAGCACATCCCTGGTTGTATTGAACAATGTTTTGCTAACATTTAAGACTATCAAGTTAGCGCAATTTACACTGACCTGAGTAAACATACATTTTATATAGTTTCTCCACCATTAACAACACCCACCTGAGTTACGACCTTTATGTGATAAGTCTTTGTTGGAGCATGAAATTTCACAAAACCAGTATAATAAAAAAAAAAAAACCACCAGAAAAATCAAACTTTTCATTAACAAATGTCTCAGTTAGGCACACAAAATCAAAATCATTTACATAACTTATGAACGAAACATCGTTAACTTTTTTCCATAAATTTTCTATGTTATGGTTAAGAAATGTCAGTCCTTTTCCCAGATAGTCTAGCCTGTCCTATTTTGAAGTGCTTTTTGATCTCAAAGATCTCCCACAGGCATCTTTAGTCAGATGAGTATTCATTCCAGTTTGTCTTCTCGCCCCCACCCCCCTCGTCCTGCACCGTGCGTGGCCACCCCTTCCCCCCTGCCCATACCATGATCCACTGGTGGGGGTTTTTCCGGTCCGCTGCACCACGTACACCCTGGGATACGGCCCCCGCCACAGGATGACGTGAACTCCGGCTGTGGTCAGGCAAAAGGTCACCAGGTCGTGCTCTACCACTCAGCACAAGAGTCGATGTAGGAGAACGCACGCTCGGAGATTCTGCACAACTATGCGTCGGTGTCACGGCTGGTCGACTACGGGTTCCTCTGACATAGGTGTCAACCCAATTTTCCTCATTTTACAACTTCCCAGATTGAAAAGTACTTTTTTCCCTTGTTCCGACCCCCAAAAAAACTTACACATTACGGAAAACGCAAAAACAGAATCAAAAATTGCTGTGAATACAATGCAATACTCAGTATCAGGCAGAATTTCTTGAAAAATGGCCGTTTAAGACAGTTCATGAATAACAATAACATTTACCCATCCAACAGGATCTCCTCTTTTATTCCAGCAGAATGCATCACTTGAGACAGTTTGTAGATCAAATCACACCCCCTATAGTGACGCACTGACTATGATGCTGAATTAAAACTGTTTACACACCTTTCCACTTTACCAACATCATGAGTCCATCAACGTCACAAACCAATTTGTTCCATGCACTTTCCACTCCTACCAACATCAGTAGTCCATTGAAGTCAGGAGTATATCATTAGTTACTGTGATCCCCAAAGTTTCTATTCCCAGTCATACCAATTTCCCTTTCACAAAATCGGCGAAGTGATCAGAAAGTAGAACTGGCAGAACTTCACTTCAAGAGAAATAACACCGGGGTCTTCTTCTTCTCTGTCTTCATTGCGCACAGGAAAATGTTCGTTAACGTTTCAGTGCTAAGAATCCGTGTCGTCTGCTATGAAAACTTGTTCACCTCACAATTTGCCTCAGTGATTTAAGATTTGCTCGTATAAATCATTTTTACCCGTACTGAAACTTGTATACGGCCGTACAGACCCGAAATAGGTTTCCCGTACAGCCAGGTTGATCGGCACTGTCACCAAGCCCGGCATGTGTTGACCTCCTTCCTCCGGTACCACTGTTGTCACTCCTGTTGCGGCTCCCGATTGGTTGCTGTGTCGTCTGACGTCATCATGGCGCGAGGGGAAATCCCCCGGGCCACTGTCAACTGCCACGTGCGTGTTGGAAGACTTTCCATCCGTGCCAGCAGCTCTTTGAGTTGTGACATCTTGTGAAACCGCTGCGGCTACCTCGGCATAGGAACATAAATCGGGTCTTCTTGGTCCCACAGTCAGTTTTGCCTGGACAAAGTAGGCCGCCATACCATCTTGCTTTGCTTTGGCTACTGTTGCTGCCTGTCTTCTCGTCAGGTCGTTAGCAATTCTGACGCCTTGAAGAAAAAGAAACACCCGAAAGGTGCTGGGAGGACCCAGAGAAGCACTGTCTTCACCTGCCTTTAGAGCAGTCCTGTAACACCCTTGGAGGCCTGCGCTGTGTTGACGATGGGTACAGGCACGCGCAGGACACTCCATTAAGATATCAAGGGACATAACTGCTCCTGAACAGTGGTAAATCAGACTACAGGACGCAACTCATAACAGCCTTAAGTAGCATCCCCATGGGTGTACCAGCCCGTATTTCATGACTGCAGAGCCCACCGCCAAAAAAAAACACCACCCTCCAGCTGTCGAGCACACCCCACAGGCCCAACCACCCTTGCCCACGGACAGATGAAGACAGTGCCACTCCAGACACAGCCAAGCTTTCGCCATACGGTCTTATTTGCCCTCAAGAGCTGTTTTTCCAGCTCGAGTCGTAGCTCGCGATCGCGTATTATCTTCATTTTATCTTGCCATCGCAGAAAACAGACTATCATTGTTCTTGTCTGGCCTGTTTTTGCTTGACCCACCCTGTGTGCACGCACAACATCCTCTCTCCAGAGTTTGGAACGGTCAACGCTGTTTAAGGTGTCCACAACACGTCTAGCACAATTTTCGTCGTCTTCTCTACCTATTGAATGGATGCCAAAGAACCGTGGATCGTTGAAAATCCCTCCAATCTGTCTGTTTCATTCGACATCTTCTCTAGGTGGTGTTCTAATTCGTTAACTGTGCCTGTTAAATTCTCGGTCTCTCGCTTCCCTTGTGCCGTTGTGTCAAACAGCTGATCGAGGTCCGTGCACATGTTTTCAATGACGGATGATAGTCTGCGTTGTTCCGTGTCCACGGCAGTACATTCATTCGTTAATTCCTGTGCACCTCTCCGACACTGTCCCTAGCTCCGACTTGATCTCTGTCAATTCGTTGCGAATGTAGGCGTTCTGTTCGGTCTGTTCTCTCTGTTGTTCCGTCTGCTCTTCCCGGGTCCGTCTCCATTTTTCTCTTTGTAGAGCGAGAGCAGACATGATTTCCGCAGTGAAGTCAGCATTGATAACATTATCCTTTGTCAGAGTTGACTCTGTCCTATCTTTGTCCATGTTCTTGTCTTCAGCAGTTTTCTGAGGATCAGGGCCAGGATTCTATTCGATGTCTCCACTTAGTAACAGTTTCCACCCCATACGCACAGCGTTGGCCACACAGCACATCACGAGCAGTTTGGAAACACCTAGGTCACCGTGACCCAGACTGGCAATGTCACTCTTCAAATGTTTCTATTGTTCCACCGCCGTTCCTCTCGGAATAACTTGGAAGTAGTTGAAGCTATCCATTTTGTAGACAGACGATGTCCTCACATAAATCCAAATTATATGAAAACCGTCCACTCTGCACACGGGTAGAGCACGGCATACAAAACACACCAAAACACAGATGTTTTTACACCACTCGTCTCTTTCCTCTCCGGAAGTAGAACAATGGCGTTCACACAGTGAGATCTTCATTCTTTTAGCACAGAATGTGCCAATTCTGGCCCTCCACAACGACAGCTCAGTCATTTCTTTTTCCTTTTTTTTTTTTTTTTTTTTTGCACAAACTTGACACTGATGTTTGCCACTCCTCTCAAAATAAAATAAGAACGTCGTCCATTCACAGTTACCGGCGAAAATAAAGAAAACTGTGTAGAGCACTTCGCGCGTACATCCTTCTCGCCGCCATTACTCTCGTGACCCCCGAGAGAGAGAGAGAGAGAGAGAGAGAGAGAGATCAGTTTAATTAAATTTTCGGCTATCTTTCACAGCTTCAATAAATTCCAAATGCCCTTGAACAGTCTTTTTTCTTCTTTTTTTTTTTTTTTTTTTTTTTTTTTTTTTTTAGTAACTGCTTTCAGAATCAGTCGATGAACACGTAAGATTAGAACTAAATTTACAGACATCGATTTGTTTGTGATAGTGTAGCGACCTTCCTATTAACCACTTTGTCAGTGACAGTCCGATTGAATTGATAACCGTTCCTCTCTTATCGTTACTTTCCATATTTCTTATAAATACTGCCCACAGTAGTGGGTTGGTTTGTCCATTCTGCCTGCCTGCCTCCTACACCAAGGTAAGTTTCAACAACAACAACAACAGCAAACCTTGTGCATAGCGAGGACCTCCAGGTACAGACCACTCTGAAATCTCTTACAGTACAAGCTTCCACGCAGTGAGTATGAATATTAAGGTACAAGTTTCCATGGATGAAGTATGAATATTATTAAGGTACAGGCTTCCATGGAGGGAGTATGACTATTAAGGTACAGGCTTCCATGGATGAAGAATGACCATTAAGGTACAGGCTTCCATGGAG
>JADBJO010002158.1:20000-27500 GCA_016801955.1 Conus betulinus | reverse complement strand
GGGAGTTTTCTTTGTTGACGTTATGATTATGATATGATTGTGTTATTGATTGCAGACATGCTTTTACCTCCTACCGTTTGCAACGAGGAGACATTTTGTGCATTTTTCCTGCACCTGCATGCCTGCACCTTCATTTGGATAATGTCTATGTGTTTCGGGGACAATATTCAGATATTCTTTGAAGATAGGACCTATTGTTTTAATGTATGATTTCACAATTCCATTACGGACGTTTGATATTTGTCTTGGCTTAATTTATTTGAATTGTTTGCGTCTTGTTACTGTTTGATATCTTTCCTATCAAACTGTTTGACATGTTGAATGATTATGCTTTCTGGCATATATATATATATATATACATATTGTAATAACCCATGTTTATGATCATTATTGTTAATGTCTTAATAGGTTGGTGAGGTTGGTTCGGTCCACACTGGTCCGTTGGTCCAACTATGATTTGAAAGAAAAGAGGAAACCAACGAGCTGGTGTTGATGTGGGAGATGATGTGTCCACTCACTCTCTTTCCCGTCTCCTCCTCCTCTTCTCTATCCGTCTCAATGACATTATCATCATCATTGCTGCTACTACGACTACTACTACTACTACTACTACCACTACTACTACTACTACTACTACTACTACTACTAATGCTGCTGCTGCTGCTGCTGTTGCTGCTGCTATACTGCTGCTGCTGCTGCTGCTACTACTACTACTACTACTACTATTACTACTCTTCAGTCGGCACTACCACGGTAGGCAGCCCGTTGTGTAAACGAGTGTGGATTGTAAAGCGCTTAGAGCTTGGTCTGTAGCCGAGAATAGGCGCTATGTAAGTATTCATTGTTGTTGTTGTTTACTACTACTAGTAGTATTACTATTATTATTATTATTATATTCATTATTGCCATTATCATCATCATCATCATTATTATTTTAATTGTTATTATCATCATCATCATCATTATTACTATTTCTTTTCCCATAGACCTGATAATACTTCATTGTTACTGAAGGGAGGTGGGGCGGGAAGGGGGTGGAGGAGAGGTGAAGGGTGACACGAGGGAACGGAGTGGGGGGGGGTGGACTTGACAAGAAACCAATCAGTCTCATGTTCAAATGAAGCCAGAAGGTTAACTTTTGCTCCCATAATGAGGAGAGGTCTCCTTGTTTGTTCGGTGTGTTATGTGTCCAGTTTGTGCTAGGCGAAGAGGCCCGTCACAGCATTCGCTCGGAGTCATGGGCGTGCGGCTGTGTCGTCATGGGAACGATAAGCGTTATCCTCCTTGTTTGTTGTTTCCTGGTTACTGCCCTCTGCCTCATACACAATTTCCATTCTGAGACATGGTGGATATATGCACCGTGATTTGTCTCTGAACAGAAGATAAAAGCAGAAGTAGTGTTACTGAGCCGCCAAATGAAGAGGGGGGGGGGGGGGGGGGGGGGGGGGGGGGTGGGGGGGGGGGGGGGGGGGGGGGGGGGGGGGGGGGGGGGGGGGGGGGGGGGGGGGGGGGGGAGGAACTGACGTCGGAATCCACGCCTGAGAATTTATTCCATGATCGTATGTTCGTGCCAGTTGGGTTTCCAATTCTCATGCTGTTTTTTTGTTTTTCTGTTTGTTTGGGGTTTTTTTTTTTTTTTTTTCGTTTTCTTTTCTTTTTTTTCTTTTTTTTTTTTTTGTTTGTTTTTTTTTTTGTCTATTTGTAGCCACCTGGAACCCATCTTAATGTGTATATATGAAAAGAAAAAAGAGAGATAAAGCAACCTTGATATCTCATGAAAATGTTGAGAGCTCAACTATGCCTAGGAGTGCACTTGAAAACTTACTGAAGGTCTCGGGATATGAACTGATGGTGTGATACCTGTATCCCGTCATGGGTGTCATCTAGGGAATCCTAAAGAGGTGTATGACCATACCAAGCCAGCGAAGGATATCGATGACCGCAAGGACAGGTCATTGTCGGACGGCGGATTCCTCTGACATGGGAAGTGGGGGAAACGGGGTGATATGCCCGAACGACGTTTTTCATTTGCCGTTTCCTGATTCGCCATTCGTTCTTTCACCATACAAAATAGCAGACTTAAAAAGTCGTACTTGAAAAAGATACAATCAACATAATTGAGCAAAAATTAGATAAAATAAGATGAAACGAAATAGATATTATGATAATCAATCCATATCAAAGTAATTACCCAGACAGCAATAGCTAGTTCTACATGGGCCCAACCTTGGTTCTAGCTTGGCACCCTAGCTAGTTCTACATGGGCCCAACCTTGGTTCTAGCTTGGCACCCTAGCTAGTTAGTTCTACATGGGCCCAACCTTGGTTCTAGCTTGGCACCCTAGCTAGTTCTACATGGGCCCAATCTAGCTTGGCACCCTCTAGCTTGGGCCTATCCTTGGTTCTAGCTTGGCATCCTAGCTAGTAAATACTAAATAAATCTTAAATAAATGTTAGCGAACCGCCAAGAGAAACGTGGACAAACGAGACACAAGACAACACACGATGCGTTTCGACCTCCTAGGTCTTCTTCAGGCAAGACATAAACACTGTGCCTGTGCCGAACGAATTTGTCACTTAGCTTATATCTCTTCAGCGCAAGGTAGGCAGGCGTTGATTCAACGCTGAAGAGATCTAAGCTAAGTGACAAATTCGTTCCCTTTCATTGTCCTGCTTGTTTGTGTCTTGCTTGAAGAAGACCTAAGAGGTCAAAACGCATCGTTTTTGCCTTGTGACTCGTTTGTCCACGTTTCTCTTGGCGGTTCGCTAACATTTATTTAAGATTTGTTTGGATTTCCGCCTGCAGTTGTCTCACTTTGCAACTAGTAATGCTAGTTCTAGCACGGCTGACGCTGGCCTTCTATAGCTAGTTCAATGATGGGCTGTATTGCCATCATCATCTACCTCATCCTTCTCCTTCACCCGTGTCGCCAGTGGGTGCCATTGTCTCCCAAAGTCACACATCTCTCTCCAGTCTCACAATTGAGACATCTGTAGGCAACTTCCAAAACACACACACCAGCAATGTTGTTGAAGTAGGATGTGTGCAGTTGTCCCTTTCTGAACTTTGCTTAAACTTTCCCCTGCATGACTGTTGACATCAATCCTATCTTTGTGTTTTTTTCATCACATGGCCTACATGTTTCAGTTTTCTTCTGTTGATCCCTGTGTGACAGTTGGTGCTTAGCATTCAGTTCATTTAACATGCTGTGGTTTGTTCTTGTGTCTGTCCATTTGATTCTGGAAAGTCGTCCGTAGAACCTCTTTTCTGTTGCATTGATTATATTTTTCATCCTTTCACAGTATCCAGGCTTCACAGCCATTCTGTTTGTTGTCCACCATGAAATTCATACTCGCATGCACGCACACACGCACGCACGCACGCACACACACACACACACACACACACACACACACACACACACACACACACACACACACACACACACACACACACACACACACACACACACACACACACACACACACACACACACACAAGTTCATTTATGGGAGCAATTCAGGTAATTTTATTGAAAATTCTCTCTTAAATGCATTGAGTCACACAATTTCTGTGTTGGCCTCTGCCGGGTCGTCCACAACCACCACCACTGTTTTTGGCTTACTTTTGCCACCTGGGACACAGTCCCTCCATGTGGCCAGCCATCGCTCATGTACGTCTTCATCAGTAATGTTCGTTTCATGCCGCTCCATAATCAACATGACTTTCACATAATTCAGAGCTACATAAACAAAAAATGCCAACATGCAGCAGCAGCAAAAGTACAAAATTCTCTTCATTCATTTCACCTTCTAAATCATCGTTATAAATCACAAAAAACCTGAAAGTGTATCAGTATAAATGTCGTTTTCCCAGTTCTCAACTTCATTGGTGCTAAGTTCTGTGGCGCTATCAGACTTATTACCACCAACAAGCCCATCAAGTCCATCATTTGTATCAGAAGCACTACTGTCTGTGTGATCAGTATGATTATTACGTCTAACAGGAGTGTTCAATTGAACATCACGACTGTCACTAACAGAGTCCGAACACAAAGGACTACGGAGAAGTGGCGGCTATCGATCTGAATCAAGTTCAACAGAATCACACACAAAAGACAATTTTTGCGCTTTGGCTTCGTTTTCGCCGAAAATCACAGCAGCCCTGATCACAGGCTTTCAAAGTCTCAGAAACAAATTTTTCGTATACGTCTGTTTTTTTTTTCCAGTACGAAGACATGTTTTAAAAAAAAAAAGTACAACAGCTACCTTTTAAAAAATGGAGAAAAGGTCCAAAAAGCCCACTGTAAGTGACACACGTGTTCACAGCTGCTTTGCACCGGCGAACAAAGAACGGCAAACGGCACGACTCCGGTCAATGAAAAGTGTCGACCACCACACAAAATTCCGGATCGGAAAATCTCATGTAAATACGAAAAAAAAAAAACATAAAACAATCAAAACATGTGCAACATTCTCGTGTTTTCTATCATTTCTGGTGATTACGCAGCTAGAATACTGTAGAATGTGAAACAAAAAAAAAAAAACATAAGAAAAAATGGAATTGAGATTTGCGCTAAATATAGGCCAGTTTGGTTGGCCTGATGACTCAGCGCATTATGGGAGGTAGAGCGCGCGTGCTAGGGTGGCAGGGTGGCAGGCTAGGGCTGTGCTAGAATCTAGCTTGGTTCCCTAGGTCAGCACTTGCTTGAGTGACCGGGTAGTACCTACCTAGAATCTAGCTAGGCACCCTAGGTGCAGCACGCTGCTTGGGTGGCATGCTAGTGCCAAGCTAGAACCGTTCAGGACAGCGCTCTCCCTTGATTTCCTCTGTTCAGACAGCGCTTTGTCTCCCTTGATTCCTCTGTTCAGACAGCGCTTTGTGTCCCTTGATTTTTCTGTTCAGAAAGCGCTTTGTGTCCGTTGATTCTTCTGTTCAGACAGCGCTTTGTGTCCGTTGATTCTTCTGTTCAGACAGTGCTTTGTGTCCGTTGATTCTTCTGTTCAGACAGTGCTTTGTGTCCGTTGATTCTTCTGTTCAGACAGCGCTTTGTGTCCGTTGATTCTTCTGTTCAGACAGTGCTTTGTGTCCGTTGATTCTTCTGTTCAGACAGCGCTTTGTGTCCGTTGATTCTTCTGTTCAGACAGTGCTTTGTGTCCGTTGATTCTTCTGTTCAGACAGTGCTTTGTGTCTTTTGATTCCTCTGTTCAGACAGCGCTTTGTCTCCCTTGATTCCTCTGTTCAGACAACGCTTTGTCTCCCTTGATTCCTCAGTTCCGACAGCGCTTTGTCTCCCTTGATTCCTCTGTTCCGACATCACTTTGTCTCCCCTGATTCCTCTGTTCAGACACTGCTTTGTCTTCTGGAAGTTATATGTTCAGACACCGCTTTGTCTCCCCTGATTTCTCAGATCAGACATTGCTTTGTCTCCCGTATTTATGTTGTCAGACACCGCTTTGTCTCCCCGATTTCTCAGATCAGACATTGCTTTGTCTTCCGTATTAATTTTATGTTGTCAGACACCGCTTCCCCCCCCCCCCCCCCCCCCCCCCGACTCCTTTGTTCAGACACCGCTTTGTCTCCCCTGATTTCTCAGATCAGACATTGCTTTGTCTTCCGTATTAATTTTATGTTGTCAGACACCCGCTTCCCCCCCCCCCCCCCCCCCCCCCCGACTCCTTTGTTCAGACACCGCTTTGCTTCCCCTGATATCTCTGTTCAGAATTGCTTTGCCTCACATAATTTGTGTTCAGATACTGCTTTGTCTCCCTTGATATCTCTGTTCACACACCGCTTTGTCTCCCCTGATATCTCTGTTCACACACCGCTTTGTCTCCCCTGATATCTCTTTTCACACATCGCTTTGTCTCCCCTGACTCCTCTGTTCATACTCTGCATTGTCTCCCCTGACTCCTCTGTTCAATGGCGCTTGTCTCCCCCAGACTCCTCTCTTCACACACTGCATTGTCTCCCCTGACTCCTCTGTTCACACACAGCTTTGTCTCCCCTGACTCCTTTGTTCACACACCGCTTTCTCTCCCCTGACTCCTCTGTTCACACACCATTTGTCTCCCCTGACTCCTCTGTTCACACACCGTTTGTCTCCCCTGACTCCTCTCTTCACACACCGCTTTGTCTCCCCTGACTTATCTTCAGACACCACTTTGTCTCCCCTGACTCCTCTGTTCACACACCGTTTGTCTCCCCTGACTCCTCTCTTCACACACCATTTGTCTCCCCTGACACCTCTGTTCACACACCGCTTTGTCTCCCCTGACTCCTCTGTTCACACCGCTTTGTCTCCCCTGACTCCTTTGTTCACACACCGCTTTTGTCTCCCCTGACTCCTCTCTTCACACACCGCTTTGTCTCCCCCTGACTCCTCTCTTCACACACCGCTTTGTCTCCCCTGACTCCTCTGTTCACACACCGCTTTGTCTCCCCTGACTCCTCTCTTCACACACCGCTTTGTCTCCCTGACTGACTCTCTCTTCACACACCGCTTTGTCTCCCCTGACTCCTCTGTTCACACACCGCTTTGTCTCCCCTGACTCCTCTGTTCACACACTGCTTTGTCTCCCCTGACTTATCTTCAGACACCACTTTGTCTCCCCTGACTTATCTTCAGACACCACTTTGTCTCCCTTGACTCCTCTGTTCACACACCGCTTTGTCTCCCCTGACTTATCTTCAGACACCACTTTGTCTCCCCTGACTCCTCTGTTCACACACTGCTTTGTCTCCCCTGACTTATCTTCAGACACCACTTTGTCTCCCTTGACTCCTCTCTTCACACACTGCTTTGTCTCCCCTGACTCCTCTCTTCACACACCGCTTTGTCTCCCCTGACACCTCTGTTCACACACCGCTTTGTCTACCCTTATTCCTCTGTTCACACACCGCTTTGTCTCCCCTGACTGCTCTCTTCACACACCGCTTTGTCTCCCCTGACTCCTCTCTTCACACACCGCTTTGTCTCCCCTGACTCCTCTCTTCACACACTGCTTTGTCTCCCCCCTGACTCCTCTGTTCACACACCGCTTTGTCTCCCCTGACTCCTCTGTTCACACACCGTTTGTCTCCCCTGACTCCTCTCTTCACACACCATTTGTCTCCCCTGACTCCTCTGTTCACACACCGCTTTGTCTCCCCTGACTCCTCTGTTCACACACCGTTTGTCCCCTGACTCCTCTGTTCACACACCGCTTTTGTCTCCCCTGACTCCTCTGTTCACACACCGTTTGTCTCCCCTGACTCCTCTGTTCACACACCGCTTTGTCTCCCCTGACTCCTCTGTTCACACACCGTTTGTCTCCCCTGACTCCTCTGTTCACACACACCGCTTTGTCTCCCCTGACTCCTCTGTTCACACACCGTTTGTCTCCCCTGACTCCTCTGTTCACACACCGCTTTGTCTCCCCTGACTCCTCTGTTCACACACCGTTTGTCTCCCCTGACTCCTCTGTTCACACACCGCTTTGTCTCCCCTGACTCCTCTGT
>JADBJO010002158.1:0-15000 GCA_016801955.1 Conus betulinus | reverse complement strand
TTCAAGCACATTTGTAATGAACTCCACGTTTGATAGGCAGCCAGTGAGTTCAACACAAGTACAGAGTTCTGGATGGTCACCTGAAGCAAGCTGCACTTTAACCCACTTCCGTTTGTCTGTCTGTTTGTTTGTTTGTTTGTTTGTTTGTCACCAAGGTCACGCAAACACTGCTCAACCAGTTCTAACATGACTTAGGGAAAAGGTAGAATACTGCCCGATGAAGAACTCATAGGCTTTTGATGCGGATCTGTAATGCGATCCAGATTAAAGGACGGATCCAGGATCCGTTTCACTTTTCGATATGTCTGTGTAATCCCGCATGCCATGTTGCGTTTTGCTTTTCATTCATTTGTTTTCTTTTTTTTTTTTTTTTTTCCTTCTCGAAACAAACCAGGCAAGAGGTTAAGGTCCACGGCTCTTCTGACCAATCGACAGGAAGTTAACAGAATTCGAAGGATCGTGTTGCCCGAAACATATGCTAATATTCATCAGAAATAAAAGTGATAGTAATGAAAACCAAAGACGATATGTAAGTAATCTAGTTTCTAGTTCAGTTTCTTTCCGTGTCAAATTCACATCATCTTCGAGGAAAACACGAAAAGTGTTGTCCTTCAAAAAGAGGGGTCAATAAAGAAATGGTGGGAATTATGGTCAGCCATTATTTAGGGTCCCGTGTACCTTCTTTTTCTGCGTACGCCGGTTGATGTTTCTGCGGACACTCCCTGTATAGACAGGCAAGTATTAAACCCACGTGCCCTAGAAAGGAAGTGGAGTTTTGTGTGTATGACCGTTTTTTTTTTTTTTATCCCGCCAACAACGCAGCCATACTCCAACTTCGGGGAAGGTGCATGCTATGTGTAACGTGTCATCCATACCAACGGCCAAACTGGCCTTCTCTTCCGAAAGTTGTTGACGTGTGTGCAAGATGTTATGCGTGCGTTCCACACATGGAAACTCGGTTTTATAGTCTAATTCAAAGGACTGTATGGGAAATGGAGTCAGAACCTATGTTAACTCCGAGGGGAAAATCCTCCTGTACTGAAACGGCACGGCGGAGATTCGAACCCGCAACCCCAGGATTACGAGTCCGGCGCCCTGCCACTGAGCTATTCCGGCCCCGGTTCCCATGTACCCAAAATAGTAACATTCTATGACTGGTAGGGAGAACGGTCGGCATTTTTACTCTCGGATGTTGCTGTAGCGTGGATAAGTTGGAGCGGCAGAGTAATACATATATTGGGATGGTCCAGTGATGGGGGGGGGGGGGGGGGGGGGGGGGTGTGTTGCAGTGGCTGAGTCTTGATCAACTGCATGGAGAAACCAAGGTCTTTGGAAAATTCTGTCCGACATTCTCTGGTCCAGCTGAAACGACTAAGTTCCAATTGGCAGTTTTACATACTGTACTGACGTGATGTTTCATGCCATAATAATACGTCTTTTTCTCCCCCCCCCCCCCCCCCCCCCCCCCCCTCCCCTCTCTCTCTCTCTCTCTCTCTCTCTCTCTCTCTCATAGAATTTTCTTGCACAGCTGTGTCTGGTGACAGCGAGTGTTTGTTTTGGTATGTAAAGCAGGACAACAGAAACATGCTGACAGAAGAACGTGCGAAACTTTCCAGTCTTCAAAGTGGGAAACGTGTTGTCAGTAAACAACACGCCGAGATCCAAGCACGTGCAGCACGGGAGATGGACACGCTGCCCGGCCTGGTCCAGTTCTACCTGGGCTGACAGCCTGTGTTCACGAGACTCACATGACGGACGGGTTCCTATGGGACATAGGCCAGACTAGTGAGGAGAATGAACATTGTTTGCCATGGTTTCCCATGTCGGACTTACCGCGCGGCATTCTTTTCTTTCTTTCTTTCTTTATTTATTCCATTTTTTGTGTGCTGTTGTTCATCGCGCCATATTGCTAAGGAAACTGTACCGCTTTATAGCAATAAATCATTTCGTTCGTTCGTTCGTTGTCTCTGTCTGTGCAGAGTTGCAAAAAAGAGGAGGGAAAACCCAGAGGAGAGACGCGGATGGAAAGGTGGGGTCTTTCGAGCCATCTTTCTCTGAACTTTCATGGCAGACCTACGATTTAAAGAAAGGTTTTAAAACTTGCTCCGGTCGTTAAACCACCTCCCTACACACACACACACACACACACACACACACACACACACACATATATATATATATATATATATATATATATATATATATATATGCGCATTTTCACTGCAATGCCTCTCTGAATCTTTTTCTCCCCTGCCCCCCCCCCCCCCCCCCCTTTCCATGCACCCCTTTTTGTCTTAGGTTTCGTGGCAGAGTTTCAGTCAAGTTCAATTTCTGAGTTCAGCTGTCTTTCCTTTAGGCTCTTGTGGCAGAGAGTTCATCGATTGTGCTCTAAACCATTGATTCGCCATCTTTTAAACTTTGGCGAGGATCTGGATTCAGCTTGAACTCTTGCGATCTTGGTGTCAATCTGTCTGTGGACCGGATGTGTCTGCGACAGATTTCTGATTTCTTTTCTACCTCATTTGCCCTGTTTGTGGCCTGACTTCCACGCCGCTCCTCCAGATTGTTTCACCAATGAGGATTCCATCTTCTGTTCATGGACACTTCAGTGAGCGTGAAACGCTGAATGCAGAGAGGTTGATAAGAGCTGACTCTTTTCTCTCTTTTTCTCTCTGCTTACGCAGGCAGATACTACTGCGGACACTTCCTGTATAGACAGGCAAGATCGATCCCATCTACCCAACAAAGGGAGTGGAGTTTTGTGTGTATGACCGTTTTTTTTTTTTTTTAATCCGCCGCTAAGGCAACCATACTCCAACTTCGGGGAAGGTGTATGCTATGTGTCATCCATGCCAAAGCCAAAAACTGGCCTTCTCTTCCGAAAGTTGGTGATGGGATTTGACGTGTGTGCAAGATGTTATGCGTGCGTACACGCACGGAACTTCGGTTTATAGTCTCATTCGAAGGACTGTATAGGAAATGGAGTCAGAACCAATGTTAACTCCGAGGGGAAAATCCCACTGTACCGAAACGGCTGGGCGGAGATTCGAACCCACAACCCAGGATCACAAAGATTACGGGTATGGCGCTCTACCACTGAGCTATTCCAGCCCCCAGAGCTGACTCCAGCCTGCCCCTGAACAGATCAAGAACGGGAAAAGTACAACACTATAACACGTTCGAAGTCTTTACCAGCGGCAAAAGATTTACAAATCAACATTCATATAGATATCGACAAACGGTCCATAGATGTATCCTTCTCAAACATTTTCACTTTCAGTCTCTTTGCATCACATTTATTAAATCTCACAAACCCCGATTATTTACAGACCGAAAGTCGAAAGTTCAAGAAACCTGGTGTGGCGTAGCCAGTCACCGATCATACAGTATTCTGAGATGTTCAAGAATCATGACGTATTCTCGTACTCCAAAGAGACCTCCGGAATCATTACGCAAATTGTGCATGCGTCATTTGGTAACAGACGTCATGTGAAACTGTACACATATGAAGCGAAACCCGAGACACGTTGATCTGAATCAACCATTAATAATGATAATAATAAATGAAATCGAAGTGTTTGTAACATATATACAGCCACACCCCATGGTCGTTATTTTTCAGTTCCAGCTCTAGCAATCCCCAAGAAGCTATCAAATCAGATCACCAGGTGGCAACCCATCAGAGGAGACACTGCCATACATTTTTTTTCACTTCAATGATATTCCGTTTTTTTTTCATGCTTGTTTTGAGGACGAAACGCAGACTCAAGATTTTCTTGGGTATTATTGTTAGGTGGCAAATGTATTTTGCAATGCATGTCCTTGGAAGAGCACTTGCCAATTTGTTGAAGGGTGAAGCTGTGGCTTAGTGGTCAAAGTCGACCTTGAAAGGCACAGAGTACTGCACTGACAGGGTTCGAGTCCTGAACAGCAGGACGGTTTTCTTCTGTCCTATCACCTTTTTTTTTTCAACGGCAGTGGTGTATGTTGTATTACTTTTATCGTCCTCATCAAAACCAAATAACAAGATTTGTGTGGTGCGTATCTTCATGGTATCACGCTCTTTAAAATCATATCATATAATAACGCAAACGAAAGCACCTTTTAAAGCATTACACGAAACAAAATACCAGTCTATAGTCCCACTCACTACCATGAATTAAACCGCTTTATCAATTTATTACCGAACCGATCAAAAGTCAGTTAAAACAAGATATAGAAGGACATTCACAAAAACGAATAAATTTATGCATGAAATACTATATTATTATTTTGCCTAGAAATTGACTACATGATCAACTGACAGATATTTCTAATGGAACATGAACAAACGAAGATCCAAGAATTAAAACAACTAAAAAAACACATCTACTGTGTGCACCTTCTGTCCCTTTTTCCCCTTTCTCCCTCCTCTTTCTCAAAATCCTCCCCACACCACCTATCCGAATTCAGGAGAATCACCAATAACTGTATCTAAAAATTACAAGAAGACAAATGTGACCTTCCACCTCAAAATGAGTCGCTTGTCATAGTTAAGCATTTCTAAGATGTATATTTTCTACACAAGTATTTTTTTTCTGCTCTTTTCAATGGTGAAAACCATGTTTTAAATCGGGCTTTTTTAGTTTTTAAGATACAGTGTTTTGAAGATAGTAACCCTCTGAGAAGCGCTTTCGAGAAAATGAACAAAAACAGATGCACACATTCAGCATTACATTACATATTTAGGTGTTTTAAAATGTCATTTTAATACAGAAAGCAGTCAAATAGAAACAATTCACTCAGTGTATTTTGTGCAGGAAAACTGATAGTATCAGCTAGGGTCCAAATCTCAAAATCCACTCCTGACACCCCTACTGCCTATTTTGGCTGCTAACGGAAAACTCGGAGATGACAAGCGACTCATTCCGTGGTGGAAGGTCACAGAAATCCATGCGTCCCCCTGATGCAACATTTCAAAAACAATAATAACACATGGCACACATCCATCAAAAACAGTTTATGCTGACCAGTGTTGTTGTTGTTATTTTTTTCGGGAGGGGTGGGGGTGGAAGGGAGGGACAGGTTCGAAGTGGAAGTGGAGAGTTGGGGGAGGGGGGGGGGGGGGAGGGGGGGGGGGAGGAGGATGACGAAGGGACGTAGGTGGTAGTATTTTGGAGAAGGAATTAAAGTGCAGTGAGGCCATACAAGCAGTATCCCACTGTGCAAAATCGGCCATGTTGTTGCTGTTGTTGTTTTTTCGGGAGGGGTGGGGTGGTGGAAGGGGATGGGATAGGTTCGAAGTGGAAGTGGGGGGAGAGGGGGGGGGGTGATGAAGGGAAGCAGGTGGTAGTATTTTGGAGAAGGAATAAAAAGTGCATTGAGGCCCTAAAAGCAGCACCCCATTGTGCAAAATCGGCCATGACAGCGTAATTGTTGACCAGGGCTGTAAACATTCAGCAGAACAGTCCGCGTATAAGAATGATGCGAAAAAAAAATCACACACACACACACACACACACACACACACACACACACACACACACACACACACACACACACACACACACACACATACACACACCGCGCGCGCGCGCGCGCGCGCGCGCGCGCGCACACACACACACACACACACACACACACACACACACACACACACACACACACACACACACGCGCGCGCACGCATGCACACACACACACACAACGCACACACGCACGCACGCACGCAAGCCCGCCCGCGCCGCATGCAAACGTACACACTCAAATACCGAAACAGTTTTACGTCAATTATAAGTTTTATATCACATTCACTCAGGTTAAAAAAGCTTTTAAGTAAGTTTGTTGTTTGTTTTGTTTGTGTGGTCTGAAGGAGTCTTTTACAGGAGAGTGAAGCAATACATCAGAGAACAGCAAAAATGCTCCAGAAAAACAAGTCCTAATTTGTAATTAAAAAAAAAAAAAAATTCCATCAGCCTTTTAAATCATGATCTTTGAACATACGGCACGTATAGCATTTGCATTCTCATGCAGTGTTTATATCATTCACAAAGAAGAGACAAAGTATTGCTGACATGGTCGATGTTCAGGACGAAAAGCAGAGGAAAACAGTGCGGTGAACAGTCCACTGCTGCAGGTCAGGACACTCTGCAGACCAGGGCAAGACTTGCAGGCCAGAAACCTGCAGTGTTGGGTCTGGAAATTTGAGCAGCACTCTCAGAGACGCATCCATTAAGTGGATGAAACTCGACTATGTGGTCCCGGTCTTCCCAACTGATCACGTAGCAAACTCAAGTCTGGGTAAGACCCGTTCGAGGCAAAAAAAAAAGAAAAAAAAAAAGAAAGAAATCCCACAATTGATAAAAGGCTCTGACGGGAATCGAACCCACGACCTCCCAGCCGAAAGTCCGCGGCGTTAACCACTTCGCCTTGGCGGCTGGTAAGAACATGAATTCTTTGTTCATTAGATATTTTGCACCCAGTGTTGAAAACCTACGTATTATCAGAGAATTTTGCACTTCTATGTTCTGTTTCACCAATACGAATTCCGTTTGTTGTTTTATCTTCCTTTATCATGATTGCTATATTTCAACACTGAGAATGAATAAAAAATGGCGAACTGAGTGAGTCCCCTTGTCCGCATTCTCTTTCTATTTTGCACCACTGATTGATGTAACCATTCACAATTACCATTGATTTTAGTGCATGGATTTGTTATGTGTGGGTGCTGTCATTGATCTTGTTTTTGTTTTTTTTTCTGGCACAATGCACTAGTCTCTCTTACATTAGAGCTCACCACGAAGATGCCTAAGATCTCGGGTGCTAAACCCTTGTTAGAACGAGTTATTAGGATCGTACAAACGTCATCCCTGGATGTCGACCGAAACAACTGGCCACAAGGCTAGGAGAGAATCAGTCAGTCCTAGGCCTGAGGAATCATTTAGTTCTGCTACAACGAACTCTTGATGGCATGGGAAGGAGTTCAGTAAGTACCTTCTCCTCCCGGGGAAAAGAGACGAAATAACCCTGGTAATCACAGAACGGTTGGCCTCACTGGGCTTTGAAATCTGTTATTAACAGTGTTGAATATAGACAATTGTTGTAGGCCCCACAACATAGCTTTTCATCATAGAGATCGTGTGTTATAAGCCTGTTTACCCTGCTTAGAAGTTTCAGATGATGACAAAGACGTGGATGTCATGTACATGTAAACGACCTGACCAGGCCAAGCATTTTCATTCAGTTCTGCACTTAACACTGCTCATCAAGACAGGGGAATGTCAGTATGATGGCCTGCAGCCAGCTCTGGATTTGCTGTAGCAATACGGAAACTAACAGCTACAGAAACAGTGTTGTTCCCACGAGGCAGTATAATTTCTTTTCAATATCTGTCATCTCAAGGTGTGGCAAAAAACAAAAACAAACCAACCAACAAACAAAAAAACCCAACCCTACCAAAACTCTTGTCCCACCCTCTGTATTCGGTCACTCGGTCTTAATCTTTGCACTCATAGATGACTTGCCAGTGGTCGTGTGCTCTGCTCGCCAATTTACATTGATGGCACTGGATTATAAAGACAGATACCGATAAAACATGCTGATGACACTAAGTATACGTATATAGAGAGATTTTAAGTCCATATTGTGTCAGCTCACACAAAAAATAACACACAATTATATATATATAAATCGGTCACTATAGCACTTTCTCCCCTTTTGGTGGTGAAAATTTTGTATGTAAGAGAAAAGAAGATAAATACTGCTCTCCTCGGCGGGGAAATGAACTCGGATCGCCCGCGTGGCAGGCGGGAATACTAACCACTGTACTACCGAAGAACTGACAAACTTTTGTTACACTTAAGCTTATAAACCGTTATTGATTAAACTGTACATCACAAAATTACCATTTACAGCCGTTAGTGATGGCTATTCTGGTAAAATAAAACATCGGGCATCATCCGTGACCCATAATGAACATATCTACAAATTTTCAAAAAGATCGGTCCTGCAGTTTTGTCTGGAGCGAGTGGAACACATTTTGACCACGGACGGACAGACAGACAGACAGACAGCATTTCTTCGTTCCTATTATAAGAACTGGGAGTCCAAAAATGATTCATCGCACACATGTGTAAAAGAGCAATGAAATGAACATTGTTGAAATCAAACTTCCTGGCCGCTGAAGATCAGGAACCTCTTGAGATATTAACCTTAAAAAAACCGGACTCTATTTCAACAAAGCAGAATCTGTTCATATTGTTATACTTGAATTAGAGACGCATTGACGAGAAACCACAATAGATCTAATTATTGATTACATGTGTGTGTGTGTGTGTGTGTGTGTGTGTGTGTGTGTGTGTGTGTGTGTGTGTGTGTGTGTGTGTGTGTGTGTGTGTGTGTGCCGCGCGCGCGCGCGCGCGCGCGCGCGTGTGTGTGTGTGTGTGTGTGTGTGTGTGTGTGTGTGTGTGTGTGTGTGTGTGTGTGTGTGTGTGTGTTTATTACACCCAAACCAGCCATTTTTCATACTCTGGTAGAATTTATGGTAAAAATTATTCACAACTTCGAAAGTTTGAGGAATTAAAAAAAACTGTCTATTTTTCACACTCTGGTGGAATTCATGGTAAAAGTTATTAACAACTTTGAAAGTTTGAGGAATAAAAAAAACAGTTTTAGAACAAAATGGAAAATCAGCCAATAAATGGTTTATTTATCTTATCTCTCCCTCCCCTCCTCTTTAATACAATGACCCGAGTGTGTGCTTTACATATTCATGATTGTACATATCTTTATGCACCTAGGCACATGTGTCGGCCTACGCACGAGTGTCTGTAAGTACATGACAGAAGAGATGTGCATACTTTCTGCCAGTGTATAGATTGTGGCGTATGTCTTCCCGTTCCCTGGGAAACATAGGGGGCAGCACCATCCCTCCAGCGAACTGGGTTCTGGACTAACCCCGTCAGCTGGGCCCACGGCATTCCGGATGACTTCACTTGAGAATCCACGCACCTGCGCCATGTCTACATACTTTCTTTTATTGTTATTATTATTATTATTATATTGGGTATTTATATAGCGCCTATCCTCGTTCACAGACCAAGCTCTAAGCGCTTTACAATAAACACACTACCTCACTCACTCAACGGGCTGCCTACCCAGGTAGATCCGGTCGAAGAGCAGCCTACTGGCGCTCATTCAGTCGTTTCCCATACCATTCAAATATCAGTCACTCATTTTCATTTATCTCATTTATTCCTCCAGTTTTCTCACATAGAATGGATGCGGTGTTTATACGTGTCCTCCGTTTCCCACCGGTACACGATGACACACGATAACACAGTAGTGACAATTTTTGCGGCTTGGTAACAAATACCAGGCGGCTATCTTCAATCTACATCAATTTTGCCAGGCCAGCAGCAGGGAACCCCCCTGTTCTTTTCGATTTTCAACTGCCGTAGGTTCTTTAACGTGTGCAGGGAGCCAGGAATGCACACGGGTCTTACAGTCCCCATCCGATTGACTTGACGTTCAGTTCGATTTGTCATTCAAATTGGGAAAGAAAGGGCGAGAAAGGCAGGGCTCGAACCCACGCACTTCTCACACGTTGGATTGGCAGGCGAACGTCTTAACCACTCTGCCATCTTTCTTCCACCTTTTCCCCTGTATGTACCAATCGAGCACCTGTGTTGCAAAGTGAGTAGGAGGCTTTTACAGTATGTGATCAATCCAGCTCCATGACCTTTTGTGTGTCCCCGTTATGTCGAGAGGATCTGGTTTCCCTCCCACAAATTTGTGTTGGAAATGACCGCTGGACGTTTGATGTCCAGGGTGAACATGAGGCACCTGTCAAATGTTACTTGTTGTTGACAATCCTAGACTTGTGGGTGTTGAACTTTCTTGTTCTCCATGTTGCTGAACCATATAACAAGACAGGACAGACATCCGGTGTGGCGAAGTGGTTAACGTCGCGGACACTCGGCTGAGAGGTCGTGTGTTCGATTCCCATTGCGGAATTCGTTTTCCCCCCGATTATCCCCTATGCAGAGTTCAGTTTGCTATGGGCTCAGTTGGGAAGACTGGAACTACATGTCGAATTTCTCCCACTTAATGGATGCTGTATCTCTCGGGCCCGGTTGACGCCGGGATGTATTACGAAAGTAAGCGCAGAATACAGCCCTGTCATGAAGGTTGAGATCTGAATGGAAATCCGTTTCCACATTTTCATCAGCGCCATCCTCATCGATCAGCTTGGACTACTTCTTTACGTCAACGGGCCTTGGTTTGGTTCTCTCGGGATCACCGATATTGGCCAATTCATAAGGACTGTCGTTGGGACGGACATGGTGGCGCCCCCAGGAGGGAGGGTTTTACTCTCGCTGGCTCGATGGCTAAGCAGTTATTGTCGTCAGCAGGGGGGGGGGGGGGGGGGGGGGGGGGGGGGGGGGGGGGGGGGGGGGGGGGGGGGGGGGGTGGGGGGGGTTTGGTAGGTGGTGTCCTGTGTACGTTGGATCAGACCAGGACCCACCGAGCATCACCCGAAGTAATTAATTCAGCGGCAGTGCTGTGTTTTCCTCTCGTGGGTGTATCATTACGACTTGGGCCTATTCTACGCTGTGGACCCGACTGTGGCGGGGACGAACTACGGGGTGGCTGTAGAAGGGGGGGGGGGGGGGGGGGGGGGGGGGGGGGGGGGGGGGGGGGGATGAGCAGAATGCGTGTGATGTCACTGAGGTGGCACAGAAGATGAGACGCGCGTGCGCATGCTCTCTCTCTCTCTCTCTCTCTCTCTCTCTCTCTCTCCTCTCTCTCTCACACACACACACACACACACACACACCACACACACACACACACACACACACACACACACACACGCACGCACGCACCACACACACACACACACACACACACACACACACAAGCACGCACGCACGCACGCGCGCGCGCGCGAGCACACACACACACACACACACACACACACACACACACCACACACACACCACACACACACACACACACACAATTCAAGAAGTTTAACTCTGTTCCCTTTTGGGTTGCTGGGGATACAATTTGAAAAACAAAACAAAACAAGAAACCTCCTTCTCCAAAAGAAATAAAGTAGCCCCCTAGTCGTTAAAAAAAATGTGTGTGTGTGTGTGTGTTTATGTGTGTGTGTGTGTGTGTGTGTGTGTGTGTGTGTGTGTGTGTGTGTGTGTGTGTGTGTATCGTACGGATTCGTCATTGATGCAGTTGATTGTACATCACAAACGTAAGCAAGCGGACGATTTTTAAAAAAAATGCAAGGACATGGACTTGACAAAATGACACGTTCAGTAGAATGCACGGGAAGGAAGGGGGTGGGGCGGTGGGGGTGGGGGTGGGGGATGGAGTGAGACTTCACTTCAGGAATAGACAAATACCTTGGTGGTCATCAGATTAAACTTTCACATACCCACACAAACATGCGCGCGTAAGCGCGCGCACACACACACACAGACACGGGTAAACACACACACACACAACACACACACACACACACACACACACACACACACACACACACACACACACACACACACACAGAGAGATAGAGAGAAAGAGAGAAGAGAGAGAGAGAGAGAGAGAGAGAGAGAGAGAGAGAGAGAGAGAGAGAGAGAGTTTCAAACTATTCATTCCTGTGATCCTTTGTAGAGGTATGGAAAACAACATTTTTTACAGGAATTGTTAATCACGGCACTCTGCAGGAAATATGTTTCACGAATGTGATGAAAACAAACATACAAACAAACAAATGACAAATGGACACATTTAGACAATATTTCCGGATTTGATGTACTTTGCTAATTTTTAGCAGAACACACTTGTTTGCTTTTAAAAGCTTGTGAAAAGATCGATTTCAAAATGAATTTGAAGGAGGAGGAGGGGGGGGGGGGGGGGGGGGGGGGGGGGGGGTGGGGGGGGGGGTGGGGCGGTGTAAGGGTGTGAGTGTGTGTGTAAAACGTTTTATTCGATTTTCAAGATCTTTTTGACATTCAGTAATAAAATGGAACTCATCCCTAGTGCATTCAGTCACAGGACTTGTATGTTCTGTTTTCTCTTGACATTCCCGTATGCCTGCCTAATTCGGTTCAAAGTTTATGACAACTGCATTTAATCTCATTCATTAACACAGCACGTAGATATCTGGTAACTGTAATGATACTTTATTTCAATTTGAAAAAAAAAAGTCTCAAGATGTTTTTGAAGTAAATATTTCTTGCTATTTTCAGTTGGCACCACGCCATTCACTCTGAAATCAGAGAGAGAGAGAGAGGAGAGAGGAGAGAGAGGGGAGGAGGAGAGGAAGGAGAGAGAGAGAGAGAGGAGAGGAGAGAGGGGAGAGAGAGATAGAGAGAGAGAGAGAGATTAGAAAAGAGAGAGAGAGAGAGAGAGAGAGAGTGGGGTGGGTGGGGTGGGGTGGGGGTGCGTAGTGGAATGGAAAACTGAAAACGAACAACAAGCGTCAACATGGAAGAGCGTTCTCCAAAATGTCATTAAAAAAGAAAGAAAGAAAAAAGAGAAAAAAAAGACAAGAGAGAGAGAGAGAGAGGAGAGAGAGATGAGAGAGAGAGAGAGAGGAGAGAGAAGAGAGAGAGAGAGAGAGAGAGAGGAGAGAGAGAGGTTTTGAAGATGAAAGCTAAAACAAAACAAGACTAATAAACTGTCATGTATTATTTAAAAGCCTTTCCCGCCTTTTTCAGTCCACAGCATTGAATAACAGCGAAACGGGAAATAAAAAATCTGTTGCGTCCTATTCTCTAAGAGCTCGAGACTCCAGCAAAATCCTTCATTACAATAAACAAATTACGAAGCAGGAAATGAAAACAAAAATAATATGTACAAATAGGTATACACATTTCTACACACCACACACACACACACACACACACACAACACACACACACACACACACACACAGAGAGGAGAGAGAGAGAGCGAGAGAGAGGAGAGAGAGAGAGGGAGGAGAGAGAGAGAGGAGAGAGAGCCCTTCTCCTTTCCTAATGGAGGAAGACGATTTCCAGAATCCGTATTATATTATCCATCTACCTATACAATGTATAATACATGTAAATATCTATCTATCTATCTATCTATCTATCTATCTATCTATCTATCTATCTATCTATTTATCTATCTCTGTGTGTGTGTGTGTGTGTGTGTGTGTGTATGGGTGTGTGTGTGTGTGTGTGGTGGTGTGTGTGTGTGTGCGTGTGTGTGGTGTGTGTAGTATAAACAGGTAGTCATACGGATTTTGGAAATCGTTTTTTCTTTTTTCTTTTTTTCCTTTTTTTTTTTTTATTTTTTTTTTAATTGGTCGTCAGGGGAAGTTTAGGAGATGCGAACTGAAACGGTTATGTCCATGTACAATTTTTTGGTCAGGATATGTAACATACAAAACGTCAACGGTTATACAGTTAGAATATTTCATGTCTAGTCTATGAAAGCAGTCCACTGGTCAAAATTCAGTGAGTGGACAATGGCCAGGTTCAGTGGACACAATGTCTCATGCCGGACTGATTGAGCCGTGCTGCCATAGGAAACAGATCAAAACCTTCGTGCTTGGGTCACATTCTCTCTCTCTCTCTCTCTCTCTCTCTTCTCTCTCTTCTCTCTCTCTCTCTCTATCTCTTCTCACTAGTGTGCGACACTGTGTCAGTAATGTGTGTGTGTGTGTGGTGTGTGTGTGTGGTGTGTGGTGTGTGTGTGTGTTTGGTGTGTGTGTGTGTGGTGTGTTTCTTGTGTGGTGTGTGTGTTTTTTTTTTAATTTGCGTCATCTTCTTGTAAAGAACGGACAAACAAACAGACAAACAGACGCAGGGTAAAACCTAACCTCGCTGGTCATAGGTAGCAAAAATCCACACAATGTAATAATTAGTTATAGCCGGGGTGAGGAAGGGAGGGGGCGTTGGGGAGGGGGGGGGGGGGGCGGGAAGGGGGGTTACATAAGGTTCAAAGTAGTTTGTACACATAAACATGGGCTAACGCACTGAATCATTATACTAACGTAACACGATACAAAACGGCTTTCAACAACAGAAAAAAAGACCTAAATGAATAAATAAAGATACATAATTGAATGAATAAATAGATACATAAATGATCGATAAATGAATAAACTGAATAAAAAAAAACGATACACAAAATGAATAAACAAGTAAAATAAAACAGTTACCATACACACAAAATATAAGTGGAAAACAATACACGAAAACTGTATGGCATTACCTACGAATGCCTGCGCCTGTGGTCTCCAAGGTACTGATAAACTTGGTACTGCAGACAATACGTCAATGACGACGACACAAACAACGAAAATATCGCGCTGGCGAATACCTAGTAATTTAAACCTAGAAATGTTGTTGAACAATTCATAAGTGTTGACTGCTTCGTGGGTGGAAATATTAAATAAAAGGATTGATACTTGTTTGATAAGAGTGTAACAGGCTGAATAGATCATTAAAAATATAATCATCAAATACTGAATATTAAAAAATAGACACAAGTCTCCTTCGGCTCGGAATACACGATGTTGTTGATTCTGAACATGCAGTTTGGTGATTCCTCTGAAATCACACGCACGCCCATGTCTTCTACCAGAAAATAGGCAGTCTGGACCAAATGGTCTGCAGCTACACCGAAACCTGTCCTTCATCATTTCTCCATACGAAGCGGCGTACACTGGCGTGGCGCCAGAGTGGGTCGGCACTACAACAACGAGGGAGAGTGGATGGACGACACCGCCTAAAGCCAGGGTGGGTCGGCTTGTCTCTTCGCCTGCAGGGAAAATCAGGTGGTGGCGGTGTGAAAACGGACCGGCTGGTAACGTAAAAATGTCATCATACCAAAAGGTCACAAGGACATTTTGTGCCGTTCTCCAGCACAATGTGACAAGTTGGCCAACTGTGAAAAATGTCACATGTGAAAATTTGTGAACTGTTTGCCTTTTTACAAATTTTTTTTTTAAAAATCAATGCTGCACAC
>JADBJO010002157.1:330000-337743 GCA_016801955.1 Conus betulinus | reverse complement strand
GTGTTGCAGATTGTAGGGCGACCATAAGAACGCAGACGCGCGCGTGCGCGCGGCAAAGACAGCAGGCAAACCACACACACACCACACACACAACCACACACACACACAAAAACACACATACACACGCACACGCACGGCGCGCGCACACACGCACGCACGCACGCACAGCATGCGCGCGCGCTCGCCAAATTAACTGTTGCACACATTAGAAACCATCCTCTTCAGTGGACAATGGACTTGTGTTTGGAAAGAGATCATCTGATTGTGTGTGCGTGTATGTGCGTGCGCGCGGCGCGCGGCGTGTGTGTGTTGTGTTGTGTGGGTGTGTCTTTGCTGTCCCATCTTCTGTGCCACCTCAGTGACATATTGGGACCAGGCCGCTCATTCCGACACCGTCGTCTAGAGCCCCAGCCTGGTCCGATTCAAACGACATTGGGCGAGAAGCGTCCAAAACAACAACTGAACGATATTTTGGGCTGTGGAACGATTCTCAGCCTGCCCAGCCGGGTTGACCGCTGGCACTCGAATCTGGCCGGTGAGGGGTATGGGTCACGGCTGAGAACCGTTGTGTCATCTGCTCTCGTGAAAGCCCCCAACCCCCCCCCCCACCCCCCCCCAGCCCCCAGCCCCCACCCCACCCCCCATTTCCCCACCACACTGCTTCATTCAGTTTTGGGTAACGGACAGTATGCAAACTTTTCATAGCCCATGTGGAAAAGGTCACAGGTCACAGGTCTGTGGAAATACATCATCAAGGAAGAAGGGAGATTTGGGAGGGGGGGGGGCGGGTGCGGGGGTGAGGGTTGATGGGTGTCTAAAATCGCCAAATGAATTGATAAAGAGACAAATGAAAAATATGAAATAAATAAATAAGGAAACGGACCACAAACGACCACAAAAGCGGTAAGTTAATGAGAACGGGTTCAAGATTTACCTGCTCATCAAATTTCAAGTGAAACCCGTTCAGCGGCTCAGGAGGAAATAACTCGTCGGACATCAAGGTCACTTGTTCTGTTTATATACAGACCATTGCAAAAAAAAAAAAAAAAAAAAAAAAAAAGAGGAAAGTCATATGCCCAAACAGGAAGTTGTTGTTTCTGCCCCTTTCCACACCCCACCCCATCGTGATCCCCCCCCCCCCCCCCCCCCAGCCCCCTCACTACACCCATCGTCCTCCCTCTCGCCACTTTCCCCGACTGTCTTAAATCTGACAATCCGACTGCTTGGCGGGGGGGGGGGGGGGGGGGGGGGGGGGGGGGGGGGGGGGGGGGGGGGGGGGGGGGGGGGAGGGAAACGAGGAGGAGAGATGTTGGGGGGGGGGGGGGGTGGGAGGGGGGGGGGTGGCGGGGGGGGGGGGGTGGGAAGAGTGAGGGGAGGGGATGAGAGAGAAAGAGAGAGAGAGGAAGAGGAATGGAGGAGTTTCCGAGTACCCCCCAGGGAGAGAGAGAGACGAATGGAGAACCCAAAAATGGAGGGGGGTGGGGGAATGTAGGGGGGGGGGGGGGGTTTTGCGGGAGGAAGGAATTTTTAAGTACCCCACCCCCACCCCCTTCCGACCCCCTCCGACCTGAATTGCCCACAAAACCCCTCCAAATGAACATTCTCCAAGTATTGTATGGGGGGGGGGGGGGTGGGGGATAGGGGGGGGGGGGGGGGGGGGGGGGTGGGGGTGGGGGGAGGGGAGGAAGGGGGAAGTTTGTCAGCGCGCAATGCTTTGGGTTGCTTTTGCTGTGGACGGGGGCTGATCCGGGCGCGAAAAAAAAAAGGAAAGGGGAAAAAAAAAAAAAAAAAAAGGAAAAAAAAAAAAAAAAAAAAAAAAAAAAAAAAAAAAAAAACAGAAAAAAAAAACAAAAAAAAAAAAAAAACGGAAAAAGGGGGGTGGGGTGGTGGGGGGGGGGGGGGGGGGGGGGGGGGGGGGGTCTGCGGCGGGGGGGTCAGAGAGGCAGAGACTATAACGCCCCTGGTGACCATTACACGGGCTTCGGGGGCCTAATGCCTGCTCCTCTGTCCGCCCGTTTGGCATCCTGAAGAAGCCGGAGGTGAGGGAATCCTCTTGAAGGGAAGCGGGGATGGGAGGAGGGAGGGGGGGGGGGGGGGTGCAGGGGGGAAGGGAGACGGTGGTGACCGTTCCTGGTAAGGAGTTTGGGGGGGGGGGGGGGGGGAAGTGGGGGGGGGGGGGGGGGGGGGAGGGGGGGAACAGCAGAGGCTTGTTTCAGTTGGTTCTATTCTGTTCACGTTGTGGGCTACTGCGTGGGCGTTGTGACGGCAGTACTGCTGATAGTTTTTTTTTTTTTTGAAAAAAGCCAAGTTCGTTGCAGCCAGTGGTACTGCCGACTACCTTTAAACATCTGGGTCGTTTAGTCTGTGTGAAGCTGTTGTGCTTTTTTACCACTTTTTTTTTTTTTTTTTTTTTTTTTGGACTTAACGTACTGGCCTGTCAATCAGAAGTGGTACGCTTATATTCTTTCTTCAGTGAGTGATACTTGTTGTGAAGGCTTTCCAAATTGTATGTCGTTCAGTCAGTGGCACTGTCGATCCATTTGTATTACGTTAGTCGGTTTCAGTCTGTGGTACAGTTTACTACTTTCGTTCAGTTACTGGTAATGGTTGAAAACTGTCCCCGTCGTTGTTCAGTTCAGTCAGTGACACTGTGATCACTTTATAAATATTTCTCTCTCTCTCTCTCTCTCTCTCTCTCTCTCTCTCTCCTCTCTCTCTCTCTCTGTCTGTGTCTGTCTGTCTGTTCTGTCTTAGGAAAATATAAATTTCATGATCACAACTGGCGTCACACACCACAGCTACCGGTGCTGATCATCATAAAAAACAGGGTTTGTAGTGCCTAAACATAAATAAAAAATAAATAAAATAAATAAAAAAACTATCGCGCTCGCCATCCGCTGGGTAAATATCCGTTTGTCTTTAGAAATCTGAAATGTTCACCTCGCAGAGGGCGTTTTACAAAACGTTATAACCAAAAGGGAAGAAAACACTACAATAACAACAAACACTTGCGTGTGTTGACATCTCTTAGCACCTGGTTGCGGGGCGTTTTCACAAGTTATTACCAAAGGAATAAGAATACACAACAAGGAAAAGCACTTGAAAACGAAGGTTGCTGCAAATTGAAACTACCAAAGGAAAGGAATTTTTTTTCTAGATAGTTCACTGCATGCGTCCTCCACAAAAAAAAAAAAAAAAAGAAAAAAAAAAAAAAAAAAAAAAAAAAAAAAAAAAAGCAAAGCAAAGTTTTATTTGCGTTTTCCTGTACGTTCCTTCCCTTTTTTGGTTATCATGATGGACCGTCTCTATGAGGCCGAAACTTTGTGTTTGAAAGATCACGGATTGATTGGATTGGTTCGATATATTAAAAGGGTAGACAGTGTGCAAGCAGAAGAACGGGGCGACGGGGCAAGGCACTAAACCAGCCCCTAATCACGTACTGTACTTCGCATTTGTATATATTTTTTTTTCCTCGGGAAAGTCGAACTGAGTCCTTAGTTTGGACACAATGATTATAAGTCCAAACGTGGCTGGCTGGCAGTTTTTTTTTTTTTTTAATTCTGTGTTGTGGGTGTGTGTGTGGGTGATGGTGTGTGTGTGTGTTGTGTGGTCAAGTCAAAATTGGTTATCTTTATTGAGGGTTGGAGGGAATAAGCTGTCAAAGGTTTTTTTTTTTTTTTTTTTACATGTCTGCTCTGATAAAAAGAAGAAATAAGAAAAGGAAAAATGTAGCACCGCAACTAGAAAAAAAATACAAACATTTTTCAAAAAACACACAGGACTTCTACCATACAAGGTGGTGGGTGTGTGTGTGTGTGTGGTGTGTGTGTGTGTGTAGTGTGTGCGCAACCGCACGCTCGCGCACGCCTGTGGGGCGGCAGCACGTGTGTGCGAGCAGTGCGTGCGAGGTCGTGCGTTCCGTGTGTGTGTGGGTGTGTGTGGGTGTGTGTTGGTGTGTGTGTGTGTGTGTGTTAGAAAGTTCTGTTAACGGCAGGGAAAGTGAAAGGAATGAATGTGAATGTGTCTCCTGATAGGAAGAGTTTACAGCTGATCTCAGAGGGCAAGGATTTTAGATGTATACGCTAGGATTTTCAGTATGACCTCCAGTTTGGGATTGTTGATGCTTAGGTCCAGCCAGCGGTATTAGGAAGCCTCCTCTTTTCTCTTGGGAATGGGGGGGGCTGATTGGGGATGAGTGGGGGGGATGAGAGGGGGGCGAGGGGGGGGGGAGGGAGAGGGGGGGGGGGGCGAGGATGATGAGGCGCTGCGAGAGGGGAGGGGCGCGGGCCGAGGGGGGGGGTATGTGGAGGAATTGTCTCTGCAGTATGGTGAAATGAATAACCGACTGGATTTGTGCGTCAGCAGCGGGTGGTGGTACAGCAATGTGGCAATTAAAAAAAAAATATATATATATATATTGTATCGGCGTTTAAATGTGCGTGTTCCTAGCATTTATGTTGTGTGTTGTATCATACGGCCAATGTTAATAATGTTTTCTGATTCGCATGTCACCCAGTCGATGTAATAAGAGAAAATTAGCAGTCCAGAGTAATATCGGTGTTTTTTTTGTTTGTTTGTTTGTTTGTTTTTTTTGGTTTTTTTTTTAAGTTTTGGCGCGGGTGGTGAAATCAAACAAGCGGGGGAAGAGAGGGGGGTTGGGGTTGGGGGCGGGGGTGGTGTGGGGGGGTGGGGGGGAAGGGGGCCGGAGGGGCGGGGCAGTGGGGGGAGGGGGGGGGGGGGGATGCAGGGAAGATAGGAAGAGGTTTGTGTTGAGTAGATGATAGGAGAGAGAACGGTTGAGAACGGTTTTGGTTAAAAAAGAAAGTTAGGTAATGGTAGTAAAAAGAAAGGAAATGGTAGGCAGGAGAGGGGGGGGGGGGGGGGGGACGGGGGACTCTAGGGGGGGAGGACGGGAGGAACGGGGAGGGGGGGGGGGGACTATTGGGGGGGGCCTATATGGAAGGTGAAGAAACGTAGGTAGGGAAATGTAATCGAAATGACAGAAAGAGCAGGAAAAAGGTGTTGTCGAACGTAAAACCAACAAACAACATACAAAAGTGTGGTCGGGAGAAAGAAGAAAGGAAGGAAAACTAAAAAAAAAAAAAACAAAAAAAAAAAACAAAGACTAAGAAGGGAAAAGGAAAAAAGAAAAAAAAGGGAAAAGGGACGAGAAAAGAAAAAAGTGAAAAAAAAAAAAAAAAAAAAAAAAAAGAAAGGAGCGGAAAGAAAAAAAAAAAGAATGACGACCCGAAAAAAGGGAAAAAGTGAGGAAACGTGGAAGAGGAAACGGGGGTGGGAAGGAGGGTGAGGGGAAACATGACGACGAGACAAACTGCAACAAGCTGGAAGAGATGGTGGGTGGAGGGTAGGGGGGGAGGGTGATATGCAAAAGTCATTTAAAAAGTAGGGGAAAGGTAAGAAAAGGTAACGGCTAAAAAAAAAAAAGGAAAAAAAACCACTTGGAAAATGGGAGGGGAGTAGGGGGAGTAGAAAACTTGGAAAATAAAGGGGGGGGAGGGGGGGGGGGGGGGGTTAGGGGGGGGGGTTGGTTAAAGGGGAAGTAGAAAAGGCTGTAAGAAAAGAAAGGGGGGGGGGGGGCAGCAGGGGGGCAGAAACGTTGACAAGCGTAGGAGACAAAAGTAGGGGAAAAAGTTGACAAGCTGTAGGAAAAGAGGGGGGAAGTTAAGTAGCCTGTAGGGAAAAAAGCGGGGGGAAGAAAGGGTGAAAAAGTTCACAAGCTGTCGGAAAAAAAGAAAAGAGGGAGAAAAAGTTAACAAGCTGAGGGAAAGGCGGGGAGGGACAAACTTAATCAAAAGCTGTTAGGAAAGAGAAAAAAAGAGGGGGGAAGAAATGAAGAAGGAGGAAAACTCTTTAAAAAGCTGTCGGAAAAACGGAAAGAAGAGGGAAAACTTAAAAAAGCTTGTAGGGAAATAAGGAACAAAGGGGGTGGGAACTAAACAAGCTGTAGGACGGGAAAGGGGGGAGGGAGGGAACTATTCAAAAAAGCTGTAGGAAAAGAGGAACGGGATTGGAGAGGGGGGGGGGCTAGACCATAGGTGGTGGTAAGAAGAAGGGATGTCAGAAGGAAAAAAGTAGATTAAGACCCCCGTGGAAACCCCCAACCGGAACAAAAAAAAAGGAAGGAAATTAGTAGATAATACAATAAAAAAAAAAATAAAATAAAAGACCCCAAAAGATGGGGAAAGGAAAAAAAAATAAAGATAAGACATAAAAATACACACAAAAAGATGGGGGGGAGAAAATAAAAAAAAGAAGGACAAAAGAGACAAACGTAAGTAAGAAAGGAAAGAAGAGAAGGAAGAAAAGAAAAGCAGTAGGAAAGGGAAGGGACGGTGGAGAGGGTGAGAAGGGAAAAAGCAGCCAGAAAATGATAGTCGAAAAGAAAGTAGGAAGCGTGCGGGGATAGAGGGGGACGGGGGAAGGCGGGAAGGGGGGGGGGGGGGGGGGTGCGGGGGGAACAACTTGGGGGGGGGGGAAAATATAGCTCTAAACAAGGCTGGAGCGGAGAGGAAGTTAGACCGCGGTTGATCACCGCTGTAATCAAAGAGGCGGGGGTTGGACGGGGATGAGGGGAGGCGGGGGCGGGGGGGAAGTGGAAGTGGAGGAAGTGGGAGTTAGAGTAGGCTGTCTTTGAAGAAGGAAGGGGAAAATTTTAATAGAAGAGGGGGAGGGGAGGGGAGGGGGGGTCCCCATCTGTTGTTGGTAGTTTTGTTGTCGTTATAGAAAAAGCATTAGAATGAAGAAAAAAAAAAAGTGGTACTATAAAAGATTGAACGAAAAGAGGGTCGGAAAAAGGGGTCGTGGGGGGGCGGGGGGGAGAATAGGCCACCAGGTGAGAACGGCTTAATCTGGAGCGGAACTGAGCGCCGAGCGCGGAGGCTCGAGGGCCGACGCTACAGGGCGGTGATCGTCGGGTGTGCGCGCCCTGTCGCAAACCTGACAGACAAGGGGTGCGCCACTGGAGACTGGGCCACGCCTGCCAGCTGACCTGGCACCTGTACACCTGACAAGACAGCTCCACTGGTGACGGCCGCCCCGGCGGGTTGTAGAGTTGCACACAGAGTACTCGGGGAAAGCTGAGAAGATGTGGGTACGGATTCTTCTGCGTCTTTTCTTTGTGCGATTGGCCACACCGCTAGCTGGAGTGTTGCCATCCCGATCACCTTGACGCTTGGGGGGGGCGAGGCCTGCGTAGGGGGATGCTCCTCGTCACTTACGTAGATATAGGAAACAGCTGACGGGGGGTGTGTGGTCGGTTCAAAGGGATGCCGGGGGGGATTACATGAAAGTGTATCGTCGCCTCCAGAGCTGTCATGTAAGACTCAGGACCAGGAGTGCGGCACCAATCTGTGGTAGGGTTTCAGCTGTATCATGCACATCCCGACAAACCATTTTGGTGTTTTTTTCGGTCTATGGCTTGGGTAACACGTGGACGGTTCTTTATGTAAGGGTGCTGGTTAGCGGAAGCACGTGGCTGATATCCTGTGGGATGAAGATGCATTGACCATATAGGGGAGAAAAAAAGTTCGTCGTTCCACACACCAAGACCCCCCCCCCCCCCCCCACCCCCCCTCCTCTCCTCTCTCTCTCCCTACCTCCCTCCATCTATCCCTCACCCTCCCTCTCTCCCCAGCTCTTTCGGGTCTCTCCTTCCTCCTTCTAACCATTCCTCGTCGCATGGTGAGTGCGAACCTGGGAAAGGGAAAAAACTCTCACTCCTTC
>JADBJO010002157.1:267500-317500 GCA_016801955.1 Conus betulinus | reverse complement strand
TGGCATAAGACAGTGCAATACATTACAAGTGCAACACAATGTATGATGCCTCAAGTCAACGTAATTCAATAACCCCCCTAGCAGTGTCCGAGAACATCTCTTTAAGACCTGCGTGTTTTCTCGCATGGCCAGAAGGAACGCGCTTACAGAGAACCGTGGCGCCAGGCGACACCGGGGACCCGATCAGGACTAAAACAAGGCGAACTGTCAGGAAGTTGAGCTTTCCCGAACTTCTCCATTATCAGTTTACTATGAATGTCGATAGCTCGGATTCACGTTGTTGTTGTTGTTGTTGTTTTTAGCGTAACTTTTTCAGTTTCTCAGGTCAGCTGGACTGTTAGCACGATGACCTGGCTGCTAACTAATCAGTGCATCCTGTTTGGAGTTCGGGGTTAACTGCGTTACTGCCTGGGACGCCAGTTTGCGACTAATAAGCTGGCATGTTGTAGCGTTTTATCATGGGAGCAAGAGTTACCCAACTTGTTCTATGATCACTGTTGACTGTTCCCTGCCGCGTTTAAGATTTTGTCTTAATAACATAGCATAAAACAAAGGAAAACGAAAAATGTGAATAGTTGCTAGAGCACAGACGTGTGAATAAGCCGCAAAGGGAGAGAAACAGTAGACGACACACTGAAGAATTACGAGCACGGAATTCCTAGTCGGTGGGGGGACGCACGTGACACTGAGAGAATCTCCGGTATCCAGACGCTCAGTCACAACTGCTCAGAACAGACGTCAGCTGTACATTCTGCAAGTCTGCTTGCCCATACGACTTTTTGTGTGTGTGTACTTTGTGTTTCACACAACCATTTGTTGGTTCACAAACTTCATACTTTCGTTAATCTGTCGGTGATTTTGAAACAAAGCGGAACGGCTGGCGCTTTCGTTACTGCCTAGTTCTGTGTTCGTAAAGGATGTTAAGATCAGCTGTCATGTTTTAAATCTGCTGTATACATTTGTGTATATTTTGGAAGTGGGTTGTGTATTGTTTGATTTTCGTAAGTGACGTCTTTTGCCTATGCGGTGAAAACTCTCTCTATAGTGGGCTGTTACAGTGAAGCTGAGACATTTTTGCCTGTGCGGTGAAAAAACTCTCTATAGTGGGCTGTACAGCGAAGCTGAGACATTTTTGCCTATGCGGTGAAAACTGTCTAAGGTGGGCTGTTACAGCGAAGCTGAGACATTTTTGCCTATATGCGGTGAAAACTGTCTATGGTGGGCTGTTACAGCGAAGCTGAGACATTTTGCCTATGCGGTGAAAACTGTCTATAGTGGGGCTTTACAGCGAAGCTGAGACAAAGTTAAGCAGAGGGGATGCAGCATTCATGGACTGGTCTGCTCGTAGTGACATCTCCTTGACGAAACCGAGACCGTTTTATTTCTTCGATTCAAATCACCGTCGTAGCCAGTTCAGTGGGGTGCGTGCGGGTTTGTTTTGTTTGTTTGTTTTGCCAGCGTAGTTCATTCACATGCAAATGATTGAATGTACTTAAAATCATCAGGCAACGCCTGTCTGTCGAACATAAATGCTGACTGGACTGGAAGATAATTTGTGAAAATGTAGGGAGTATTTGGTGGTGGTGCTTTCTTTGTAGTCATAGTTCACCTGCTTTGATAGGCTGGCTGGTTAGATGATTCTTTTGTTGACTGTCTGCTCATCATTGTTGGTAACTTTAGGACATCGGGTAAATCGGTAGTTCAGGTAGAATCAGTTCATCAATTGTTTTATGAAAATAACACAAAACGACAAAAACAATATTTCATGTTTGCGACAAATAATTTAGTGACCATGGCCGTTCGACCTATTAAACACCAGTTGCTGTCTTTTCCAAGTCCCAACGTGTTCTGTTTTTGTAGACAGGGTGGTTGCTACTTTTTTTTTTTAAAGGTTACCCCACCGCTGCCCCTTCTGGAAAGAGGAATTGCAATAATTCGTATTTGAAATTTGAAGTTAAACAGATAAAAGCAACGACAACAACAATAGCCTAGACATACTGTGTGGGCAAGACGAACGAGGTCGGAGGAGGCGGGTAGGCGGCACCGGGAGTTTGGGGAGAGGGGGTGGGGCGGGGGTAGAATAATATTGTCGTACGTGCCTTAAATATTAAACGAAGGAAGCACAGGACTCTTTCAGAGAGAAAGAGGGGGAGGGAGCGAGATCGAGAGACAGAGAGAGAGAGAGAGAGAGAGGAGGCTGGGGCAAGAAAGAACTCCACAGAGCCAGAGCCGTTTCCAAGTCGGAGTACGTGTTCAGTTTTGTCAGCAAACACGCCTTTAGTCAGCTCTGCGACGACTGGCTTGGTCGTTCCCCGTGATTCCGACAAAGAACGTGATCTCCGCTGAACTGACCAGACCGCGGGACTGAAAGGACCCAGCCGGCAAAACACCAGAGGTCAGCTGCAACAAAGACTAACGTCCGAGTGCCCACGGCTATTCAGCTCAGACCGCCATCAAACGTCGCCCGTGGTTCCGACGCTGCAGTGAATTGCTGTGTAATTGCACGGGAGTGGGCGGAGGGTGGGTGGGGTGGGGGGGGGGGGGGGGGGGGGGGGGGGTCCTAAGTTGTTAAGTTTTACTTTTTAGGATGAACGTCTGCACGGCTGCAGAGACAGAATCACTGCGCTGCTCCGCCAAACGAAATGATAGAATTACAAAACAAAACGCAACGCCTTTCGGCCTATTTGGTCTTCTTCGGACAAGACAAATAAACATTCAAGACAATGAAACGAAGTACGGACAGTCAGTTGTCTTTTGAATAGGGCGCGAAAAAGGCTACGGAATGGAAACGAGACTGAATGGGATGACAGTTCGGGTTGATAATGAGGACGGTTTCTATAGCGCCTATCCTAACAACGTGGGCTACCGCTTTTACAAATTTTAACAAATCAGTATCTAAAAATATACGCGGGACACACACACACACACACACACACACACACACACACACACACACACACACACACACGTACTGGCATGCGCGAGAGAGAGAGAGAAACTCGTCACACCCACCACCCCACACACACACACAGAGTTTTACGTTCCCCCTTACACATACTGGCATGCGCGCACTCCCCCCCCCCCCCCCCCCCTCCCCTTACCACCCGCCCCCGCCCCCTTCCTCAAGCTACACAAGAAAATAATAATAACAACAAAAACAATGATAAAAATAATGATAAAGTAAAATTACTACAACTGCTAATAATAGTGATGATAGTAATTGTGGTAATTGATGACTATACTAGAGGAAGGAGAGGAGATAGTTAAATAATGCGGTTATAGAAAGAAAAAAAAAAAACAGCAATGATGATAATGATAATAATGATCATGATAACAGAAGAAGAATCTGGGGGGAGGAGGAGGAGAGGAAGAAAAATAGGAGTTGGATATAGATAATGGGAAAGATGGTACAACAGAGTTTAAGAATTACTCCAATGGTTGTGGTAATAAACCTACACTCCATGCACGATGAACATCATAATCATAACAATAATGATCATGTTACTAATGACACAGGAAATGGGATCGATAGAAAGTTGAAATCTAACACGTATACTGATGCATAGAAACTGAAATGATCATATAATGTGAATGATGAACATGTAAATGTTGATAATGTTAATGGTAATGTTGATAATGATAATGTTGATTATATTTTAATAGTACTAATGATATCGACAATATATTAATTATTCATAACTATTTTAATAGTGCAACAATAACTAATGTTAATGATGGAATTAATATGACAAAAGCAATTAAAATTATAACAATGATGATGATAATAGCAGCAGAAGCTGTAGTAGCAGCAGCAGTAGTAGTAATAGCAGGTGGAAAGGAACAGAAATGATCAATGAGTAAATGTTTAACAGTACTACTGTCGCATGGAGAAAGTGAAAAAAAAAAAAAAAACGAGCGAACCGAGCGACGCGCGCGCACACACACACACACACACACACACACACACACACACACACACACACACACAGGGAAAGGGGGGGGGGGGACAACAAGAAGAAATGTGTAAAAGAAGGAATATATGTAACTGAAGCAAACAGAGTAAGAAAATGGAGTGGATCGCTAAGTGAATAGAAAACAGATTGATGAAGCAAATGGAGATGGTGAAGGGGGGTGAGGAGGGAAGGCAGCCTAAACAAATGCTTGAGGTAAATAATGAGAAGTATGGCAGAGACAGCATTGCGGGCTGGGTGGTGTTGTGTTTGGAGGGGTGATGGATGGTATATACAACAAGCAGTGTGTGGTGTGGTGTGTGTGTGTGTTGGAGGGGTGATGGTGATATCACGCTTAGAGTGACAGCATCAGAGCAACATGTTACCAAGGATAGTGTTATGTCTGGCGCTAGCGTGGTTCGTTTTTCACAGATAGACACAAGCTGTTTTTGGACATTGGCTAAATGCACAGAGTCCCTAGTCTGGCAGTAAGATGGGGGTTCCTGCATAGTGAGCTCTATGGCGTTGCCAAAACTCCAGGACTTGAACATGATTAGATGTTGTGCTGGGAGATGGTTGAAAGTGCAGAGCGACTGGTTTGAGGTGCGCATCTCAGGTGTGCAGGATGTTGCACCTTCATAGATCTTACCGCACAGTTAGCATGAACGTTCATTCTGAACGAGCCTTTGGGGCCATGTATGATGGTCTCTGGCTTGGTGAGAGGTCAGAATTTGCAGCTGGGGTTTCCAGCAGGGGAAAATACCTGGTGACTTAGATGTGATTTTGTTCAGTTTGGAGCGGCCAAGTGGATCTTTGAGGTTTTTGTCGCATCTGAAAGTGACAAGGGTTTTTAGTATCAAAGGCGGGTTCGTGATCTAATTTGTGCCAGCTGGACTTGATGATCCAAAGAGGAGACAGGCGGTGGTGGGTCCGTCTTTCTCTTGGAGGCTGGACTTGCAATGCAGATGTTCTGGACAGAGCTGTGGCTCGGTTGAGAGCATAAATATACAGATAACAGGTAGTGTTTATGTGTAGGAGGGGTGGTGGTAATGCTTATATAATGCTTTGAAGGTATAATGTTTAGTTTATAATGCTTTGAAGGTATTGTGCATGTGTTGAAGGGGGGTATGTAGTGTTGATGGCTGTATAACGATTAGAAGTCCGTGTGTATGTGTAGGAGGGGGAGGGGTGGTGGGTAATGGTTGACGTTTTGAAGGCAGGGAGTATGTGTCCGAGCGGTGATGGTAATGGTTACATAAGGCTTTGAATGTGTTGGAGAGGTGGGTGGTGATAGTTATGAAATGCTTTGAAGGCACTGTGTATGTGTTGGAGGGGTGATGGTGATGGTTGTATACAACGCTTTGAAGGCAGTGATGTGTGTGTGTGTGTGTGTGTGTGTGTGTGTGTGTGTTTTGGAGGGGTGATGGTGATATCACGCTTAGCTGACAGCATCAGAGCAACATGTTACCAAGGACAGTGTTATGTCTGGCGCAAGCGTGGTTCGTTTTCACAGCTTAATACCACTGAACCAACCAGATACAAAAAAAAAATCCGTTGACTTTCCAAAGCAAGCACTTTCTCCCCCCCCCCCCCCCCCCCCCCCCCCCCCCCCCCCCCCCCCACCCCACCACCACCACCACCACCACCACCTCCTTTTTCCTCTACCCACCTCTTCCTCCTGTCTCCCCCGGACCCCTTTACAGACTCGGGTCCTTGAATGTGGTGTTAAGAGCGAGGGGTTTCATGACGTTAAGA
Organism: Conus betulinus; assembly: GCA_016801955.1. Taxonomy (NCBI): domain Eukaryota; kingdom Metazoa; phylum Mollusca; class Gastropoda; order Neogastropoda; family Conidae; genus Conus; species Conus betulinus. The sequence continues at coordinate 311,795 of JADBJO010002157.1, read as the reverse complement.
ATCGCCATTCATCCATTCACTTCGGTTCCTTTGCCCCGTGCCATCGCCCCCCCCCCCCCCCCCCCCCCCCCCCCTAGTTTGATCTGGCCAGTGTAAGAAAAAAAGACCGAAGTTTGAGTAGGTGAACTGGGCTAGACCGTCGGCTGGTGATCGGCTTCCTCCCAGCAGAAAGAGAGAGAAATGAGAAGAAAACGCGTTGAGAGCGCTGCTTTTAAATGCGATTAAGTCGCTTGCTTTTCGTTTTGCTCCAGTCAGGAGGAAACATTCCTCTTGTCCTACTGAGCAGGTATTGTCCGCAGTAAGTGGGTGAGAGAAGCGTGGGGCTGAGTAGATAACGTCCTGAGTCTGAACTTGTCACGGAATACTGCTAAAGAGACTTGAAAGCAATGCTGTCTCTTCTTCTTCTTGTGTGTGTGTGTGTGCGAAGGAGGTGGCGGGGGGAGGAGGGGGCTCTGACATCCTGATGCTGATAGCTCCTCGTTGACTACTGGGACTGTTGCGTTTGAATGTGGTTGTGTATGGTAGTACCGCTATGAGCGGCGTGGGAGCGATGCCGCCGGGGGGACAGGGAAGACGAGGACGGACTGGTCAACGCTCGCCACACTTTTCGGGTGTATACACAAATGGTGGGACGGTGTCTGCACTCAGAGATGTAGCGGGAAGAGCAGTGTCTTGCCTCCTTTCTCACCGTTTGCCTCTGTCGGCGTCCCGTTCGCTCGCAGCGGCCACTTCCGTCCCCAGTGAGAATCCTTCAGTTGGTTAGGCTCACCCCCCCCCCCCCCCCCCCTCAGTTAACCATGTATGCCAGCTTGTCATTTTCTGCGAAAGGCTGTGTGTGTGTGTGTGAGAGAGAGAGAGAGAGAGAGAGAGAGAGAGAGAGAGATTCAGATTTGGAAAGTTTACCACTATCAGCTGCCTGGTTGTTTGTGATTAGTCCCCCCCACCCCCCACCTCCTCCCCCCCCAACCCCTTCCGCAAAGAGAAGTCAGATCGAGAGGAAGTAATGAATGCCCGAAATATCTACAATGAAAGTTTAACAAGCGAAAGACAAAGATATTTATCCCGTTCCTCCCTCCCCCCACCCCCCCCCACTCCCCTCAATATATCGGCTGTAGCTAATCTTCCCATCCCTCGGGCGTCCTGAATGGGAGGTTTAATGGTGGTCGTTTAAGGACTGGCTTTATCCCTGTTGTGGCTCGACGACGCGGTCAGGATGTGGAAGTGAGGTAGAACACAAGAGTTCATGTGCTGTCAGTTCCAATAGCGCTAGTCACCTCCTGCAATTCAAAAAGGGGGGGAAAACGTGCCCTTTTCGTCTGGTCTTGTCGTATGGCCGCATCTGCTGTCAGTCTCCACAGCTTGTCGTTCTGGTGGTATCAGTGTGGTGGTCGACAGATCCTGTGCAGCCGGTTTCCTGGGTTCGTTATCCCTGTCTGCCATACAGTGGTTGTGCTGGTTACACATGAAGTGTCACACCAACCGGAGAGTGCGGGAATCCTGCAAAGAATTTACAACCATGAAAGAACATTGGTCTGCCAGGCGCTGGGTAAAGAAAAAGCTAAGAGCAATTTAAAAAAAAAAATAAATAAATTAATTAACATTCTTAATTACCTTCAGTCCTCAAAGAAAACATTCCCCTTGTTGGCATTGAATATGGGCGCAATGGTGTACCGAGAGAAGCTGAATCGGTGACAGATCTTCAGGCTGTCATTTCTATCCAAATGTTTAAGTGTGTGTTGGGCTGTGCGATCTTCCGAAAGCCGAAAACCTCCCAGGGATTGGTCATTACTGGAAGGGGTGAGGGAGAGGACAGCACTTTGTCTTAGTACACCGTCAGTTGAAAAACTGCATTTATGATTGGTTAGTAGTTCCATAGAAATACGACACGTAGATACTGATTTCACAAATACGGTGGAGACATTGAAAACCCAAAGACGGACAGGGTGCATATCACATACTACACGTCCTAACCTCTTTACCTCACTCAGAAGTGACATCCGGTAACTATAACTAATTTTCTTTTCCTCTTTTTCTTATTGTATTTCTTATATGCTACACCGATTGTTGATGAACATTAGTACCTTTAGAATTGAAGAATAAAACGCATTCTGTAAATGCAGTGTAAAAATTTATCTGTTCCAGCTTTGGTGGAGTAAAAAGTCGGTGGACCTGTCTCCAGACTTCACACCCCTTGTTCCAGGTAAGATGATACTCCGATGTTTGTCTGGTGAAAAACAGTATCGCCCGCACCACCACGTGGCAGGGAAAACGTTGAGGTAGAAAACCCTGGTACAGATCGGAGCTCTTTCGATGAAACAGCATCCCCACCCACCATCTCTGAACGTGTTAGTCACAGATCTCATTTTTGATCACCATCGTTACATTGTGCCCGACTTCACGGGAGCTTACAGTGGCGTTACACACACACACACACACACACACACACACACACACACACACCACTCCCTCTGGCGTTTCCCATACGCATTGTCACGCCATAGCTGTCGTTCCCGCAGCCCCGGGACCGGCAGTCCACAGAAACCAATCAGTATCGGGTCATCCTATGGCAACCCATCAAAGGAGACTCCGCCGTTTCACCTTGGTGGTGTTAAGTGGTGCCTCTCCTGATCCAGCTTAACGCGGGACGCGGTGTCCACTACCAATGGACAATGGCTGCTTAGAAGCGGAGCCAGCGCGAGTGAGAGTTCTCCTTTAGATGGACGCCACCGCTTCTATGTGTGGACAGTCCCCGCAAACTTTCGATCACTGTGTTTCTGCTCTTTTTCTCTATCGTTTTAAATGTTTTTTTTTTCAGTAAGTCGATCTATTTGGGTCTGTATTTTTTCGGAACACCCCCCCCCCTCCCCCCCCCCTCTCTCTCTCTCTCTCTGGTATGCGTGTGAAACTGATAATTAGATGTTTTTCTGGATTTTTTTTCTTAAGTCACTAAGGCTTGGAAGAGTTCGTAGACCGCGTGTTCCTTTGTACGCATTTAATTGAAGCCCGTAGTCAACCGGCTTTATGGAGTGTTTGCCAGCGAAGCTGACGGGCGCTTTATCGAATGAGTCATGTAGTGGAATTTTGAGGGCTTGAAAATTCTGTCAGTCCACTGTGCAGTAAGTGGAAATCTGACCCCGGTCAGGGGAGATCAGGGCGGTAGATGGAGAGATCGAACTCCTCCTCCCACCCTGCCATGCCCCGTACATTGGTGAACTTGTAACAGTATGTTCCCCCTGGCGCCACTAAGCTATGAAATTTCAATGTTCCGACGCTAAGTGTTGTGCCGTCTGTAGTGGTTACGCAGTGGTGGTGTGTGCTGTCCGTAGTGGTTACAGTAGCGGTTGTTGCTGTCTGTAGTGGTTTACCGTAGTGGTTGTGCTGTCCGTAGTGTTTACCGTTTAGTTGTGCACCGTAGTAGTAGTGTGTGCTGTCCGTAGTGTTTACCGTAGTGGTTGTGCTGTCCGTAGTGGTTACCGTTGTGGTTGTTCCGTAGTGTGCTGTCCGTAGTGGTTACCGTAGTGGTTGTTGTGCTGTCCGTAGTGGTTGTGCCGTAGTGGTTACCGTTGTGCTGTCCGTAGTGGTTACCGTTGTGGTGGTTGTGCTGGTTACCGTAGTGGTGGTTACCGTAGTGGTTACCGTAGTGGTGGTTGTGCTGTCCGTAGTGGTTACCGTAGTAGTGGTTACCGTAGTGGTGGTTGTACTGTCCGTAGTGGTTACCGTAGTGGTGGTTGTGCTGTCCGTAGTGGTTACCGTTGGCTGTCCGTAAAGTGGTGGTTGTATTCCCTAAAACCGTAAGTGGTGGTTGTGCTTAGTGAACCGTTGCTGTCCACCGTAGTGGTCTTTTACTGTCCGTATGGTTACATTTGCTGTCAGGGGTGGTTGTGCTGTCCATAGTGGGTGGCAGAAATTTGTTGAATTTTTTCTTTTCATTCATTTTGGCAATGTGGTGGCAATGAGAATCGTGAGAGTCCTTTCCATAGTTGGTATGTCATCGAGTTGTGAAAGAAGACAGAGAGATGGTGGTCTGCAAAGAAGAAAAAAAAAATCCGTGTGTACACACACATACCTGTATCAGTGCATGGTTTCATGTTAAAAGGTATGCCAAGGTTTTTTCAATCCTGTGTAAAATTGTGATGGGGGTAGCGGGATTGGGAGGGTCATTTTCGAAGGGGGTAGGATTATGTCATGTCTCATACAAAAAAAAAGTAACGTTTTATTTCAATGCGCAAACGCACCTGCAAGCATTTTAATCCCCCACGTCACTTTCGACGTGCTGAATGTAAAATACCTTCACCGACTGGCTGCTGAAGGAAAAGCCGGTTTCAGGGAGAAAATTACTTTCTCCATGCTCCTTCTCTCCTCCCGTGGGTGGCGTGTCTGTGTTCCTTATTCCAGCAAGATCCGGTCGCAAGTCCCTTTCAAATCTTGCCAGCCTTGCGTTCAATCTGCCGGGTCGCCCGGTTTACGGTAAGGGATGCAGTTCCCAACGACCTCCTGTGAAGTAAATCTGACTACACAGAAGTCGGTCATAAACAAACGAAAAAGAGATCCATGTCAGCATCCCCTCAGCATGGATTAGTGGGCCGAGAAGAAGAGCTTTGCTTCAACCCGGCAGTTTGACCATAACCGCCAAAGTGCCCCCACTGCCTCGACGAGCTCCCGTGTCAGTGATCCTCTCAAACGTGTAGGCATTTGGTTTCTGCCGAATGACCCCGACTTACTGGTTGAACTTGGGACCAGCACGAGACTGTGATTGTTACAAACGTTTTTTGTTTTTTTTTTTTCTAAGCCGATCCACCACTCTTGCATGTTCTGATTTAAAGCTTTCGTGACAAATCCTGTATAGACTCCAATCGCCAGGCCTGCTTGTTAAGTTCAGTGGCGAATTTCTTTCCCTTCTTGGCATTGACGTAGGAGGACAAAGAAAACACGTGTGCGTGTGGACGTAGAATCCCCCCACCCCTCTCTTCCTACCTTCCCCCATCCCCACTCACCGAAGACCCACCCCTGACCTCCTTTGTCTCTGGCTGTGGCAGAAGTGGAAGCCTTATCGCCGATAATCATCAGCGCTCAGTTGTTCACGCCGACCTCTGGGTTACCCCCGTCCCTGTCCTGTTGCAGCTGCGGCGGCCCTGCGTGATCAAAAGCCAGTTCCTTCCCCGCACACAATGGGCACAGGAGCCGGCAAAGAGCTCCATAAAGCGCGCGGATCGGGACCCCGCTAACGGTGCTGGAGAGACAAAATGAAAATGATGAAAAAAAAAATACCCGGTAACGTCTGTCCTTGCAAGCCTGGGTCGCGCTTTCTACGGGCCATTACTTTGCGCCGTGGCGATTAGGACCGGAAGGAAAGGTCTTGTTTTGCATCGTTACGTGAAATGGCCACGTGTGGTCATGTGACTGAGGATGATGTCATTTAGAGTGTGATGACTTCCCGCCGCCACCACCTCCCACCCTCCCCTTTGTCGGTAAGCCGCGCTGCGCCGATAACGCGTGATGCTGGAAAGCCCGTTTGCGCTAGTCCTCCTCCTCCTCCTCACCCCCCCCCCCCCCCCCCCCCCCCCCCCCCGTCTCTCTGCCCTTGCTCCACAGACGTGCTTTTCAAAGTGAACACATTACACTTAAGAGTCCCCACACACAGTTATTTTGACTGTAGCCATCATCATCCCTCCGTCAAATGGCCACTTTCTTCCCCGACAGCTGTAGTTCACTTAAAACTAACGAGGTAAAACACACACACACACAAAAAAGAAAGACTGTTTAAAATGAAAAAAAAAAAACGAAAACTCCTCCCTTATGTCTACGATCAACAGTGACAAATTTTACCGATTTCAAGGGTTTAAATCGTTATTTTCGTCAGCGAACATGATCATTCTGTCAGCGAAGTCATGAAGACCTACTTTGAACTTGCAAATGCAGGCGGTCGGATCAAAGCGGTCCGCTCCAATTAAAAAAAAAAAAAGGAAACCTCCGTAAAGCACAAATCGACATCAGAATCAGCCTCTCTTACCCGATCTCGGCACGAAATTTAAAAAAAAAAAAAAAAAAAAAGGGGGGGGGGTCAGTAAGGGGAGGAGGGATATTATCTGAAAGGACTTCGCTTTTGCCGTCTGGATTGGAAAAAAAAATGTGGATTAATCTGTATCAATAAGCACTCCATCCCACCTCCCTGTTCCAACCCTCCACCCCATACTTCCCCCCCCCCCCGCCTCTTCCCCCCCCCCCCCCCCCCCCCCCCAAAAAAAAAAAAAATGTGTAAGCGGATAATGATGATGGATTACCGCAGAGATTTCGCATCGACTCAACAGAGGATCAACCGCATCTTTCTCTCGACAGAAAAATGATGTAATGCATCATAATCACCTCTCATTTCTACCTTGCCTCAGGTGGGCCACTGACTGATCAATGCCAGCCTTCTGCCAGGGAGCCTTGTCACGCCTATAAACGCGCGGTTGTTCTGTCTTGGTACATAGCAGCGTTATTGAAGACGAAGCAAAACAAACACTAATACAAAGCAGGCTGCAAGGAAATGCGTTTTTGATACATAGTACTAGGCAGAAAAGCGAATTTTCGACAAAGACCTCTTCTTCAAAAATCGCCAAAAAAAAAAATACACTTCAAAATTCACATCAGACGTCACAAGACGTAGAAGAAAAGCAAAGACCGGTTTGAAGAAGAAAAGTTAAGGCAAGAATGTGAAGAAGAGGACATTAAACTGTGCTTGTCAGCAAGCAGGACATGACAAAGAACGATCCAAGAGGTAGACTTGCTTCCAGACCGCCTTCTTACTGAAGACGAGGCAAAATGCAAATAAGCATACGAAAACAAGATGCACAGTAATGCTTTTATTAAAATGCACAATAGCAAATAGGCGAGAAAATATGGTCGTCTTCAGACGGCCCAAGTGATGTACATAACGATGCTTTTAATACTCCCCATGTGTTTATCTTTCTTTGCCCCCTCTCTTTCGTTAATAATAAATGAAGAGGAGGTGGTAAGAGCTTTTGTTCTTGGCCGACAATACGAATGCCGTACTTCAGCGTTCTTAAAATACGCCGCGAACGGTTTCTCTAAGGGGGGGGGGGGGGGGGGGGGGGGGGGAGGGATGACCTATTTCTCCCTACTGTACTGATAAATTCCCATTCAGTGAAACGATTTTTTGTTTTGTTTTCCCCCTCAAAGTCGCTCCTCTTGTTTTGAACTTAAATAGGGTTTGGGTTATGCTGACTTTTCATCTCCTGTCGGTCTCATTGACCCAGAATGATTTACTGTGTCGCTTCGGTTTGCTTTCTACACAGATGAGCGGTCTCTCAAGAATTCATCTTCGGGAGCAGTTTTTTTTTTTCTCCCCCATAAATTCATGTGTGGGTGAGGAGTAAAAGTTGTACGGTATTTTACTGCAACTGTTTTTAATGTTGAAGACTTTAAACGCTTGCTTTAAGCCTATATCTCCCTTCCCCCCCCCCAACCTCTCCTCGTCACTCACACCGTTCCCCCCCCCCCCCCCCCCCCCCCCCCCCCCCCCCCCCCCCGAGTCCTTTTTAGTTTTTCCTTTTAGTTCGTTTATAAAGTTTCTTTGTACCGCTTTAAAAATTTGTAGAACACTTTCCGGAATCATTTTTCATTTTAATGTTCAATTGGTTGCAGCTAGTTTTTTTAATCCCGCGCGCTTTCCAGTCCAAAAATCCTGCGAATCCTCACCGTATCTTCTTCCTAGGGCAAATGGGTGATAGAGGTGCTGCGACAGACGGTTATGTTGCTACCGTTTTTTCCCCTTGCCTTACAGCATCTCGTTGAGCCGTTGGAGATAGTTCGTGGTGTCCCTTTCCTGTCCAAGTAACCAAGTATATGCCGTTTTGTTTTGGTCGGTTTACACGATCTTTATCGGCGGCTTATCTCGCTGTACGTGCATGTGCACGCGAAAGGGGCTCCTCCACGAAGCAGATTCGCACAAAGGGTTTACCCTGGATGATATAGGTGTCAGCCAAATATTTTAAGAGTCTCGGGACTTCTCATCCTTATAGCCAGTTTATCCTGGGTGATATAGATGTCGGCCAAGCATTTTAAAGCGTCTTAAGTTTATCAAGGCTTCTCATCTCATCCATAGCCAGTTTATCCTGGATGGTATAGATGTCGACCAAGCATTTTAAAGTATCAAGGCTTCTCAGTATTATAGCCAGTTTATCCTGGATGATATAGATGTCGGCCAAGCATTTTAAAGTATCAAGGCTTCTCAGTATTATAGCCAGTTTATCCTGGATGATATAGATGTCGGCCAAATATTTTAGTCTCAGGTTAGGATCATGAGTCTGGCGCTGGCCCCCCAGTTTGATGGATTTTGTCTGATCACAGTTTGAAGACGAGTAAGCCTCACTGTCCCATATTGAGATTAAGGATGGAATGAAAATAAGATACTCGCTTTGAAGAGTACTTTCTGGAACATGGACATTTGAATTTTAAAACGGAAGAAAAAAATTCGTGTTCCGCTGACGTCTGGCTATTTTACTGATGGGACGAACAGTATGTGGTCGGCTCACTGAATTTTGTTTTCTCTCTGTTCCATGATAGCGTAGAGATGACGTATGATGACAGATCTTGGCAAAGTTTAACAAAATTGAAGACATTTCTAAAATTTTTATGTGGATCAGCTAGCATCCCCTATCACCAACTTGTCCCAGATCTAACGTGAACACTGTGAAGGCTCTTTCCACTAAAGAAATTTGCATGCATGTATGTAGTAAACTATATTCTTATGTAGAAAATGTTGATCGCAAGATGATCTACAAATTAGATGATGCCTTTTTATATCACCCCCCCCCCCCCCCCCCCATTCATACACTGAGGACAAGAAGTCGAGCGCAGTGCTCTGTCCTTACAAGCAAGCTCTTTCTTCTGGGTCTTTAAAGCAGTGTCATGCTGTAAAGAGGCTGTGAACAGTATTCCCATTGTGCATCGTGTATTGCCATTGACATGGAAATGCGTGAAAAGGCATGTTGATTTTTTTCCAGGAGGACTGCGATAATCAGCAGAATGAGTCCTGTGCGGAGAGTAAAGTCTCCAGCCTTAATTGTGGTCGGTTGTCCTCGTTGAAAGGTTATTCGTGTTTGTAAATTTTGATTTGGAATCGCTGAAATTCGAAGTGGGGGGGTCCTTGCCACGTTTTGGGGTGTCATATGTTCTGTGACGGCTCGATACCTGTGCATGTTTAATGATAGTGTGCAACTCCTGATGAATGACGATTTCTTCAAAAGTATTGTATGCAATTGCCCACCAGTGTTTCAGACAATAAAGTGAAGAGGGCAAAAAATTGAGTTGTGTGATACTGTGCATATCCTGATGAAAGGCAACTTGCAATTCTCCACCGAAAATACTTCCGTTGTGTAAGCCGTCCCCCATCCCCATCCCGTACTTTGCTTAGATAGAACATGAACAGGTTCACTTCACTCGGCCAGTAGAAAGCAAGTTAGACCCATGCCTGTGCATCAGCAAACGCACTCGGTTTTCATGTTTCTGCTTTTTATTTCGAAACATGTTTTCAAACATGAAACGATTTCCCCGGACAAGAATCCGGTTTCAGTTGTAGTGACAATTTCTACTGTGCCAAAAACTACCAGATCAAGCTGTTCCATAATTGGCCATGCAATGCTCCTCTCCATAGACGAAGCACAGAAGTTCCCAATCACAACTGCCAAAAACCAAAATGAAGATGCCAAAATGAAGATGCGTTGTGTGAGCCGTCCCCCATCCCCGACCAGCAACCGTACGAGATGAAGATGCGTTGTTTGAGCCGCCCCCCATCCCCGACCACCAACCCTACGAGGTACTTTGCTTATATAGACAGAACATGAACCAGAGTTTACTTCACTCAACCAATAGAAATTAAGCTAGACCCATGCACGTGCATCAGCAAACGCACTCGATTTTCATCTTTTTGCTTGTTATTGAGGAAACAAGGCCTGCAGAACATGAGACAACTAGTTACACGATTTACCAGACAAGAAGCAGGAGGTTTCAGTTGCAGTCACTATTTTTACGGGGCAAGAACCACCATGTCAAACTGTCTATTCTGTAAAACTGGTTAAGCAATCTTTCCATAGACAAAGCACAAAAGTTCTCCCAATCACAATTGCCAAAAACCAAAATGAAGATGCGTTTTGAATTGCCAAAAACCAAAATGAAGATGCGTTTTGTGAGCCATCCACCATCCCGACCGCCAACCCTACAAGGTACTTTGCTTATATAGACAGAATATTAACAAGAGTTTACTTCACTCAACCAATAGAAATTTAGCTAAACCCATGCACGTGCATCAGCAAACGCACTCGATTTTCATCCTTTTGCTTGTTATTGAGGAAACACAGAACACGAGACAACTAGTTACCAAACAACCGGGTACTTTACTTATATACAGCATCAGCAAACGCACTCGATTTCATGCAGTTAGTGTTTATAGGGTCCAGCGGACTACTAGGAGCCAAATCAAGACCTCATCTATCATATCTGCTGAGTCTCTAGATACAAATACCCACACTAGTATTAACACATCGCACCATGGAGGGTCTTCCCTTCTGAGTATCCAACTGTGCGTTATATAGCTGTGCCCCATATGTAACCGTGACAAAACCGATTCCTCTTTACGGTTACGTACTACCGATGGGAAAGGATTGATTAAATCTGGGCAATAGACCATTCACTCTGCACAGTTCACGACAATACAAACTAGATTTATGACGAAGATCTGAGTGAGGAACAGACTGCACAGGCCTTCTGGAAAGACTTGCACCGAGAGCTTGTTTGGCTGCTTTGTCTACCACCGAGTTACCATAGATTCCAGTGTGGCTGGGGGACCCCAACAGAACTATACGCTTTCCCGAAGAGACAAGCTGAGTATGAAGATCATGAATATCCGCCAAAATTGGATGTGAAACTTCTCTTGTCGATAAAGCCGACAGTGCCGATAATGAATCCGATAAAATAAGGAAATCGTTCTGATCTGACCTGGACACCGCACTGAGAGCCAGATTTAACGCCTTCAGTTCAGCAGTATAAACAGACGACCAATCCCGCAATCTTAAAAAGGTAGGCTCCTGAAAATTGTTATCACACACAATGGCAGGTGCAGCCCCCTCTCATCTTTTTTTAGAACCATCTGTAAAAATCTTGGTAAAATCTTTATAAAGTTCACATTGCTCAAGATAAAGTTGTTTATATGCAGCACTCGAGGTGGCTTCCTTTCGAAATCGAGTTAAATATAAATTAATCTCTGGATTGGCTATTTTCCAGGGCGGTACATCAGTCTGTAATGTACCGTCATCAACAGCATCAAGGTCAATGCCAGCTGCCCCGAAGTGGGGCAAAATACGAATACCTAGTGGAGGATCTCATTTGGCTTTATGTCATAATTGGCTCTAAAAGGCGGGTTCATGACAATATCATAGGCAGGGTTTTCTGGATTAGCCCCTCAGTTTCAGATAATAATTCATGGAAAGACACAATCTCCTTAGCTCCAGAGGAGGTTCACCAGATTCAACATACAAACTCTCATTTGGAGATGTGCGAAATGCTCCCAGAGCAATCCGCAATCCTTGATGATGAATTGGATCAAGAGCTTCGAGATAAAGACTTTCGTGCGGATCCATATACCACACAACCATAATCTAGCTTAGGTCTCACCAAAGCCCGATACAATCGCAACAAAGTTCGCCTGTCTGCACCCTAATCAATGCGACTAATAACTTTTAAAACATTCAAAACCTGACTGGCAAGATTGTTTAATGTACTTAATGTGAGGCAAAAATTTCACTTGTTTGGAAACTTTAATTACCTGATCATTGAGATTGATAGCTGGTTCTAAGACTGAGATCTTTTCCTGTGGAAATGAATACACTCTGTCTTAGTAGCTGAAAACTTAAATCCATTTTCAGTGACCCACTGCTGAACACGATTAACACACAACTGAAGTTGAAACTCAGCTGCAGTCAAGGTTTTCCCCTTGACAGAGATGGAGAAATCATCAACAAACAATGACTTATCAATCCCAGACTTTACTGACTGAACGATGTTATTAATCTTGAGATTGAACAGAGTGGAGAAAGGATGCTACCCTGAGGAACACCCATCTCCTGCTCTAAAGGATCCGAAAAAGTAGAATGAAGTCTAACACTGCCTGTTAGACAAAAATGGGCAATAAACGTTGGTAAATTACCTTTGAAATCAAGTGCCTACATGTCCTGAAGAATTCCATACCTCCATGTTGTGTCATAAGCTTTTTCTAAATCAAAAAGAATAGATCTAGTTGCAAAGTGAAACGACTGCAGGCGGAAATCTAAACAAATCTTAAATAAATGTCAGCGAACCGCCCAGAGAAACGTGGACAAACGAGTCACAACACTGACAAACCACAACGCGTTTCAACCTCTTAGGTCTTCTTCAGTGCAAAAAAAACATGAAACAAATAACGAAAATGCACTTAGCTTTGATCGCTTCTGTGTTCAGCGCAAGAAAGAAAGGCGTTGAATGAAAACGCCTTCTTTCTTGCGCTGAACACAGAAGCGATCAAAGCTAAGTGCATTTTCGTTATTTGTTTCATGTTTGTTGCACCTGAAGAAGACCTAAGAGGTTGAAACGCGTTGTGGTTTGTCTTGTGACTCGTTTGTCCACGTTTCTCTGGGCGGTTCGCTGACATTTATTTAAGATTTGTCAAAAAGAATAGAAACTACATGTTCTCCATTAATCAAAGCATTCCTGATAAAAGACTCGTGTCGAACCAGGTGATCAGTAGTACTGCGGTTGTTCCGATCCACACTGGGAAACATCCAATGCCCCAAGATATTCTAACTGCCATAACAATCGAGAATATACCATTCTCTCCATCGTTTTACATAAGCAACTAGTAAGAGCTATAGGACGATAGTTGTTAAGAGGATCTTTCCTTGGTTTAGGATAGGAACAACAACCGCCTCTCTCCAAGAATGTGGAAAAATATCCTGAACACCAAACATGATTAAACAATGACAACACCACCTTTAAACCCGCAGCTGGCAAATGTTGAATAAATTGATAATGAATGTCATCTGGTTCAGGAGCTGAGTTGTTGGCTTTCAAAATGGCGTCCTTTAACTCATCCATGCTGAAAACGCAGTTATAAACCTCGGAACTATCTGGCACGAAAGAACAAGATTTTGACTCCACTGATCTTTTGATACGCTGGAATTCCTTGCAATAATGATCAGCTGACGAATTTTGATGAATAGTAGCAGCTAACAAGTTAGCTACCTCCTTTTTATCTGTAATAATTGATCCGTTTACTTGCAAACTTTTAATAACTGATGTAGCCGACTTTCCCTTAATCTTGCGGATTAATTTCCAGACTTTCTTGAATTGACCTTTAAGGACAGATTTGAACAAACTTTTTTTCCAAGATTCTTTCTTTCTTGGTTTTAAAAGTATACTGACACTTAGCCCTACATGCCTGATGTTTAACTTTGTTCTCCACCATAGGAAATCTAGCAAAAAGTCTTTGAGCACTCTTTCTCTTACCCTTCAAAGTTTTGCACTCTTTATCATACCAAGGGGTCTTAACATCATTAGGTTTATCACGGGACTTGGGAATAGCTTCCTTAGCACTCTCTACAATCACTTTAGTGAACTGCAAAACAGGATCATCATAACTCTGCAACAGATTCATAGGCATTCTACTTATAAAATCTGTTGCTGATAAAGATTCCAATCTGCTGAGCGGAACTACCATGTTTCCCGAGGGGACTCCTGCAATTGCTTCGTAAAATAAATAAAAATCGGAAAGTGATCACTCCCGCTTAGGTCCGAATGAACTTGCCACTCTAAGTCCAAAAATAAGGAAGGATCGCGAATGGACAAATCCAAGTGACTCAAAGAACCAGAAGGAGAACAAAAGGTCGGTGAGCCTGAATTCAGAAGACGGAGATCATGATCCGATAAAAAATCTTCAAGAACTTTCCCTTGGGAATTAGTGCAGTTACTTCCCCCCACTGTGGAGAATGACCGTTCAAGTCACCCAATAAAAGAAATGGGCGAGGGAGTTGAGAAATTAAACCATCCAACTGACTCTTCGAAATCACAAAAGATGGAGACAGATACAAACAGCATATCGTAACTGCCTTGTTTAACGAGATACGAGCTGCCACTGCCTCCAAATCCGTCTGAAGTGGAATTTCTGTATGAAGTACCGAATTATGAATATAAAGAGAAACGCCTCTTCTTGAAAAGTCTGCAGAAGCTGGCTTGAGTATACAGGAGAAACCAGTAATCTCATGCTTCTTACTTGCAGTTAAAAGGGTTTCCTGAAGAGCATTATCGAAGATCTATACTCGGCCAATAATAGCTCAAGGTCCCGACAATTTGCTTTAACTCCCCTTATATTCCACTGGAGTATGTCATGTTAGGTTGTTAAAAGAATATCTATCAGCCCTCTCTTCCCCAGAAACTTCACTATCCATCAAAGAACTAAAACGATTTTTCAAGAAGATCAGATCAGAAGCCGATGCTCCTGATAAATTTCTAAGTTGTTTGTTGCCATGCTTGGAATTTGCTCTTACTGGACTGAAACCTGCCGCATTTCATGCATTTGCTTATTTAGAAAACCAGGTTTTCAGAACAAGAATCAGGTTTCAGTTGTCACAATTTTGGCAAGACAATAACCACCAGATCAAGCTGTCCATTCTATGAAATTGGCCACGGAAACTCCTGTCCACAGGCAAAATGCGATCACAACTGCCGCAGAACGGTTACCAACGCACATTCCCCCCCCCCCCCAACATGAATTCTTGTCTTGCCGTTACACGGGAAGAGGGGCAGCTGAAAAAAAAGGTAAAAAGAAACCCCCATCTTTCCCCCCCCCAGCCTCGGACTAGTCGCTAGCCTTCATTGACGCAAGTAGTTTGCCGTCTTACCAAGCTGCCTATACTCTGCATAAACTGTGAATGGGAAGCAGTCCTGACCGATATAAAAAGTTTGAAAAAGAAAGCCAACGACGGATTTGGCCACGTCTTGACGTATATCGACGTCTATGAATTCTTGTCTTGCCGTTACAGTAATACATGGCACTTTGACGTGGTATTTTGCACAAGACGACTTAGCGATAACAAATGAAAAAACGGGAAGAGGGGCAGCTGGGAAAAAAAAAAAAAAGAAACCCATGAACCATATTTCCATCGTGATTTTTCTCCTCTGAAGATTTCAGCTTTTCGTCAGACTAGGCGCCCGGGCCTCCACTGACGCAAGTAGTTTGCCGTCTTACCAAGCTGCCTATACTCTGCATAAACTGTGAATTTGGGAAAATGAAGAGGATATAAAAAGTTTGAAAAGTGAAATTAGAAATTTTTGCACAACGACGGATTTGTCAAAAACGGAACGTCTTGACGTATATCGACGTCTATAGTAAACACACTTGGGCCAAATTACCTTACAGCACAGTCTTGCCTGTTCTGTCAGTTGAAGAAGGAGAGTCTGCACTTCCATTTTGATTCGTGGTATGTTCTGTGTCCATCATACACTCAAAGAGACAAGTTGATCAAAGAGACATAATGTTTTTACAAACATCTGTACAATCAAAAGACTACCCCCTCTCAGCTAAAATGATCGACGTTTCCATCACAATCACTCACGTTTTCAAACAGTGGACGCCAGAATTCTTTTCAAACAGTGGACACGATGTTGACAGATGGGAAACAAATTTCCCGCCCAATTCAAACATGTAACCATGATCATCTCACTCCATGACACAGTCACTTGACTTGATGTGACCTCACCTCACTTTTTACCTACACAGTGACCTTACCATGACCTTAGTGACCTGACCATACCTCACCCCATGACCTTGTGCCCTACCTTTTGACCTGGCCGATCTCGCCTCACCCCATGACCCAGTCACCTGACTTGATGACCTCACCTTACTTCCATAGCGACATAACCATGACCTTAGTGGCCTGGCTATTCCTCGCCCCATGACCTTGTGCCCTATCTTTTGACCTGGCCGATCTCGCCTCACCCCATGACCCAGTCACCTGACTTGATGATCTCACCTGACTTGATGACGTCACCTCCATAGCGACCTAACTATAACCTTAGTGACCTGACCATACCTCACCCCATGACCTTGTGCCCTACCTTTTGACCTGGCCGATCTCGCCTCACCCCATGACCCAGTCACCTGACTTCATGACCTCACCTCACCTCCATATCGACCTAACTATGACCTTAGTGACCTGACCATACGTCACCCCCCATGAACTGCCCTACCTAGTGACCTGCCCTTACCACCCTCTAACCTTGCATGTGGAGCGTGTTGTCCCTATACCACCAACATTCCAACCATTCGACCATCGGATTTCAGCGGTTTGCAAAAGAGACCCGTATATCTTGTGGACAGACCGTTTCCTCTTTGGAACTAACGATCGTGAGGTCGAACTACTCGTAGGATCGCGTCTTACTGCTCTAAACCCCCTCTCTGTCTTACCCAGCATAGGTGTATTCAGGTCAGAAAGGGTTCAGGCGCCGGAGCGAGAGGGATAGGCCCCGCTGCCCGTAATGCTGTGTCCTAGACTGAAAAACTGTCACTGCTCTCTTTGCAATTCAGCTGGGACACTTTAACAGGAGCAGATTCAGCAGGGCACATGGGAGGAGGAATGTCTGGATCATTGTAGATCACCGAGGTGGGATGTTGCGAGTTGAATCCCTCCGACGCCCAACATCAAACGCGCCATTTCCTTCCGTTCCGGACGTGGTCTGGTTGTTATCAATGTGGAGACAAGTTCCCCCTACCCTCCAACTCTTCTGTGAAGGGGTATCCCTGTCTGCCATACTATCCGTTTACCTGCAACAGAGGAAAGGAAAAGAGGGTTAGGTAAAAGTAGATATAAAGGTCATTCAGCTTGATTTTTCATTTCTCTTCTACATATCCTGTCCCATGGAAACAAGCATTAATCAAGTGTCTTGTTCATTTCCTGGAAAAAGTGTTTTAATCTACCTCCTTTATCTTTTTCAGACTCTGAGATAGATGCAAGTGACCTTGCAGATGAAAGCCTTGGTGCTTACACGAGCCTTTACGGTAAGCCCGCGACCTGCTCTTTCCCTCGTCTTTCGAAGATCAATACTAACATGGTTCTAGCCTTCTGAGAGAACAAGGTCTCGAGCAGCAGCCAATGGGGGATGGGGATAACCGGGAAATGTTCATCTCCTTCACACTGCCAATGTTCTCAAGGATGATTTTCTTCCCCTCCATTTCCTGCCTTTCTGTGTATGGTCCATACATTGTACAAATGCCCGATTTGCATTAGTATGTATGAAAGCGGGTTCACTTCTTCTAAGTATACTTTTCTTTATTCGATTACACTGTCTCTCCCTCGCCAGAGTATTGTATCTAATCCATACACACTTTTTTTTTTTTTTTTGGGGGGGGGGGGGGGGGGGGAGGGGGGGGGGTTGTTTTCGTTTTTAGTTTGGTGCCAGGAGAAATCCATGTAGTAAAGAAAACGCACCCAGGTACAGAAAAAAAAATGGGTTTAAGACATGCTTAAGTTACCTGATTTAGCTTAAGGTCATTTCGGAAAGAATTTAACTTAATACCCACACCAACCCTCTGCCGCATAGCAGTGATTACATCCGACTACTTCGGACTTTTGTGTGTTGGGCGACCTATGTAATAGCTTCATGAAGCATGTGACAGTATTCAATGGGTAAATAGCAGGACAAGGCAACGAATGGCCTTGAACGTGTAACAAAGTACGAAGAAAAACTTAACTGAAATGTCTTTTTTCGGTTAGATGATCGACGTTCAAAAGGATGTAGGTTACAGGGATTTCAATAAAGTCATTCACTCAGAAAATCTTGAGTAAAGTATCATGTAAATACTGGATTTTTGCACAAATTTTCTTGCTTTGCCCTCCTCTACGTAAACCCCAAGATCTCCGACCTCTCCCCATCACACGTTTGAACCCAATACTTGACTGACAGTAAACGCAGGCGAGTCCTAAGTTGATACTTGATTAGCAGTTGAAACCATGAGGCTTAACTTGACTGGTAGTGTACACAGACGAATCTGAACATGAGTGTAGTGCATGCAGACGAGTATTACTATTTTGACGCGTTTGTGTACTCCCTACTTGTAATTTGTACTTATGGTTTTCATTTTTTTTTTTGGGGGGGGGGGGGGGGGGGGGGGGGCAGAGATTAAAATATGGTTCGATTTCAAATAGTTTTTCTTCTTTTGAAAAGGGGGGAAACTTGACACATATAGTCCCTGAAAACCAATTTGCAGAGGGAATGCCTTCTGATGCGTTTCTTTTTTTTTCTTTTCTAAATTATATTTGAAGTAATAAAGACTGTAACTTGTTTTCAAAATACCGTAAGAAAATGAAGACGGAAAATTGATTTGTATTGTGTATGTGTGTGGGGGGGGGGGGGGGGGGGGGGGGGGGAGAAAGCGACTTAACCCTGCACGGTAATTTTTGTTTGTTCCCCCCCTGTCCAGGCTGTTACACCTCGTCCTGCGTCCCAGACTTCATCGCCTGCGCCGCCCCCGGTCCCGGACCAGCAGCTCCTACGATGTGCAAGCTGGAGCACCGAGAGCCTGCGCCGTTCGCTGCTGGGACCGGTCCGCCCATGGAGAGTCTCCCATGAAGTGAAGACCCGCTGCCCCCGCCACACACCCCTAGCCTCGGGATCTTCGAACACGGCGCACTTGGATTTTCCCCCTCCCTTCCTTTCTTTTTTCTTCCGATGTTTCCAACTTTTCGCGGCCTATTTTGGTTGAGACAGCCCTCCCCTAGAAAGTTTATACCGTCGGTCAAAAAGAACTACATGAACTGCTCTGTGAAGCGTCTAAGAATCTGAAGAAGAACATTTTTATCCTGTAGACTTTCGGCACATTCTACCACACTTCTTTGTGAAAGTTCGTGAAAATTCCAAAAGACCTCAGCCCAGTGAAGCTTCCAAGAATTTCGTAAGCCTGAGAAAAGTGTACGATTCGGTGTCTTGCAGAACTGATGCGGGTTTACGGTTGTATTGGAATTTACGTTTCAAGTGGTATGTGCAACGGTGGGCGTAGAGTGTAGTTCGAAACAAACCACCTAGGTCCATAGATCGAGTCCCGCATGCTGTTAGGGGCTCCCCCCCCCCCCCCCCACACACACACACACACACACACACACACACACGAGTTGCTCAGATGAACAAGTTGAGACCGCATATCGAATTACACACACCACACGCAAACACAAACGCTCTCTCTCTCTCTCTCTCTCTCTCTCACACACACACACACACTCTCTCTCTCTCTCACTCACATCCTCTCTCTCCACACACACACACACACACACACACACACCTACCCCCCCCCCCCCCACACCCCTACCCTCCCCACACACCCTCCACACACACACACACACACACGCACGACGTTTGTAGCCCTCTGATTTTCTTGTTCTCTGCCGTCTGCATACAAATTTGAGTTTTTGAAGTCTTTTTTTTTTTTGTGTTCGTAGGCCATTTTATACCGACATGCATCTTCAGTGTACTGACGTCACATTCAGGCTTCTTTCAGTGATTACTGTTTACGTGCTATGCGCCAGAAGGTCTGTTTTGGTGATGATTAAACCGATCCAGAGGGGCTTTGGTGCTGTGTTTGTGTGGACCTTCTTTTCTCTCTCTGTCCTCCACTACTACCACAACCACCTTTTACCTCGTCTCCCATCTTCTCCCCCCCCCCCTCCTGGCCCCTTTCCACGTAGGAGGAGGAGAGAAAAAGGGAGGAACTAAACGTAAGGGGAAGAGAAATAGAGGAGGGGGGGGGGGGGTGCAGCCAGAAAACAAGAGAAGAGAGGGGGGGGGAATGGAGAATGGAGGAGTTCTCTTACCTTCCTCTGGGGCCCTTCCTCCCTACTTCCTCCCCCAGCCGCTCCCCCATTTCCCTCATGCCCTGTCCCCGTCCCCCCCCCCCCCCCCCCCCCCCCCCCGTCTTGTGTGCTTCCTGTCCCTCCTACGCCCCGCCTTGTCCATCCCGCCCCTCCCCTTCCTCCCCCCCCCCCTTCCCCTCCCGACCCCCCCCCCCCCCCCCCCCGACTAGCTTGTCCCGCTGCCCCTTAAGAGGAGTGAGGGGGATCAGCTCATGCACAGAAGAGGAGTACAGGAGGGCGCGGGTAAAGGAACGGGGAGGCTAGGTAAGGTACTGTTACTTATATACCCAGCCAACCCAAGGGCCATATCAGGGCTGTCACCGCGTTGAAAATTTCTTTTTAGAAAAAATCACACCACCCTTTAAAACACACCTTCTAAAAACACACCGGAAATTTGTGTTAAAAATCTATCTTCGCAGGCAGGATGTGACGAAAAGTCTCCATGCCCTTTTGGCTGTTGGGGCAGTGAACTGTCAGAGGTTCACCATGTCTGCGGGCACGGCATGACGTAACGCCGGGGGGCAGTGAGCTCTCAGAGGTTCACCATGTCTACGGCACGGCATGACGGAAGGCCGGAGCCTGTCCCTCTCCTTCCACCGCCTTTAACCTTCCCTGAACTGAATCACGTACCCGTTTACTGCTGGGTGGACACAGTGAGCTTTTGAGCCGGAGAATCCTACCCCGCGATTGGTTCAAACTCTCGATCGTCATCTCCGGAGGCACCGGTTGTGTGACCACGAGCCCCCGTCAAGGATGAGGAGGACCTGTGGTCAATGGTTAAATGACATCTGGTGTGGGTTCTAGGGCGTTGAAAGTGTAAATTTTAACACCCTTTTCTAAAATTACGTGGGGGAAAATTTTGACGGTTCTGGCTAAAAATGCCGTCTAGTCACAAAATGGAATGAACTTGGCGACTATTGTTTTCAGGGAATGCGAGCGGGGGAGATGTGGACTTTGTTCTCCACTTTTCAAACATAGAGATGGCTCATGTCGTGAAGTAGGTGTAACATGTGACGGCAGTAGCTGTACGTGTGTGACATGAAATGCCTGGCCATACCAGATATATAAGCATGTGTGTTTTTACCGATAGACTCCATTCAGATTAAAGTGACGTGTTGAACCGATAAACAATACAGACATGTTTAAAAAAAAAAAAAATACACGGGAGCCCTCTAACTTTATTCTGTGGACAGAACCATTAAGTCACCACCTATCTGGAATCGGCATTCATCTTTCGGGTCCATTTGTCATGCTGGGAGAAAACGATCATCCTACAGCCCACTCTCCCCGCCCTCCCTTCCAAAGTGACGTCTATGAACACTTGTAATTGCAGGGGGGTGGGGGGTGATGCTAACGCTGACTACCTCTCTTTCCGTGTGTGTGTGTGTGTGTGTGTGTGTGTGTGTGTCGCACACACACACACACACACACACACACACACACACACACACACACACACACAGACAGAGTACGTTCTCAAGTCTACACTCCAGTTGTTTTCAGCCCAGCGATCAGGGCCGTGACGTCATCGAAATCAATTCCTCATACAGTAGTGTAACAACTGCACAGTAAATCAGATTTTTTCAGAACACGAGAAAAAAAAAAAAACGTTCAGAATCCTTCTTCCGTGACATCTTTACCCAAGAAAATCTCTCTTTTGGGGAGCTCAAAAATTGCACTCGATGAAACGTCTCCTTAAAAAACGGTTTTCGCGGAGTCTGCCATAAAGTGTTTGCCTGACATCATGCAAGGCGTCAGTCAAAGCATGCTCATCTTGAAACAAGCGAATGAAATCCACACACACACACACACACACACACACACACACACACACACACACACACACACACACACACCGCAATACCCAGCAATCACCACGGAAATGGGTTAATGACCGCTTACGCAGCAACACACAGCACCAGCGGTTTTTCATGTTTCTTTCCTCGGCACGCATACCACATACTGTTTACTGGAGAAAGAAAAACAGAATGCACACACTGTCCCACAGCCCTGATCGTGATTCTCGCCGAGGGTGTGCCAGGAAGCTGGGAGTTCAAAGCGGTGATCACTTCAGTATGGCCAAACTATGGTGGCCCCTCGACTGACTCTCTACGGACAGTATCTCTCGTGGAGAAAACTGCCCGTGACATCTATCCTACTTCAGTTAGGATGGGGCCAGATGATGTCTCTAACGCCCAACATACACAATCTAAAGAGAACGCAATCTAAAGAGAGAATGGAAGCAAATTATGAAGAAATGAAAGAAATCAAAGGAACCGCAAGATTTTTTTTTTAAAAGGCAGAAAACGACGAATATGAAAAAAGTAACGAAACAGGTTTCCCAAAAGTGGTCTGTTGGCCTTACGAATAGAGGGTTATTGTAAGTCGGTCAAAGGGGAACGGCGCACTGCTTGTAGCTCTGGGCCATAGGACTCCTCTGAAATGAAGTTAACCAGAAAGGAGACGGGCAACGTCTTAAACTGAATGGTTGATTCACTAGCAGCACAATGAATGACAGAAACGCATTTTGTCCCGTTCGCTGAAACGCGGTCCGGAAAACGAGTTTAATCCCTATGGCTCGGTTGTTCTTTGAATTTAAAAAAAAAAAAGGAAGTGACGACACGACTTCCGTTCTCCTACCCTGACCAGCTGGCATTTTCAATCTTTTCGCTCCCAAGTTCGCGGATTGATGAATGTTGGAAATGTAGTAGACGCTTGCTTTTGTTGAAGAAGCAGAAGACATTTTTCACACACACACACACACACACACCCCTTCCCCCACGTTTTTCAATCAATGCTTTGTTGAACAAGGAAATGGAGAAAGAGTTGGGGGTTGAACACCGTTTAAATGTTGAGTTCCTATTGATGACTGTCTCTCAGAGTCTGTCAAGACAGTATGTTTGAATGACAGTTCCCAGCCTTCAGATAACAGAAGGCCTTCGCGACAGATTCATGACTTACTGTCAGTGTACTACAGACGATTGCAGAGAGACACACAGAGACACACAGAGAGATTTTTTTGTGTAGAGCCACCCACGCCGGAATATTTAAGAACTGTCTTCACACTGTTCTGTGACGGGACACAAAATATCATCCTCAATTAGACATAAGATGACGCTTTGACTGCTGACCTCTTTAAGCCGTACAACACTAAGCTGTGCGGGGGGTCTCAGGCCTTCCGCTTCATTTACTGCTTTCAGATTTTTCAAAAGTTTAAAATCGGCGATAAACCGGACATTCACACACAAAAAAAAAAAACAACATGAAAGGACCAAACTGGCAATTGCACAGTACAAAAACGGACGGTCAGTGTCCACCTCCACATTTTGGAACCAAGGTCAACGGGCCACAGATGGTGTAGTACGATAAAGAAAGCTGAATTAAAGTGAAAACAGAGTCCAACAGTCTGACAGAAAGAGGTAATGACGAGAAGCAATTAGGAAAAGCCATCTGAAAAATTCTATCTCACTCACACACACACACACACACACACACACACACACACACACACACACACGCATATGGCAAAAAAAGTAGAAAAAAAAAATCATATTTGATAGAGAGAGAGAGAGAGTGTGTGTGTGTGTGTGTGTGTGTGTGTGTGTGTGTGTGTGTGTGTGTGAAAAGACAAACGGCAAATACTACAGCAGAATGGTCCACTGTGTGCGATGTGTTTCAACTATGTGTCAAGATTACAACTGATCATGTAGAACTCTTCAGGAATCGACAGAAAGGGACAAAGACAGGAAAGAATGTGGGACGACAGTAAAAGAAGAAACAAGGAATCAACGTAAATGACCGAAAAAGAAGAACATTTTCTACCACAGAACTTCCAGCTGGTCAGAAGACAATTTAGACCCCATCTGGAAATGTCTCCTCATACCGTTTTCACTCTACCAGAATTGGCCCGGAGACGCTCCTCTCGGAGTTGTATGTCAGGGCTAGCTATTTTTTGTACTTCACCTTCTACCCAGAGTAAGTCTGACCCTTTTTTCCCATTGGAACTACTTCATTTCCCAAAAAAAATTCGTCTTATTTTCTTTTTTAAAATGTGTTGCTGTATTTGCGAGACAAGAGGTGGGATATTACATCTGCATATGATTCTCAATATATGGGATCAAAACGACTCCATACATATGATTTTACATTTTCCATACACATTTAGGACAGCAGATGTCAGGGCAAGTCCCTAAATGGCTCGATCAATGATTTCATCCTTATAACTGCCTTTTCTCAGAAATTCCTGTTACTGTTGCACAAGGCCGGAGCGATTCGGGGTGTGAGGAGGATTCAGCACTGGAGTTGTTTTGGACCATTCCGAGAACGACTCGATCAACAGTTTCAGCATCAAACTAGCAATCGTCCAGAACGATGCGCTGTTTCACGCTAGGGATGAGCGGACAGAGGATTGGGATATTTCAGCTTCATGGGAATCTTTTCTTGAGATCAGTCCCAGAACAATTCCACCAACAGATTCAGCCTTCAGCAGCCTATTTTCAATCAATGCTTGTCAGTGTAGGACAGAGGTGGGTGCAGTGGGATGGGAAGAATGTAGACTAAGGATAGGGAAGATGGGTTTTCCTTCTTTTTCACTGGAGGCGAGTGGAGAAGAGGGGATGCTCGTTCTCGGAGTGAATCGGGATTTCTGGCATCAGATTCTCCAGATGTACTTACTATCTTAAGACAAGAGGTGAGCAAATGGGAGAGCTTTTAGGAGTTTATCTGAGTCAGTCTCATAATGACGTTTTCAGAATTTTGTGGCTTCCATCTGTGTGTTCCCCAGAAACAGGGATGTGAGGTGGGATGGACGGGGCCTAGGGAAGGAGGAATGGGTGGAGTTTCTCTAGGACTGCCCCAGGAGGACTTGAGCGAACGTGTCAGCATCAAGCTCGCCCTTTTCCAGGCACGTGTGCTCTGTCGGGACTTCGAGAAAAACTGGGTTTCAGGGGATCTTCGGGGATCAGTCCCACAGTGACTTCGTGGACTGTTTTTAGTTTTTTCCGTCTTGATATCCGTGTATTTCAGTGCCCGGGTGGAGGACAGAAAGGATAGGCCTTCTGGGGAGGTTCCTTTGGGTCAGGCTTAGAACGATTCCATTAACAGCTTTTGCACCAGTTTGTACATTTTCCAGAACTACGTATGATGTGAACATTTTTTTCGGGAGGTGGGAAGGGGGGCGGGGGGTAGAAATGGCGCTCGTAAAGTGTGTGTGTGTGTGTGTGTGTGTGTGTGTGTGTGTGTGTGTGCTTTTTTGGGTGGGGAGCTCCAAAACAATCCCATCAATTTGTAAGACTCGATTTGCAAATCAATATGTAAGACTGAATTTGCACATCATTCGGAATTTGCGTATCATTCGGATGTACACATCATTTCAGAAAGGGGGGGGGTTCGGAGTAAGGGGACTTCGAGGGATGTCTTTATATGGCATTCTTAGAACGACTCCGTCAATGTTTTGAGCTTCAAGTTTACTGTTGTCCGTTTCAAAAATTGCTAATTCAACTCGTAGATGAGTGGTAGAGCTTGGGCGTCAGGGAGTCATTTTGGGTTCTCTTTTGTCCAGAAATATTATTTCATGACTTTGGAGCGGACGGGTTACGCGACAGAAGAGACTTCAGCGGCGATTTTTTCGAAACAGCACCGGATGACAATCAATAATTTTAGTTCTTTATTTACAGGAATAGTGTGTTACTTGTGATCTGGGCTGACGTGCTGAGGCTTAAAGAAATGGGCATCAGGGTGGGGTCTTTTCAGGCTAGTCTTTACTTCTGATGGGGTCGTTTATGGACAGACCCCAAGAGACTCCCCACCCTGGAACTCCAGTCCCCATTGAACCCCATGTCCCACCGCATTCCTCCCGCTTGTCCTGAAATCGAACGGAATATTTCTAGAAAAAAAAAATGAATGATATGTTAAAATCATTAATGCAGTTATCCTTAGAATGACTAACGAGCGCGCGCGCGCGCACACACACACACACACACACACATTGTCGAAGTCCATCATCTACCCACTATTCTGTAACACACGCCTGTCTTAATGCAGCACATATTTCTAAAGTACGATTTAACGCTTAAAGTATCGCTGAAATCGTTCTAGGACTGGCTTAAGAAGACTCTAAACTCGAACCACTTCAATCCCCAAACTTTCTCTCTCCATCCTTCCTCTCAAATAACAAGGATTGCTGAAAAAATCAGCAAGCTGAGTTACAAGTACTGATGAAGTCCTTCTAAAGCCGACCACAACCTCCCCCCCCCCCCAAACCATCACATCCCACCACGCGCACACAAACGCACGCGCGCGCGCGCGCGCGCGCACACACACACACACACACACACACACACACACACACACCCTATTCCATCAGCTCCCTTATCACCGCCTCAAGTAGTAAGTATTCCCGGCAAAAAAAGACAACCTGAATCTAAAAATACTGATAGAGTCGTCCTCAGGATGACCCCAAAGACATTATTTTTTCAGAAAAAAAAAACGGGAGAATTTGGTAATACAGATATGAATAAACTCATTGCAGGAATGATGGCCCAAAATAACAGCCTCCCCCTACTCAGGTCACCATCCTTGGAATCCCTGCTCCACCTCAAATAACACGTCCTTCTGGAAGAACTTGAGTTTAAAATAATGGTGAAGTTGTTCTGAGGCTGACCAAACAAGACACCCACACCCATCCCCAAAATCACTCCCTATTCTAACAAAGAGACACTCATTTCTGTAAAAAAAAAATTAACAATTTGAAAAACAAAACTGAGTCTTTCTGGGGGTATACCTCAAAGGACTCCTCCACATCTTCTTGAGTCCGAATTCCTCCACCTACCCCTCCTTATGTAACACGCATCTCAACATAGATAAATGAAAAATTATCAAACGTTCAAGGAATCGTCTGGAACCAGTGCGAAAAGTCCCCCTGAAGGCCTGACCGTTTACAATCCTCCTCCCTTTCTTTAAACAGCATAAAAAAAACAAGAATGGAATGACTAAGGCTGGACATCCAATCAAGCGGTCGAAACTCAAGAACAAGAAAGAGGAGTGCTCTTTGGACAGGACCATGGAACGTCTGAACTCTGATGGACAGAGAGACCTACAGACCAGAAGGTGGACAGCCATCTGTTGGTCATGAAGTGTCTCGCTACAATACTGACAGTACATGCTGGAGCGAGACGGGCCTTGCAGAGACTGGTGAAGTTACTGAACTTGGTTAGGATAACTTTCCTCTGCAGCGGAAAGACCAGAGATGAACTGAGAGAGGCTGGTGTAGGATTTGCCATCCGGTCGTCGCCAGTCTAGACAACTGGAATCGCTTCCTGTGCTCTTTTCTCACATTCGTCAGTGCAAACACCCCCACCACAGTCCACCATAATGAGCTAAGAGGAGGCCTTTTATCAAGATCTCGGCAGCGTCCTACGTTCACACCACAGACGAGCAAATTGCTTCTTCTTGTTGACATCAACGCTCGCATTGAATGCAGTCACCAAGCTTAGGCCGGTGTCTTAGGCCTACATGACCATGGTCAGAAAAACTCCAGTGGACTTTTTCTCACCTTTTGTGCTGAACAGGGCCTCGTCGTCACGAACTCTCTCTTCAAGCTCCCAGATATCCATTAAGTTACTTGGATGCACCAGAGATCAAAAGCACTGTCATCTGAGAAGCTACATCACTACACTGCGCCGCCACGTTCAAGATATCAGAATTACCAGCGCTATGAGGGAAGCAGACTGTTAGAGCGACCACTTGCTGATAACGTTGCAAAGCAAATATCAAACTGGCACCAAGACACGGAGCTGCAGAAGAGCAGCGTGAAGAAGAAACCGAGTGCGCAACAGCTTGCTAACCACTCCATCCGAGAGGAGATGAAATCTCTCGCAGCCGCCTTGGAGGATCTTTCCTTGGACAGCAAAAAAACTGGTGCGCATTCAGTTTGGTGGCCTACAACACCACAAAGAAGACTATAGGACACCCCAAGAGAAAAGTGAGCAAGAAGCAAGCCAGGTCTATGGTCCATCTCAGCAGACTGCCCCCCCCCCCCCCCCCCCCCACCAAGTTCACTGCCATGGTGGGGTCCTTTCAAGACAGCATGATATCCAGATCTGTGGAAAATGGAGACGTGTATAAACCATTCAGTCACAAATGGAATGAAGTTTGGGCGTGTCCTGGAACCTATCCTCCCTAGTTTACGTTTTGCAACACTACAACCTGGATCATCATCATCATATGCCATCGCATGGATGGGCGCTCTTTCGACCTGCGCCGCCTGAAATTTGACATTAAAGTCATTGACAAAATCATTCGAGACCTAAATGGGCTCTTTCTGGACAATGCCCCACATCCCTCCCCGAGAGTGTTTTGGGACAGAATAGGGAGTAGTACTGGCTTAGGTCGAGTATCACTGCCCCCTCAAATCCAGTGGCTCAGGTTCACAATCACCGCCCCCTCAAATTCAGGCACCGTGTGTGCTTTGGTTTAGGTTTTCTCGTTTCAGACAAGGAGGTCTGCAGCAGTGGATAATGTCATACAGATGAAAAAAAATAACTGCATCATCAACATCGTCTCGTACTTTCGTTAACGATATACTCTTTGCCGATGACATCGAGGTAGTAAGGAATACCAGGAGCTAACCACCAGGCGCTTAAAAAAACATAAGAAATAGATATTGGGTTACAGACGAGCAAAGGCCCCATCAACACACAGCGAAAACGCAGCATTCAATGCTATCATGCTGAACGTTCAAAAACACCAGCAGCTATTCGCGTCAATTCCGACAACAACGTCATATGAGGAATCAACCGGGGGACCATGGCATTCTTCATGCCACTGATGATGGTCATCCTTCGTTTGCGGATGCCGGAGCTGGACAGTAACATAAGACCTGAAGCGAACTCCGATACCTTAGAATAGACTCTACACAAACGTTTCTCTGCATCTCAAATCCCCCCAAGTCCGATCTCTCTCTCTCTCTCTCTCTCTCTCTCTCTCTCTCTCTCTCTCTCTCTCTCTCTCTCTCTCCACTTCCCTTTAGTGTGGTGTGTGGTGTATATGGACCGGTCCACACACAGTGATGACACCACCTCGATGAAAATGAAACTCGATTTACTACCCTCATCCTCGTAATGCATCACTCACTCACCCTCTGTATTTTATGTCGATGACATGTAAATATTCTTTTTATTCAATGTCTATAATCGCCTGTGTGCCGCGGTACATTACACTGAATTCCAACCATCTGTGTCTTACACACGAACCATCAGGCATGGCACTAAGGACCATGCCTCACTGTGCGCTAATGCCTGCTACTGGCGAAAAAGTGTCCTCACTCTATTATCTGACACCACAAGTTCGCAAGTACCGGGTATGTGCCACCACGACTCCGTGTCCCAGACCACTCTACAGTCTGTGATGCAGGGTGGATGTTCCAGAGACTGAGGGGGGGGGGGGGGGGGGGGGGGGGGGGGGGGGCAGTGAGGGGCTGATCCGGCAGCAACACCTTTATCTTGCTGGCCATTACGATGAACAGACGTAGCCCGAGAATATATCGCAGCACTCGGACAATCACGCATGCCACGAGAAAGCATTACCGTAACGACTTCCCTATTCCTCGTGAACCAGTTTACCGCTTCCTCGTCCGAGGACAACAATTATCTACGCTATGGTTTTGAACACCATTCTCGGAGAAGCCCACTGCGGAAATGACTTTTTCTATTATGTGCGTGTGCCTGAATTATGAGTAACCAGATAGGTAACTCGTCAATGAGCTGGGGGGGGGGGGTGTACCCACCCTCTGCTATTATTATTGCCTGTATAATCGTAAAGCTTCGAAGAGTAACACGCGACAAAAAAAAAGAAGAAAATGATAACTTCCAATCTCAATAATTCATTTTGATGGCTGTCATTACGACAGTGTTTTGGGAAACGGGTTGGCACGTGGTACCTTCCATCTAATTCATTATGTATGATGCTTTCACAGAGATCATTACCACAGCAACTAGCCATTTGTGTCTAACGAAAACTCGGCTGTAATCCTAACAGCGAAGTTTTGCGTCCTCTATTGTGGATTAGTTTTCAGTTTACGAATAAAGCCAACATATCATTTCATCATATTATCATGGTAACAATAAATCGATTCTTTAGGGACTGGCGGGAGGGACAAAACCGTGAATAGTGTTTCACTTCAGTTTAATTCAGTTGTGGGTATGCTTTACTTATCCACTTGGTTGGATTAAACGACAACTAGCCAAGTCGTATCAAAACATATGCAAAAGAATGTGTGTGCGTGCGTGCGTGCGTGCGTGCGTGTGTGTGCGCGTGCGCATTCAGATTACTCATACTCAACAAAACGTTGCACGCACACACATACTCGCACGCCTTCCTCCAATCGATCTCCATCCCATTCCCTTGATCAGGCAAAGGATTGATGTATAAAGATAAATATACGCCACGAACAAGAAGACACAACCAGAAAAGCTGAAATCTCTCACATATCCTTTTGACACTTTCCACTTAAAAGCAAAAAACGAAAAGAAAGTGACGCAAACTGAAACAAACTGGTAAAGATCGCTGTCACGATTTTCCACAACGTTGCCAATTACATGCGTGAGATAAAATCTTGCATTTACGTGTCGTTTCACTCGAGGTCCTGCTCCTCCACCTACGCAATCCATCCCAATTTAATTGCCAGCACTTACGCTCACGCAATGGTTAAACGAAAGAACAGTCAGGCCTGCCTCTCTTTACACTTCGTAGGAAATTATTTCAATTACTCTTCCCGGTCACTGACTGAAACTGACTTTACATTCATCTACACAGTAATTCTATAACAAAGAAGGAAATTCTTGCATTTTATTGTACGTAAAATGTTCCATGAAAGACAAAAAAAATATCGATTTTAAAACATGAATGTTGCATTTAAAGCTCAAAATTAAATCTTTCAAAACACACACACACACACACACACACACACACACACACACACACACACACATCATCCTTTCACTTTAATATTTTTCATTTCCTGTAATATTTTCATTATCGACTCCTACAAAGAGTAACGTTATTAGTATAAGGGTATCAATTCCATCTTTGAAATCGACTGACTGATTATTAGTCTCACTTCCAGCAATTCTAGCATGCGTTACGTGCTGACTCTTCTATGTAAATCGACTTTTATTGCAAAACACTAATTTTCGAGCTGTAATGACTACACCTAGCTTTCCACAGCAGAGCAAATTCCCTTCGCAAGGGACAATCACTCGAAAGATTTTTCCAAACTGGGCCAGACTCCACAGTCACACAGCAGCAGACAAACTTCCAGCTTCTGACACCAACCCTTCACCACCACTTTCATTACCCCCGTTACCCACCCTCATACATTTTTCTTTTTTGTAAATTTCTCCTTTCGTGCTCTTTTGTCTTCACTTTTTTCTTCTTGTTCACGACTTCTGTCAGCTTACAAAGGCAGACACGTTACCATGTGTGTGACATGTAGCCAGGGACAACAGGCCCCAGGGGAGCAGTAAAAGCTCTACTTGTAAAGGACGTATATGTCACTGGATTCTTTCCCCTTGTTTAGTCATGCATGTGTCCCCATTCAGTGAGGAGCCCTGGCCTTTATCTGAATAAAATTATTGAGTCTTTTGACACTCACTCTCTCTCTCTCTCTCTCTCTCTCTCCTGAAATACAACAGATCATGGCAAGAAGAATGGCGCTGTAAATGAGAAAGAAATGCTTGCAGCTGGTTTTTACACTGGCATGTCTTCAAATCCTGATGCACTGGAGCAGGTTGTGCTCCAAAGAGACGAGAATAGCAAACATGCCATTACTGAAAGGGAAACACGAGTTGTATGAAAGGTAAAGACTACTGATATACATCTCTCTCTCTCTCTCTCTCTCTCTCTCTCTCTCTCTCTCTCTCTCTCTCTCTCTCTCTCTCTCTCTATGGGGGAAGGAGGGCAGGTGGGTGGGTGGGTGGTGGTTGAGTGGCTGTGGGTGACTAATGGGTGTGTATCTGTATTTGTGTCTGTGCGCGTGCGCGTACGTTCATGTGTGTACGTGTGCGCGGGCACTTTCTCTATCCCTTCTCATTCTCCCTTTCCCTTTTATAGATGTGTACGAGTTTTTCCAAGTGCTCCTTCGATTATCCATGCACATATGAGAGACACAGACAGACACCGACAGAAACGAGGGGAAAAAAAAAAAAAAAAAAAAAAGCAACAACAGTTAAGCGGAGAAGGCTATGGCGACAAATAAGCAGATTTTTTTTTCAATACCGCAAAAAAAAAAACCAACCACCAACAAAAAAAAAAATGTTAAGCGTGCTGTCTGGATTTCTCACCCACACCTTTCCCCTCATCCCCCTCATCCCCCTACCAACATTACCTCATGCCTGTTAACACATTCTTGTTCGCTCCCTACCTCGCCGTTATGCCTTCCTTTCCTCTACACTACTTTTAGTCGTTCTCTTCACCACGTCTGTCAGTTTTTTCCAGGCAGACTCTTCGACCCTTGCATTACACGAGGCCAGGAAATGGCTCTTCAGTAAAGCTCGCGTGTCTACATTTTCGAAATAAGCTGTCCCCCCTCTTAGAAAGTGTGTTCTGCTGACTCCATCCCCACCACGCCTCCATCCCTACACTCTCATCCTCCACAGGAAAAAACAGTACAAAGTCATATTTTAAACCAAGTCAATCACCGAGGTCCTATCAGGGTTGGAAAATAAACAAACAGCAACACACACACACACACACACACACACACACACACACACACAGAGAGAGAGAGAGAGAGAGAGGAGAGAGAGAGAGAGAGAGAGAGAGAGAGAGAGAGAGAGCATGACTTTTTCATCAGCATTTTTGAGAGATCTTACCACAGGAGCTCTGACAACAGAGACACTGGGTGCTACATTTTCGCTTCTGTGGCTGACATACTGTTTGCTTCACTCTACTGTAAACAAAACATGAGCGAGAAAAATCAGAGAACTGTTATTGTTATTGACAGAGGACCACTGAAGACCTGCCACATCTTCCTATGCAGCCCGTGTCATTTTCTGGGATACCGTTTCATAATGGTCGTCAGATGGCGTTGGCACTTTTTTTTTTTTACCTTTGACAAGTTTTCTTTCTTTCTTTTTCTTTTCAACCCCTTCTTTTGCTTTCTTTCTCTGTCTGTAAAAAAAACCCCAAGATAATGCAAAAAGAAACAAACAAAACACCTCACGACTAATTTTAACACAAAACTTGGTGGAAACATGGAATCTGACAGGAGGACGAACTCGTTAAAAGTTTGGGGTAGATCTTTGGTCACACGGCCGATCCAGAATCCGTAAGTAAGACTACGAAAAAAAAAACATTTTCCTGAACTAATCTGAACAACACCTGATGAAAACAAATGTGGCCCAGGAACGAAGGATCCACATGAGTTAACAGACGGCTGCGCTCTCCTGAGTACCCTTAACTCGGTCTTTGTCAGTTACACACTGATGATAGTTTTTGAAACGTTTTTAGACTTCGTCAGCTGGCCCAAGACCCCGCTGATGTATAGTATTAGCGTTTTTTAGACTTTGTCGTTACGCCTTTTAGACTTTGTCAGCTACGCCTTACTGATGTATAGTTTTTAGCGTTGTTTTAGACTTTGTCACCTACGCCTTACTGATGTATAGTTTTAGCGTTGTTTTAGACTTCGTCAGCTGGCCCAAGACCCCACCAATGTATAGTCTGGGCTTTTTTTTTTCTCCTTTGTCAGCTACGCCCACTGATATAGTTTTAGCATTGTTTTAGACTTTGTCACCTACGCCCTACTGATGTATAGTTTTAGTGTTGTTTTAGACGCCCTACTGATGTATAGTTTTAGTGTTGTTTTAGACTTTCTTTGTCACCTACGCCCTACTGATGTACAGTTTAGCGTTGTTTTAGACTTTGTCAGCTACGCCCCACTTATGTAGAGTTTTAGCGTTGTTTTAGATTTTGTCAGCTACGCCCCACTGATGTATAGTTTTAGCGTTGTTTTAAAATTTGTCTGCTACGCCCACTGATGGTTTTTTAACGATGTCACCTGGCTTATATGGATGTATAGTTTTAACGTTGTCAGCCGGGTCCACTTATGTATAGTTTGATGTAGCTTCAGTCTTTGTCAGATGGACCCAACCGATGTACAGTTTTAACATAATCTTACTCTTTGTCAAATGGACTCCACCGAGGCATTGTTTTAACATATATTCAGTTTTTGTCAGCCGAGAGAGAGATGACACTTACAGTATGTGGTGGTTTACTTGCCAAAAGCATGGGGAGCATAGAAGAGGATTCGAGGAGATGGGGAAGGGGGTTACGCCTTCATTATACCTGTCTCAGTGACCTTAGATTATTCTTTTTATTTCAAACAGGAAATTAGCAAAGTGAATGACCCCTAAAGCTAGCATTAAAACCTTTGGTCCGGGAAAGAGCAACTAAAATGTTCAAAAGTAGGTTCATTTTACGGTTTTATGAATGCCAAGAATACGTCTCAAATTATTTATAGTCATAATATGCTACGGCACACGCGCTTTTGACTAACAAGGGCATCACATTACTATCTGATGTGGGGAAATGCCCACAGCAAACTACTTTTATATCATATTTTCCCTGTTCATGTAGTCAGGAAACGCAACTGTTGTTGTCAATTTATTGCACTACAATCGTGGTGCATTTGCGGCGGTTCTGATCTGTAGATGCTGAATTTTCTGGATTATTGGTGGTCGAGACACACACTGACATATACAAATGTGTGAACATACATACCTATGTGAGGTACAGGAATATAAACAGCAAAGAGGACCCAGTAGACTATGGCTTGTGTAGGTAAAGGTAGTACAGTGTCGACCCAGTAGTCTAATCCAAAACAACAAAAATGGGTCTCAAGAGCATCATCTACAATAAAATCAAACAAAACTGTCTTGAAGTATGAGCCCCATGATTTCCTATTCTGCGAAGGCCTCAGCAACGTTTTTTTCCCCCAGTGACGCACCAATAAATGCTCGCTTACAAATAAGATCCAACGGGCGAGGAATAAATCAAACACACCACAAATACCTGTATTCCAGTGGAACGCCATGGGCAAAACTTCGAACGAATAACCGCGCGACTGACAAGTACGCATCACCCCACCCCCTTTCCCCACCCCTCACCCATCCCTCACCCCTGCCACAGTCTCTCTCAATATATAACGCACCGTTTGCCCAATTGTTTGCCCGTTTACTATCAACTGGAACATACACATAAAAATTACATACACACAGGCAAACAAGAGACCATGCCCTAGCCCTCATTAAGACGTCAAGCGAAACCGTCGCGAAGGGCCTTTGGACCGGAAGTGAAGGGAAAGCGACGAAGTCTGACAGACTGACGCCCCCTGTTTTCACCGGGGAGAAAGACGAGCGACAAGAGTGGCTCCCTTCTCCTGCGCCAGGCAACTCGCGCGTGGGAAGTTTTGAAACGGAGTTCAAACTTAAAAGAAATGGACTCACAGAAACATTCAGCGTTAATATATACTGACACGCACGCCTTGGGACGACAGACCGAAAGAAAAACTTTCTCCTGTCCATCCTTCGGACTGTTTCAATGGCCAAACACTGACGCCATTTATACCGACTCTCTGACACACGGCAACACCGAAACTCATCTTGTCGTAGTTTTAGCTCAGTAGTTTAATACGCCCATCAACGTCAAGCTGCCCGCAACTGCAAGAAGAGGCACCAGAAGTTGTTCAATGATTTTGGTCAGTGCGAGAAGCCATGTTCAGGACCCCTCCCTACAGACTAGTTTTAGTTTTATCATCATGAAAGTCAGCCACTCTAAGCATTGCCAGAGTTCGCTCTACAAAGGGAAAAAAAGTCGTGCCATGCACACACAAAAAAAAAAAAAAAAACGTACAAAAAAAAACAAAAATTACTACTACACAAATTATACCCATCAAATTGATGACATCATAAACCATCAAGATCCTTTAGGTAAACAGAACTTTGATGTGCAGAAGACACGAGTTATTCCCTTTAATTTTTCACCCCACAGTTAAGAATATTTTCAAGCGATTAAAAACATTTAAAATGCCATAACAACAAAAAATTTGAAGCCATACAGGAAAATACACTGCAAAAAGACAGTCTCCAATCTGGACAACGTTTATGGTCTCATGGCCTGGTTATCGAACTAAAACCGAAAATACTCACATGCTATGAACTGTTTTAAAGAATACTTACTAAGACCCAAAACAGGGACTGGAGGATGGGCTACAATGTCAGAAAAAAAAATGAGTACACAACAGTAAGGACAGGCAGAAATAACAAAGGCAGAGTCTGGAAAAGTGACAGGAAAGAGTTAATTGCCAACACAGGTTTCCAGAAGTGGGAATACAATCTGTACTGAGACAGCCCCAGCATTCCCATGGGGGCTACCCCTGGAGAAGCCCCCCCCCCCCCCCCCCTCCCCCCCATTCTGCTCCAATGGTTTTTTCAGGGAAGTGGTCGGCGAAGGTCTCCTTTGGAGTGGGAACTGTCCATCACCATTACGTTCCAGCTAAAATGGTTCCCACACATCCATCAATACCCTGAACAATGACCTGATTTCCTACAGGCATTGTGTGGGGTGGGTAAGGCTTTAGATGTAAGTGTGTGGAGGATGAACGAGTTAGGGGTAAAATCTGGAGTACAACGAAAGCAGAGCATAATGGATGGATGGATAGATGTGTGTGTGTGCGTGCATGCGTGCGTGCGTGCGTGTGTGTGTGTGTACATGTACGTACGTACGTGCGTGTGTGCGTATGCGCGTGCGTTCCTTTTTTGATGAATTACGTGGCGGAGGGTAGTGACTGCAACAGTATCCATCCAAGCTGGGTTGAGGATTCACATGATAGGGCCGTTCACACTCCACTTCTTTCTTTTCCTTCCTTTTTTTTTTTTTTTTTTTTTTTTTTTTTGTTTTGTTTTTTGTTTGTTTGGTTTTGCTTCGTTTTGTTGTTGTGTTGTTCTGCTGTCACATCTCCTGCGCCTCCTCAGTGGCACTGCATCCACGTCGCTCATTCCAACCCTCCGTCCACAGCCACAGCCCAGCCCGGCCTGCCGCAACCCCGGCACCAGCAATGTACAGGGAACAGTTAATGTCAAGTCATCGAGAGGCAACCCACCCAACCCACCAGAGGAGACACTGTACTGCTGCCGAGTCACTTCGGTGGTGTTCAGTGGTGTCTGTTCTGATCCCACATACACAGGACACCACCTACTAAGGCCCCTACTGAGGACAATAATTGCTCAGTCGCGGAGCCAGCATGAGTGAGCTCTCCCAGAGGGCGCCATCACGTCCGTCCAACGACAGCCCTCCATAAACTTGCCAAAACCAATAGAATCAAACCAAGGCCAAATACGAGGACAGGACATCGAAACTGAGGTCACCATGAGAGCAGGGAGAACTGGGCATAAGGCCACAGAATCTGACTTTTTTTTTAATGCGGATCGTTGAGAATGTGGATCATGAAGATGATGCTACGGATTTCCATTCCGGTCTGAGACTGCATGACAAGGTTGTACTCTACGCTTATTTTCATGTTATATTCCGGTGTCAGCCAGGCCCAAGAGATACAGATACCTGCAGTGTTGGTCAGGAAATTAGAGGAACACTCTGAGACATGCAACCATGAAGTGGATGAAACTGGACTGTGTGATCCCAGTCTTCCCAACTGAGCCTGTAGCAAACTCAACTCTTGGGTAGTAGCCGGTCGGGGCAGGAAAACCCCACATGGCGCCGATGGGAATCGAACCCACGACCTCCCAGAGTCCGTACACTCCACCTCCCATGTCAACCCAACTTGAAAGATACGTACAGACACGTGCTGGTCGGGAATTTTTAACATCCCCAGAAGAGCATACGTCGGGTGGGATAACACAAGATCCTGTGGGTCCAGTTTTCCCTTCTGTGGTCACTGAACACAAATTCCTCTATGATAACTATTTGGAATAGGTTCGACTCCACGACAACCCAGCCATCTTTCTTTGAGCCATAATCACTGTTACAAAGCAATCTATTTGCTGTTATTATTTTTTTTTTTTTTTTTCTTTTTTCGTCTGCTCAACAGTAAAAGAGTTAAGAAGATTGTAATGTAGGTAATCTCCAGCATGTTTATAAAGCACAATTCAGTATTTTACTTTGATAATGCCATCCATCAAACTTGACAATAGTCCCCCTCTGTGTTCCCGATATGGAACAAATACACAAAAACAACTGAAAAACAAATAAACCTTGATAACTGTATCCCGACTGTTTTTTTTGTTTTTTTTTTTCAGCCCAGTTCGAAAGAGTTTCTTGTTGTTTAGGAATAGCAGACACTAAATTAGAAATTATGCCTTAGCGATGCAGAGGTTATATATTCCAAAAATGTGACACGCGTTTGTTTTAGTGCTCTTTCCACTCTTTTTTTCAGGGACGTGGGCAGAGGTTCGGGTGAGGGAAAGGCAGATATGACTTCGATGGTGAAGAGGAGAAGGCAGAAATGTTCTTTCCGCTCTCTCCTCCCACATCATCCTCTAAAAACCACCAATCTCCATAAAAGAAAAACAACAAAAAAAGAATGGGAAAAGGAAGAGGTGTAGAGAAAGAAAAAAAAAATGTTCCTTCACAGCACCTTCTGTAGTCAGTGTCTTTGAAGTAACGTAAATTTAACAAACCACGCCAACGGAGACAACCCACTCCCAGTTGAGATTTTCCTAGTTTGAAGTTTCGTGTCTAAGCCAACAGAACTCCCGGCTGATCTGTCTTACGGGGCGATTTGTTTACAAGCACAGAAATTTCTTGATTTCCTTTCCACATGCAAATCTTTCAGTTTACTAATCCCCCCATCCACCCACTTCCCACCTCCATTGCTTATCATTTTATTTTTAAGCCGACATATTCTGACAGTTGTACACAGCAACAGGGGATCAGAAGTCGCAAAGTCAATGGATATATTTCACAGCCGGATTGCAAAATCAGTCGTGTTGCGAAATGACTGGAAATTTTTACAACCCGACAGCTTTCGTTGAAGGAATCGGTCCTTTTACGAAATTAATATCACGTGACCAATCTCTAGAGGTAACATTCGATCACACGTGTTCAATACCACTTCCCGAGTCGCCTTCGCTCTTATCCATTTCCTTACCGATATTTGCACTCATCAAAAACCCAACGTAGTTTCACAGACGTGGCAAACTGTGACGGACAAAGTGTAGAAAGATTTTAAAATTCTTCCTTCACACAAGTACATCCAAAACAAAAGGGTAAATATTCCTTTCAAAGTTTATGATGGAGCGAGAGGAAGTTGCATACACATAGTGGAGGAAACAAGCATTACTAACCCGTTCCTTTGTCATGAAAACAAATGACCTGGCAAAGATTTTTCCAGTGGGATGTAAGGGAGGGAGCTGAAAGAAAATAAGAGTACTTCTTGTGTGCCTCGTAAGCCACGGACTGTGTAGTGAAAGATCACACTCAGTGTTACTAACCCAGCCATCTCGTCCCATACCAGCGAAAAGGATCTCCACAGCATCCTTATCTTCATCCTCATTGATTCTAAAATCAAACAAATTATCTCAAAGTGTGTGCCCCATGATGCCTCACCTTTACGACGGCCCTCGGTGTCACGTTTCCTCCGCGTGTCTTGAGGACCTCAGTTTGGGTCGGTTCACCTTGACTGTCACTGGGGAAACGGACGTGACTTTCCACTCCAGAAGGGAGGGGAGCAGAGGACACACTTAGCCTGATCAGCGACAGAGCAATTACTGTCATCAGTAAGGGAGATCTGTTGGGGTATCCTGCCACTGAACACAGAAGTGACTCGGCAGGATGTCCCCCAGTGGGTAATGTCTCACACTGATGACTTCCTGTGGGCCGACACCCTGAGACTACGAGAATGCCTCTGCCTTGAAGCGGGAAAAGAGGGACACAGTCCGAAACAGCAGCAGAAGAAATAACGCCACTCAGAGGGCACAGAAGATGGAACAGGAAATTAAGAGATAAACGATACCATTAAAGAGATAAACGATACCATTAAAGTCGCTTCCATTAAATCAATACGGTAATAAACTGAAAGCGATCACCTTACTTTTCTCTAAATCAAGCAAACAGACTTAATGTTTATTTCCAACACAAACCCAATATAACATAAACATTCATGTGATTTACTCCTTGATGATGATCACCATGGACATCAGCTACCTTGATCATTCACAAAAGAAATCTTCCTATACAGACCATCTCAACTCTAAACATGTCACGCCACCATTTGTGTCCTGGACGACTGAGGGAAAGGCCTCTACGCTTCCAGCAGAATGCTCTTTTTATCTTATCAACGAGTACCTGTTCTGCAAGTTTTTTTTTTTTTTTCAAATAATGCACCGAAAAAGGCTCACTTAAAAGTAAAAAGATAAAAAAAAAGGGCAAGGAATATTCAAACACATCCAACACCTGCATTCCAACTGAATGCCATGTGCGGAACTTCCCACGGCTAACTTCACACGACTAACAACCGTTAACAACCAACCACAAACGTCTGCCTCTCCCGCAACAGTCTCTTTCAGTGCACAACATGTGGAACGAACCGTCTGATTGTTTGTTTCCTATGTACTAAACCCTAAATACAAACACAAGTACAAATGGGTGAACAAGACGCTGTACTCGAACACCATTAAGACGTCAAGCTAAACCGTCAAGAAGCGCCGGCAGACCCGGAAGGCAAAGGAAAGCACCGAGGTCCGACAGACTGGTCTCCCCTGTGTTCACCGGGAAGAAAACGACGAGCGACAAGAGTGGCTCCCTTCTTCTGCGCCAGGCAACTCGCGCATGGGAAGTTTTGAAACGGAGTTCAGACTTAGAGAAATGGACACACAGAAACACACGTCGACGTTAATATGTACTGACACGCACGACATGGGACGACAGATCGAGAGGAAAACTTTCTCCTATCCATCATTCAGACTCTTTCAATGGCCGAACACTGACGTCATTCACGCCGACTCTTAGACACACGGCAACACCGAAAGTCGTAGTTTCAGCTCAGTAGTTTCACACGCCCATCAACGTCAAGTTCTCCTCTGCAAGGACAGGTACCCTGCGTTGCTGATCAATCACTTAAGTCAGTGCGCGTAGCCTTTTTCAGGACATACCTACAGACTGGTTTTAGCTTATCATTATAAAACAGTCAACCACGCTGAACCTTTTCACTGCTCTCTCTACACAGGGAAAAAAATTGAACAAAAGGAAAAACTCTCCACACAGGGAAAAAATTGAACAAAAGGAAAAACAATTACAACCTACAAATAAGACCCACTGGTAACATTATACACCACTGACATCCTTTAGGCAAACAGAACTAAAACGCGCTGAAGACGGCAGTTATTCCCTTTGATTTTCCATCCCAGTTAAGAAATGTTTAATCCGATCAAAACATGTAAACGCCACCAGAAACCGTTTTTGAAGCCTTAAGGCAAAGAACAGTGCATTTGGGACACAGCTTACAGTTTCACGACCTGCTTGTCGAATCAAAACAAAACAAAAAAAAAACTGGCACGTTATATAGTATTATCAAGAGTAAAATGCAAAGACCTAAAACAAAGACGGAAGGATGACCACAAGGGCAGCAAAAAAAAAGAACAGGGAAAGTAAATCAGACAGAAATAACAAATGCAGAGACTGGAAGAGTTACAGAAAAGAAGTTAATTGCCAACACAGATTTCCAAATGGGCGGACGTGGATATATTTTGTACTGTGACAGCCGCGGCATTCCCAAGGGGCTGCCCCTAGAGAAGCCTCCTTTTTCTGCTCCAATTGTTTTGTCGGGGAATCGGGCGGCAAAGGTCTCCTGTAGAGTGGGAACTGTCCCTCACCATTACGTCCAACTTCAAACGGTCGCCGTACTACCGGTCCCTATCCTGAACTTTGACCTCAATTCACCACAAGCATGTATGCGCAGGGCAAGGCGTTGGATGGAACTGTGTGGGAGACAATGGATAGGGAGTGGAATCTTTAGTACAACACAAAATTTTCGCATATGAGACCCTAGGAATTCATGCGGTTAGTGTGTGTGTGTGTGTGTGTGTGTGTGTGTGTGTGTGTGTGTGTGTGTGTGTGTGTGTGTGTGTGTGTGAAAGAGAGAGAGAAAGAAAGAGAGAGAAAGACAGACAGACAGACAGAGACCGAGAGAAAGCGGGGGGAAGACATAGTGAGTGATTGCAAGTGTGTGTGTGTGTGTGTGTGTGTGTGTGTGTGTGTGTGTGTGTGTGTGTGTGAGAGAGAGAGAGAGAGAGAGAGAGAGAGAGAGAGAGAGAGAGAGAGAGACTCTGTGTGTGTGCGCACGTACGTGCGTGCGTTCCTTTCTTGACCGATCTACGAGGATAACCGTGATGACTGCCACATAATCCGATTAGGGTTTTTAAATCGCGCGACAGGGCCATACCTTCCACTGCTTGTAATACGTCCCAGTGTCAGCCCAGCCTGATGGGTACGTACAGACACGTGTTGGTCGGGAAATTTTAAGCAACATCCCCAAAGCAGCATGTGTAGAATGGACAATACTCAATCGTGCGATTCCAATTTTCCCACCTGTGGTCATCGAAAACAAATCCTTACATGATAACGGTTGGAAACAGGTTCGAATCCACAGCCTTTCAGCCATGATTCTTTGAGAGTATAATGCCGACCGCAAGGCAGTTCGTTATTGTTGTTTTTTTGTCCACTCAACAATAACAGTGATAGCAAAGCTGCCATTCAAACATATCTCCAGTATGTCTAAAAACCACGACGTCAGTATATTTACTTCTGATAATGCCATCCATCAAG
The DNA here is from genome assembly GCA_016801955.1 of Conus betulinus. Classification (NCBI taxonomy): domain Eukaryota; kingdom Metazoa; phylum Mollusca; class Gastropoda; order Neogastropoda; family Conidae; genus Conus; species Conus betulinus. The sequence goes on along the minus strand of JADBJO010002157.1, from coordinate 269,031 downwards.
CCTGACAATACATCCCTTTGCGTTCCCGACAAGGAAAAAATACACAAAAACACCCAAAAAAAAACCAAAAAAATCTTACAAACTAGATCCCGACTATATTTTCCGCCCACGTCCAAAGAGTTTCTTATTCAGAAAACGCAGACACTAGATTATAAATCATATCTAAATAACACATGGGTTGTGCTCTATTCCAAAACGTTATATGCATTTGTTTTAGTGCTATTTCCACACTCTGTGTTTTTCAGGAATGAATAAATAGAGATGATGGGAAAGATGGTGAGGCAGGCATGTGTTTATGCCCTACCCTTCCCCCTCCCACAGCATCCTCTTAATTTACGAAGTCAATGAAAGAAAAAAAAAAAAATGACCTATGAAGAAAAAAAAAGCTGAGTATTCAGTTTCAGACGACGATATGTGAAAAAGCTCAATGTTGTATATTCTATTCCCATCCCACTTTCTGATAAACAGTGTGTGCATGCATGTAGCCCACGCATGTGTTGTGTGTGTGTAGGTGCTTGCGTGCGTGCGTGTGTGTGTGTGTGTGTGTGTGTGTGTGTGTGTGTGTGTGTGTGTGTGTGTGTGTGTGTGTGTGCGTGCGTGCGTGAGATTATTTAAGTTTTCATACTTTCATAAATACCAGCTGGCCACGTCCTTTTCAGAGCTGTCAAGCTCATACGTGAAATAGAATTACATTCTAAAAAAAATATATTCTGAAAAAGCAACAAACAGCAAACAGCAAACACACACACACACACACACACACACACACACACACACACACACACACACACACACAACACAGCTCATGACGCAGTAACTAAATTACTGTCACTCTCAAGGCGAACGAAACTAGGCCGTGTTGACAGTGACACTCATTTCCTTCTGAAGTATACACTACACTTCAGAGCCTTCACTTTCCCTCCAGAACATCCACATGAAGTTATGACGTATGCTGCTCTCACTGACGAAACCACTAAATCACCAAGGCATTCAGAAGCGGTGGTTAACGTCACAAGCTGAGGGCTTGGTGTATCAGGTTCGAGCCCTGCTATGAACATATATTGTCAGATTTATCGGCCCCGGTCGGCTCCTACCCACTGCTGGGTGGAAGCACACAGTCAGGTCTCTTCCACTTCCGAAGGATTCAACTCCCAGGTATTGCTCAGTTTCGCTGACCACCACTTCAACGGCTCTGTACATCTTATGCCTGGTAGACTATGCATTGTGTGGCGAAAGAAATACAGAATATCAACTCGGTCATCTAAATCAAAACAATAAATGGATGTCAAAAGCAAAGTCGCCATCATCCTCAGTCATCGAAAAAAAAAAAAATCTCAAAGTATGTGCCCCATGATGTCAAATTTTCACGATGGCCTCCGTGTTGTGTTACCACCACGTGCGTATGTATCAAGGTCCTAGTTTTCGGCGGGTTAAAGGAACTGTCAGTGGAAATGAGTGTCCACCCCACAAAGGAAAGGGGAGGTACACTCATTAGTCTGGCTCAGCAACAAAGCGATTACCAGGGCAATTA
>JADBJO010002157.1:240000-262500 GCA_016801955.1 Conus betulinus | reverse complement strand
AGAGAGTACAAAAAATACAAACTGCCGTTTAATGATGATTCTCTTCACAGAGTGATGACTGGGAGGCCGTGGGTTCGAATCTTTTCACAACCCGTTTGATAGAGGTGTTTGTGTTCGATTGTTTCAAATCAAGAAAATTAGAACCACATGATCCATTGTCGCCCACCTTACCTATGCTTCTTTGGGATCTGCTTAAAAATTTCCTGAGCTATAATCCATTTATTATTTGTGCCCCAGCCTGTTTTGCCTCATTGCTAATATTATATAACCCTTGGGAGGATCTCCTAAGAAAATATGATAATGAAATGATTTTTATGGCGCTTGATCTTAATCATTAGCCTTAGCGCTTACAAATACAGAAAGTTTAAACAAAACATAAATGAAGCCAATAAAAAGACATGGGTACATATTGTACCATGCATCTACACAGTGCATATTGCGCGCGCGCGCGCGCACACACCCACACACACACACACACACACACGAACACACACAGCATGCACGCGCGCGCGCGCGCACACACTGTCACACACACAACACAACACACACACACACACACACACACACACACACACACACACACACACACACATCACACACACACACACACACGTTAGTCGCAGAATCGATCTTGACGGGCTAAGTAAGGATAGAAAGAATTGCTATTGATAGGTGAATAGGGTTGTTTTAAGAGATGCCTTGAAGGAAGACAGAGAGTTTGAACTAAGCAAAGATATTGGGAGTTTATTCAAAGAAACCGAACCCTGAAAAGAAAACGAACAAAATGTAACAAGACTGTCAATGACATCTTGGACTACGACCAACTGATTCATTGTTAATCTCACCACCTGGTATTCTAGCTCGCATCCTCCTGACAGTCGTTACTGTCTTCAGCATCAGCGCGCGCTGCTAGCGGTGAAAAATGGGTCCCTGATACTTTCTCACAGCAGTTTGGAAGCGGACCTCTCCATCCCACCACTGCCGAATGCATACCGACTCCCTCCTGTAAGACTCAAGTCTTACTAAATACTACATCTTGAGCTGTGATGAAGACAACTAGCTTTCTACAACAGAGGAAGTTTCCTTCACAGGGGAGGTTACTAAAATGTCGTTCCAAGACGGGCTGGACTCAACAGTTATACAGAAACACACAATACCAACAGCTGCAGGAGCACACACACGCAAGCTCCCAGCACCAAACCTTCACCACCACTTCCATTACTTCCGTTACCCGCTCACTCGCATATTTTTTTTTCTTTCTTGACCGTCATTCGTACACTTCTTTCTTTTCTTCTTCTGGTTCACGACTTCTGTCAGCTTACAATGGCAACACACTTCACCACGTTATGTGACATGTGACCAGGGACAACAGGCCCAGGGGAGCAGTAAAAGCCGGCGTGGGGTTTTCTTTGAAAACTGGCTGTCGTCCTCTAACGAAGTGGGCTGACTGACTTGGATGTTACACCACAAACACAGAAAAAAAAAATGTCTATCGATTCATGCTGTTTTGTAGTCCTGCTGACCTCGGAAGCCAAATCAAGGTTCAAGTAAGAAAGAAGGAAAATAGAAAGAAAGAAAGAAAAATTAAAACCAAACGAAAACAAAGAAGGAACGAGCGAAAGAAAAAGTGTGTATCTCTGTAAGAAAGAAAACAGTTCGACTGTCATCTAAACAGTCTTGCCACGTCTGACCAACAGAAATGAGACGTAAGGGACTGTAGACTTTTTTTTTGGTTTCGTGACATGGTGCTGTTGTGTGACATACATTCGGCGGAAACCTGTCTGGAAAGGCTAGTCGTAAAGATACTGCCGGAAATTCTCTCTCTCTCTCTCTCTCTCTCTCTCTCTCTCTCTCTCATGTGTGTGCGCGTGCGTGTGCGTGCGTGCGTGCGTTCGTGTGTATGTCTCCGTTTCTTTCCAGCAAAAGAATACCTACTATTTTATGCACCAACAAGCGGATGGTACATGATAAAAAAAAAAGTGCGGTATGGAGTAAGAAAACATTTCTAACCTGAACTTTCAAGCTTAAGATATGTATCTGCTTCACGCGGAAAAACCATTGGATTTTAACTGCAGAGAGAAGAGGAATCAGACACAAGCATGGTTAAACTTCGCTTAGGTCTGTGATCCCTGTCTCTGGCATGCTGCTCCGCCATAAATCTTGGGCAGCGAAAAGTGAGCAATATGTTATCAAATCATTACTGGAGACAGCCCACACAGCACAGTAACTTCGATATAAGTCAGGTTAAAAGGATTGATATAGCTCCCCGAATGGATTCGAATTGTCGTGGACTCGCTACAGACTAATCCGTCAACGATACACTCCCAAGTTCTGCACAATGGTGATGGAAGACGCGTACCATCGGCCGCTACAGGGAAACAACTCCCACAGAAATCACCTTACCGGAAGTAATACACGAGACTTCTTCATTCAAACTCATTCATAAAGCCACTTTTTATCATTCTGAACCGGAAATGCAGTTCACGAAACGAAACGCAACAATTCGTCACACTTGCAACACACACAGAGATCACAATCCTTGTCTACTGTTTCCTTTCTGGTGGTGGCGGGAATGTGCTTCACCAATCTCTTAGGAACACGACAAGTGTTACAGCACCGGGGGCAATGAAGGCACACACCGTTGTGTACCTGCAACAAGCACTTGTCTCTTGCTTAAAACACCATTTTTTTTTCTTACTTTGATCTGCTGTTTTGAGAGAGAGAGAGAGAGAGAGAGAGAGAGAGAGAGAGAGAGAGAGAGAGAGAGGACAGAGAGAGAGAGAGAGGGGTTGCGGAATATTTTGCTTCTCTACTGTCCTCCAATTTTCTCAGAGATGGCGCATTTTTGGCTTGTGCATCCCCCCAAGTGCTTCTCTGGATCATTACCTCATTGTTTTCAAGGGCGAAGAAGCCGTAATAGTGATTGTGAGGATAAAAGTTTGACCTTTGATGGAGACTAGGTTTGTTAGCTGCTTGTTGTGACCACGATTTCCGAGGTTCGCCCTTCGTTCAGACTCGGTGGAATCGAGTGTCAAGCCGTCATGACGGAGGACTGCGAGTAAAGGTCTGGGATACACTTGCATTGCCTAAACGCTCATCTAAGGGGTATTATGGTTTTTGTTCAACCAGGGTTGCACTGTATTTACAAATCCCTCTAACACGTATTTGTTCCCCAAGGGAATGGCTGTCCCTGCGTTTAGATCACCTACAGTGCACGTCGTGGTAAATGTCCGGATGCTACTAGTGTCTCATTTCTGATCCAAGTCCAAGCCATGCGTGCACTCGTGTGTCCTAGAATACTGCTACGGATTGACGTCGTTTTCAAAGTATTGCGTAGCTTAAGAGTGGACACAAATAACCTGGGCAGATAACTTGCCTGTGATACCGCAGGTAGTTTGCGAAGATCAACAACAGCAACAAAAATAACTAATGATGGTAGTGGTAGTAGCAGCAGTAGTAGTAGTAGTAGTAGTAGTAATGACTAGGAAAATTATTATGAAGAAGACAAAGTAGAAGAAAATGAAGCCAGGGTGTGGAAAAGGTCACAGGAGGGAGGAAATATACAGAATAACAATAAGATTAACGAAATTCCTCTGTGGATGTTAACCACATTATGGATGATGATGACAGGATACCAATGTTCAAAGAAATAGATCTCCTATTAATGGCTCAATACTAGACAAGTCTGTTCAATAATGTTCGCAGTTCTATCGTCATTTTTGCTTTGTTTAGGACAGCCTCTGTTAATGTCTTTACATGATACTTTATTGTGTACATCACAGAATGACTGAAAGCATTTTAATTTTTAAGTGTGTGTGTGTGTGTGTGTGTGTGTGTGTGTGTGTGCGTGTGTGTGTGTGTGTGTGTGTGTGTGTGAGTGAGAGAGAGAGAGAGAGTATGTGTATGTGTGTATGTGTATTCATTTGCGTTTTCCAAATAAAGAAAGGAAGGACTTTCGAACCGCAGCTGCTCTCTTCCATTTACTGCAATCCCCCCCCCCCCCCCCCCCCCCCCCAAAAAAAAAAGGCAGCAAGTGAAATCCAATCCTTTTATTTAAACAACTATGCGTTCTTTTTCAAACATTTTCATCAGCCTCCTCTTCAATTCTTCTGCAAACAAATATTACAATTAATCGTGTTTGTTCCTATTGTTTCTGTTTAAGAAATCAATGACAAGAGCTTGGAGCATAAACTTTTAACATCCCACCCCACACACACACTCATATACATACGCTGTCTCTCTCCCTCTCTCTCTCATAAAAATGGTAAAAAGCAATGCTTAGCATGATTCCTCAACACGTCGTAAACGACATGTTCTAAATCTTTCTTTTTTTTTTTTTCGGTTTTGAGACCACCATCACTACCACTATTCCATTCCATTCTTATCTAACATTGCTCTTTCGCTGCCCACTTTATCTGAGCAACACTAACAAAAAAAAAATAGAAAAACAGTACTACAGTATGTGTCTTCACACACACACACACACACACACACACACACACACACACCCTTTCCTTCGTCGCAGTACTCTTCTTCTTCACTTCTCTTTTCCTTCATACCCCCAACTCCCATCACTACCCTGCTATTCCTTTTTCTTTCTTTTTCGATGCTCTCTACCTTGCCGTCATGCCTGCCTTCCTCCTGCACGGCTTTCTGTCATCATCTTCAACACCACTCCTGTCGGTGTCTCAAAGCGGACAGTTCAACCCCTGTGTGACAAGTGGCCAGGAAATGGGTCTTCAGGCCCCACCAGGGAAGCTTGCGTGTCTTTGTCTTTTCTACATTCAAAATAACACCCCTCTCTCTCTCTCTCTCTCTCTCTCTCTCTCTTGGAAAGTGTGCTTTGCTGACTCAAGTGTCAAAGGACCACCATCCCAGCATCCCAACCCTCTCACCACCTCACAAGATAAACAGTTCTGAAGTCAACTCATGTTTTTAACCCAGTCACCCCGCAGAGGCCCCCATCTGGGCTGGAAAAAGTAAACAGCAACACGTAAAAAACGTTTATTTCTCGTAGAAAATTTAACAGCACGGCTTTCTCGTCGGCATATTGAAATGATCTTACCACAAAAGCTCGAAGAACTGAGACAGGGGGTGGGTGCTTCACGTGATATCATACTACTGTGGGGGACGTATCATTCGCTTCACGCCACTGCGAACAAAACACGAGCGAGTTATATTTGAAAAACGATAATGTTTTGATAGGGTAACATTGGAAAAGACCTGACATCTTCCTATGCCACCCATGCAGTTTTCTGCAACATTAGATCGTACCAATACCCAGATAGGGTTATCATTTTGTACCTCTGCCAAGATTATCGTTTTTCACTCCGTAAACAGTTTCAGTTCGTGTCATCCAAGCCAAAGCAATGTATACTCTTAACGCAGCTGCAATCTCTGTCAGCCAGATCCCACTGATGTACAGATTTCACCCAGGCTCAAATCGATGTATAGTTGTCACACAGTTTCAGTCTTAATCAGCTGGGCGGAACTAATGTAAAGACTTGATTTAGTTTCAGTCCTCGTGAGCCCGGCCCCGCCGTCGTCTAATGTTATCACAGTTTCAATCTTTGTCAGTCAGGCCTTCCTGGTGGATGGGTTAAGGTAATTCTGGCCTTTGTCAAGCAGCCCTCGATGATGTATAGATTTAATGTACTTTATCAACAGGTCCCACTGAAGTTTAGCTTTGTTATAAGGGCCCAACGATGTATTGCTTTTATAGTAGTGTCATTCTTTGTAAGCCAGGCCTTTTCTGATGTCTGGTTTTAATGTAGTTTTAGTCTTTGTCAACTGAGTCAGACTGACGTCTAGTTTTAATGCGGTTTTCGTCTTGTCAACTGGGTCCTAATGATGTTTAGTTTTAACGCAGTTTCTTTGTCAACTGGGTCCTAATGATGTTTAGTTTTGACGCAGTTTCTTTGTCAACCGAGTCCTAATGACGTTTAGTTTTGACGTAGTTTCTTTGTCAACCGAGTCCTAATGACGTTTAGTTTTGATGCAGTTTCTTTGTCAACCGGGTCCTAATGATGTTTAGTTTTAACGCAGGTTCTTTGTTAACCGGGTCCAAATGATGTTTAGTTTTAACGCAGTTTCTGTCTTTTGTCAACTGGGTCCAAAAGATGTTTAGTTTTAAAGCACTTTCTGTCTTTGTCAGACAGGCCCCACTGATGCACTTGCTGCACGAAGAGTGGCCACTATCATGCATCTATTCACACATTTGGTTTGCCTACCCTTTCACAATACTTTCTTTCGTGTGTCGTTAAAATGACTTTAACTCGGGCAGAACCAAAAATGTAAAAAAGTTTACTTCTTCGACCGGATGGTAGCGGATACGTTTTTAAATGCAAATAGCCGGTGTATGTGCGTGTTGTTATCGTGTGTGACTGAGCGCGCATGTGCACGTGAGTGTCGATGTGTGCAGGCGAGTTCTTCTAACCCAAGTAAGCTGTACGCGATTCTGGAAGGAGTTTTAACGATCTGCTACCTAGAAAACGGACGCAGAGAGAGAGAGAGAGAGGGAGAGGAGGGAGGGAGGGAGAGAGAAAGCGAGGGGAGAGAGACAGACAGAAAAAAAAAACATGTCGCTTTACAAAAGATATGGGGAACAGAGAAGTGGGTTAGTGGATGCATGGGCAGGGGTAAGAACTTAACTGTCAGGTATATTGTAACAAACGTTTACCTTCATTATACCGGTCTGATTTATTAGTCTGAGGGCATTTCTTACTTCAAACAGCAAACCAGCAATATGAATGCACATAAACGCTGGAGTCAAAGCCTACTGTCTTCGGGAGCAACTGAAATGTTCAAAAGCAGGTACATTTTAGCGCTTTCATGGATGCTAAGCACAAAACAAGTTATTACGGTCATTATGTGCCACTTGCGCGTGTGACAATTGCATCGCTATTCCACGAAGAAAAAAAAAAAAAAGCACGACGAAGAAAAAAACAAAAGCACGTATATCTCTTATCACCAGTTTTCCCTGCGCAGGTAGTAACGAATCGCATTATAAATTGATTTTATTTCTCTACAGTCATGGGGACCTTTGGAGCAATTCTTGGCTACTGATACTATTTTTTTTTTTTGGGGGGGGGGGGGGGGGGCTACTGATAGTAGAGACATACATAAAAAATGTGCGACCACACGTATGTAGAATAAAAACGAACAGTGAATAAAGACTCTGAGATGCACAGCATGGGACATATGTATGCAAGCATCACGTAGTGAACTGGCCATATATGTTTACAAAATCTGGAGAACAAAAAGACTTTGATTTTTGACCATGGCAACAAACTTCCAGTATCACTTTCACCTAGTGCTAGCCAACTAACTTCCGGTTAAAAGTTAAAAATAATATACAGATTTTCAGGAGATATTTCTCTAAACAATGAGGCCAAGGTCTCGTGAAAAAAATACGAACGTGCTCGTTGAATCCAGTGGCGCATAAAGGTTCTGGAGTCTAGGTAAACGTACAGTTGAAGATAACGGCAAGTGTATGTCTATGTGCGTTTCTTCACAGTCTACTGAGTGGTATCATGACACACACCGTAACACAAAGCAGTGCCTGAAGTGTCCACCAACCGCTCCCAAACCAAACGATAGGCAATTTCTCAAGATCAGAATTACGTGAAAGTCAAAAGCACCCGAATAAATGCAAGGAGCACATGTTTTAACATGAAGTGCACTGGGGATCGCATGATCACGTGCATTACAACAAAGAGAAAGTCTCGCAGCACGTCCTCTTTTAATCCACCAGACCATCCGATGCAGGCGTGATGAAAACTAAATGACAGAAATAAGGGCCATGGCACTGCAGCTATTTGCTAACGCCCAACACTTCTTAAATAAATGTCAGCGAACCGCCCAGAGAAACGTGGACAAACGAGTCACACGACAAAACACAACGCGTTTCGACCTCTTAGGTCTTCATCAGGTGAAACAAAAACGAAAAAAATAACGAAAATGCATTTAGCTTCTGAAGCGATCAAAGCTAAGTGCATTTTCGTGTGTTTTTTTTTCGTTTTTGTTTCACCTGATGAAGACCTAAGAGGTCAAAACGCGTTGTGTTTTGTCTTGTGACTCGTTTGTCCACGTTTCTCTGGGCGGTTCGCTGACATTTATTTAAGATTTGTTCAGATTTCCGCCTGCAGTCGTTTCACTTTGCAACTGCCCAACACTTGTCAGACGTTCGCGCGTCCACCACCCCTGAACAGCGGGCTAAGCTCCTGTGAGAGAAGCTGCTCATCGTCCGCACGACGGAGACCCTTTCTCATGAAGCGCGCCGTTCCCGGAAGCTGTAAACCAACCGCTTCGGACAGCCATTCATTTCCGGGTCGTTGCTGGTGAGGGAGAGGGAAGGAGGATTGCCAATGAAGTGTGCACAGGTTCCACAGACGGGTCATCGTCACAAATTGGTCCCAGGTTTAAAAAAAAAAAATGATCTTAACATACTCACACTGGGATCTAGAGACGATATAACTGTCATCGATCAGTTCGAAAACGGACAAAGCATCTTAATCGAGTGAGTTGCAAGCATCTGATTCACACTCGCAGCACCTATACATGCACAAAATTTTGTTTTGATTTTTTAAGCAAAACTGGAACTTCAGGGGCCTTTTTCCTAACTTCCTAGTCTTAAAAACACGGCTTCTTTTCAGTATGTCCCTTCTCACTGTCAAAGATTAATAACAATTTCATCATGTAAAAATTGTGTAAAGCACACAGCTATCACCCCCCCCCCCCCCCCCCCCCCAAGCAATCTAAAAAATGTTTGCAAAGCAATCGATGTTTGCTTCTTTGGCCTTCTAAAATGGGAAGAAAGAAGCTCACACTGGCTCCATGACCTAACAACAGAAGGTGGTGTCCGGTGCATGTGGAATTAAGACCAAGCATCACCGAGGATTGAAACAGGCGCCACAGAGAATGAGAACAGACACTACTGAATACCACGACAGTACACTGGCGGCAACGCAGTGTCAACTCTGCTGAGTTGCCTTATCGCGCCTGAAATAGACTGCTCCCTGTGGTCTGCGGTACTGGTACTAACGCTTGACAATGTTGGGTGTGCCCGAGTGCTCGCCTCCCAGTACAGCTATTTAAAAAAAAAAAAAAACTGGATGACTCAAATCAGGGATTCTTTTCCTTGTTCTGACCGTTACCTAGAGAAGCACAGGGTTATGGTGATGATAAAAAACCAGTTGAGGCATTCCAGTAAACATGCGGAGTTCGTTCCGAAGTTGGGTTCCGAATGACAGGGGTAGGGGGAAAGTGCGCCATTTAGAGTTAAACGAAAAAGAAAGTTTCGTCCAAGCTATACGAAAACAGAAAGGAAGGAAAGAACAGAGTAACCTTTGTGAACGTATGATTAGACAACTGGCAAGTGCGTGCGTGCCTTTCGTCACCGATCTTTGAATAGTCACATACCAAACATTTCTTAGAAACGAAGGAAGCGACGCATTCCCACTCTTTTACGGTCAGACAAAATCAAACCAAAGCTCGTGGTGTGAATTAGCATTTATCTACCGCGTCAAAGGAGAGGATAAAAGAATGAAATAAATACTGATGAATGTAGCACATCATGTATGGCGACAGTCGCCAAACAGTTCCATAACAACAAATGAAAGTCATTTATCTTTTCCGTTTAATTACAAACAATATGCCGCGCTTACATAAATGAATGAAATAACGGTGCAGTTGATAGCAACATGCGTGAGGGTTGTGGAATACCGAAAAAGAACATTCAAACACACACGACCGTTCACTTACGTAATCATCTGCCCAAACATCACTGAGCAACAAAGTGACTAAGGTTTGATGTGTGTGTGTGTGTGGGGGGGGGGGGGGGGGGTTCTCACAAAGCATGGCAAACATCGTCAAAGTGATGCCACCAGAAGTCTGTCGAACATATGGAAATATTGTCAGAAATCTCTCTATACAGGACAGTCATACAGATGCCTGCCTAATCTCTCTCTCTCTCTCTCTCTCTCTCTGGGAGTGTGAATTCCTATCATTCCATGCGCCAGTAAAAGGACGTTATTTTCTAGGATCTACGTAAAAAAATACCGCAGTACACAATAATAACACACACAAAATTCCTAATCTTGAACATTAAAGCAAACATTTATCTCTTGTCTGTGTCACGTGGATTTTAAACGGACAAAAAAAAAATCAAACCACAAACTAGGTTGGTTGCATACACTTCTCGTTTGCCTGTGATCTCTTTCTCTCCATTTTCATGTAACATGACGGTAGGTATCAGCAGACTCGCCAAATTCTGTAAACCTTTTGCAGTTTGTGGTTGACAACAAGATGGTGAATAACGTGTTGCTTCCCCCTTTATCTTAGACATTGGGCAGACAGTAATGTATTGTATGAAAAATTAGCATCGGAGACGGCCACACTGTATGATTAAATGGGCGCATGCCGGGTTAAAACGATTAGCTATTCCTTTATTAATGATTTCTGTCATGGCCCCTACAATCCTCCCGCTTCTGATTAATCTGTCGGCAGTACGCTCCCAGCTCTACACAATTGTTATGGAAGGTGTGCGCATTCGGTTGCTGACGGGAACTAACTCCCGCAGGACTCATCACCGGAAACAACACAAAATGACCCTTTCATGAAATTTGATTCTCCAAGAGTGTCATCATTTTGAACTGGGGATGAAGCTAAATCAAGACTATAGATTCCTTACATGTACGAAAATTACACTAAAAAAAAACCCATCTCGTGCACTATGATTATAAATAAACAACTAATAGTTCTGGCCACTCATCTCTACAGTCTTGGTTTAATAAATCAGATTTTGCATTCCGCCACCAAAAAGTGTTTTAGACACACTGTGAGAACAACAACAACAAAAAAAGCACAGAATTATTTCAACAACACTGTCACTGAGATTACCTGAAACAATTTTAATGAAAACTTTGCAGTAACAGTGGCGAGATTTCTATTTCACTGAACTGTTGTTTGTCCAGCGCCTTGAACCACGTGCGGAGACTTATTGGCGCGAACATCTGTATCTCGTCATCCCCTCTGATGATCTGGAGAATGCCCACAGATTTCGGCGGATCCTACTGTTATGCTCAAGATTCTCCTCTCTGTCCTGACCCTTTCCCCACCCTAGCTCTACACTATTGTATTATCAGTACTGTTACTGTCATTATGAACTATCATTATTGATCTTGGCAATATAGCTGACAGACGACTCATTTTCCCGAGCTGTTTTTTCTCTGCTCCTAAGGTAACTAGTGCCTTGAAACAGACATCTGTACACAATTTTTGACCGTCACTACCGTAGAATCCCTAGCAAACGCCCAGTATCTAATAAACGCCCACCCCACACTTTCTGCAAGAAGTCATGTAAAGGTCTCACTACCTAGCAAACGCCCATCTCCCACTTTGCACCACCACCATTACCACACACACACACACACACACACACACACACTACCACTTTTTTTTTTTTTTTTTACGAACGGTACTCGGTTTGACTCCCGTTGAATCTAGCCTTATTTTGTTGGTCTCGAAAGTGCAGACTCTTTCGTGATTCAGGAAGAAATAAAACAACGTCATGTCCATAGACTTTTTCCTTGTTGTCGTCTATCAATATTCGCTGCATTATTCACAAGATAATACACATTATTTTTTAGGATCATTTGGGACTGGATATTATGAGGCTTCTTTCTCGCACACAAAATGTGCAGCAACCTGAGCGAGACTCAGTTGTTTTCATTTCTTTTCGATTGTTCTCGTTTCTTTTCGGTTGTTTTGGGTTCTTTTCGGTTTTTCTCGGTTGTTTTCGGAAAAAAAAAAAAAAATACCGTAGAAAATCACGTTGCAAAAAAATGTTGACTTGAGTGAGTAACCATTCACCCCATCAGATCTAGATCGAAGAGACGAGAATTTTCAGCCATGCCGAAGCATAAGTCTTACACTGTTTCATTCAAATTGGAAGCTTTAAGGTATCTTGACAACGAAGCTGCAGGAAATGTTTCAGAATGTGCCAGAGAGTTTTCTGTTGATAGAAAAAGAATAAGAGAATGGAGAGAGAACAGAGAGATCTTGGAACAGCAGAAAGGAAAAGAGAAGGACAAAAGAAAGTTGTCTCGAGGTCGGCCTTTGAGATCTGAGGAAGTGGATCAAGGTGTAATGCAATATTTGGAGGAGGAACGAGCTGAAGGACGAGTGGTGAGGAACAAAGATTTACAGCGCAAAGCAGTTGAACTGGCTGGTGCTTTGAATGTTCAAGGTTTTGTAGCATCAGACATGTGGCTCAAGCGTTGGAAACAACGCCACATGGTTTCATCACGACGAGGAACCACTTCCAGCCAAAAGATTCCTGCAGACTTTGAAGAGCAGCTTCTTCAGTTCCGTCGCAACATTCTACGGCTTCGTCACCTTCATGACTACCCACTGTCTTTTTTTTTTTTTTCCCACCACATTCCCGGTCTATCAAAGAGACCTACATCGAGATTAGGCTCTATGTAGTAAAGAAGAAATGTTTCGCTTTCTTTGAATTTAGAAGGGAGGGACTTAAACATAACACATAGCAATCACTGGATTTCAAACATAATAGGGTATGGGTGACCAAAAGGTGGAATTATGAAACATACTACGATACTGAAGTTATTAGAATCGGGTTTAGTTTATCAACTAAGCCTACATCATCTTTCTCTTCACCTCTGTATAGATCCCCCCCCCCCCCCCCCCCAAAAAAAAAAAGCCCCCCCCCCCCCCCCCCCACTCTATCACCAATATATCGTCTTCACGTCATAGCGAACCTCCCTGTTCATCTATTAGCTTCCCAACCCTCTATCACCTACCTATCCCCCAGACTCTCCCACCACCCTCTCTCAAACAAGTTCCCTCACTCTCAATTTTCTATCCCTCCCTCTTACCTCTTACCGTCATCCTTCCCCGCTATCTGCCTACACCTCCCCTCCCTCCATCCCCCACTCCCTCCCTATCACTCCAACCCAACTCCCCATCTCTCTCTCTCTCCATAAATCTCTCTGTCTGTCTGTCTGTTTGTCTCTCTGTCTGTTACTCGAGCTATCTACCCATCTATCGATCTATCAATCTATCCTTCTCATATCAATTCAAGGACTCTCCATAAATTTGTCTGTCTGTCTGTCTGTCTCTCTGTCTATCTGTCTGTCTGTCACTCGAGCTATCTACCCATCTATCGATCTATCAATCTATCCTCATATCCATTCAAGGAAGAGCTTCTCTCTATGCCGGCCTCCCCTACTTTCTTTTTTGACCTCTCACATCTGTTTTTTTTTTTTTTCTCCCCCTTTTTTGGAGTGGGGAACACATGGGGGACTACCCACTGTCAAACATCTTAAACATGGACCAGACGATGGTGCGTTTTGACATGCTGCCGTCCCGCACCAAACACCCAAGAGGCGACAAGCAAGTACGAATCAAGAGCACCAAAGCGGAGAAAGAGGCTTCACAGTGGCACTCCTGGCAGCAGCTGATGGTACCAAGTTTCCAGCTTTTATCATCTTGCGGGAGAGAAATGGACGCATTCCACCTCGCGTTCATCTACAGTTGAGAGTGCCTGACAATGTGCAGTTGTGTGCCACAGCAAATGGATGGATGACAAGGAACACCATCCTCACCTGAATTCAGCGTGTTCTTGGGCCAGCAGATGAACGTCGCCTCCTTGTGCTGGACTGCTATAACGCTCACAGGACGCCAGAAGTCAGAGAATCACTCGCCGCACGGCAGGTAGACCTGGTCTTTGTGCCTGCAGGCTGTACTCCTTTGGCACAAGCAGTCGACGTCAGTCTCGTCAAACCTTTCAAGGATGGTATCAGAGACTGTTGGGTGGAGTGGATGAGAGAACCAAGACCACCAACGCCTGCTGGCAATCTCAGGCAACCTACAAGGCAGGATGTCATCAACTGGGTTAGCAGGGCATGGGACAACATACGACCTGAAACGATCGTCACGGCCTTTCTCAGGTGCGCCATTTCGAACGCAATGGATGGTTCTCAGGACGATGAAACACTGGAACGGTTTCCAGATGAAATCAGTACTTTCCTCCCTCGTGTTCACAATGATGGAGATGCCTCAGAAGAAGCCATGGATGACGATGAGAGTGAAGACAATGAAGACAATGAAGACAATGATGTTGACTTCGAAGGATTGGAATGGGTGAGTGTTCATCAGTTTGACTGGACCTCAAGACAAGAGAAGAAACTGTGTTTGTGCTGTTAATGTGTTTGGGATAAGAAAGTCGAAGTGACCTTTTGTGTTTGTTATTTTTGCTCTCTCTCTTTTTTTTAACACAAGTTTGTTATTTCAATTTGTGTGTAACGAAAAAAAGTTTTTTTGTTTTTGTTTTTTTTTGTAAGTGCCAAAGTGCTGCTAGTGTGCACAGATCTGACGAAAAGATACAGCAGGCGCATTTCTGTTGATTGATTCACTGGAAGTGAGGAAAAGGGGTGTGGGAGTCAAAGAAGAAAGAAATAAAAGAATCATAATGACAAATTTGCACTTGAATCTGATTTAATTGGGAAATATCTCTGTCTCATGTTTCTCTCTCTCTCTCTCTCTCTCTCTCTCTCTCATTTTTGTTTTTTGTCCACCTTTCCACTGGCCATTCAAGCATTTTGACAGGCATTTTGACAGGCACAAGACAACAGCATGAAAACCAACATACCTAAGTGAAAGGAATATGACGGAGAATGCATTGAGATGAATACTGACTCAGTGACAATCAGAACGGGGGAGGGGAGGATCACAGATGGAGGTTGAAGAAAGAAACCGATAAAGAGTTATAAGTTTGATTTAACCTAAAATAACTGGCAAACAATCTTCTTCCCCTTCTGTGCATCCATCACAAACCTTTTCCTCTTAATAGTGTACTAAAAATTCTCATGCAAAGGGGTGTATACCTAGCAAACGCCCACCCCAAACTTTTGCCCCAAATCTGTGTGGACAGGGGGTGGGCGTTTGCTAGGGATTCTACGGTACATGCGTCCCAGAAATTATATTTTCCTTTGCCATTTAGTTGTTCCAGATGAAACAATCGAATTTGTACAAAAAGACGGAGACAGACTTGAAAAACATTTTTTCAAGACACTGAAACCAGAAAGAGAAATGTCATTTAAACGAAACTACTAATCCATGCGCGTGAACACACACACACACACACACACACACACACATACACACATGCATGGATGCACGTGCACACACAAACAGCACCCATCACAAACATATTTCACTTACATAACGGATACACACACATACTGTCGTGCAAAGCTTAGAGGCAATCAATTACACAGCAATTACAGAAGACCCGCAACGTCCAACATAGCTCATAAAGTGGCACACATTAAGCTAGAGAACAGTACAAAGAAAAAAATATATCTCTGCGACAATTTCAAACTGCCCACGTGCACATCATAACTACCTTCATATCACTGAAAGATTTGAGTTTTGTTTTGGTTTTTTGTTGGTTGGTTGGTTGGTTGGTTTTGTTTGTTTTTACTTTTTTTTTTGGCTTGTTTTTTTTTTTGTTTCTTTCTTTCTTTCTTTCTTTTGGTTGGTTGGTTTGATTTGGGTTTGTTTTTATTTGTTTTTTTTTTTTTTTTTAGTTCCCCATAGTTACACTTCATGCAAGTTATGCTATAGTGTGAATAACAAGATTTTTCTACAATCCTGCCAAGCGGATGGTCAAAGAGTACCAATATTCTGTGGCAACCTGGATGACGCAGAGCACTGGCCAAGCTCAGACTTGGTTCTGGAATGAGACACTGGTAACATCCGGGCGTTTACCACGACATCCACTGTCCGTGATTCAAGGAGAGGGGTCGCTATTTCACTGGGGAAACTACGTGCTAAAAAGGATAGTCGGTGTGTATAACGTGGCCCTGATTGAACAACAACAAAAAAAATCACAATACTCCTCAACGAGCAATGAGGAACGGCAGGCAAAACAACGATCTCAACGCACAGCCTACTTCTGCAGAACTGTCCTACTTCTGCAGAACTGTCCCACACATGAACAGTTTAGAGCAGAGACCTGGCCTGCCGACACGTCGACGGGGGGAGAAGCTCTGTGGATCTCTGCAAGGCCTCCGCCGTACAGCAGCCCACGTCAGTGCCTCTGAGACTCAGGGGTAAGTGTACTAAGAAGAAGAACTCGCACCCTTTGTCACGATAGCCCGACACGTGGTCCCACCGACCGAATCAGATGACAGAGATGGGCGAGGCTCAGAAATCGGTGCTCACAGCAAGGGCTGGAACACCTCGTCTTCATCAGGAGTCAGTTTCTTTCTTTTGTTTTTTGTTTGTTTTTCAAATCCTGACAATCACAGTGTTACGGCTTCACCACCCTTGAAAACAATGAGGCAATGATCCAGGGGAAACCTGTACAGGCAAACAATGCCGCTCAAGTGCTGCTCCCGATAGGGGGTCGCTGCACAAGTTGGGAAAATGCACCATCTCGGGGAAAAGTGAGGACAGAATACGAGCGAATCTCTCTCACACACTCCCCCCCCCCCCTTCTTCTCTCTCTCTCTCTCTCTCTCTCTCTCCTCTCTCTGTCTAATCCAGCTGAGTAAAGCAAGAAAAACGGCGCTCTGAGTAAGAAACAAATGTTTGCGACTGGTTCACAGGGGAGTGTGCCTTCATTCCCCGATGCATTGCGATATCGGATGTGCTCCGGAGAGACTGGTCAAGGACATTCCTCCCATCACCAGAATGGCCGCACCAGCTCTATCAAAGGGAAAGGACAGTAATATACGTAAATCTCTCTCTCTCTCTCTCTCTTTCACACACACACACACACACACACACACACACACACACAGTGTGTGTGTGTGTGTGTGTGTGTGTGTGTGTGCGTGCGTGCGTGCGTGCGTGCGTGCGTGCGCGTGCGTGTGCGTGTGCGTGCGTGCGTGCGTGCGTGTGTGTGTGTGTGTGTGAGAGCGCGTGTGCGTGTGCGTGTGTGTGTGTGTGTGTGTGTGTGTGTGTTGTGTGTGTGTGTTATGTGTGTGTGTGCATCTCTGTGTATGTGTGTCTGTGTGCGTGCGTGCGTGCGTGCGTGCGGTCGCGTGTCTTTCATTTCCTCTCATGCTCTCTCTCTCTCTCTCTCTCTCTCTCTCTCTCTCTCTCTCTCTCTCTCTCTTTCTATGGTTATGCGTGTGCTTTTTCCAAGCGCTGCATCAATCACATACCTACATTTGGACGGATTTTGATGTTGGCTCCAATCCAAATGTGGAATTTAAAGATCTGGGCCCAGGTTTTATCATTCTTATATCTTTTCAGTGTGTTTGAATTACACACACACGCACATACGCGCGCGCGCGCACACCGAGTTAAAGAAAGAGCGAGAGATACTAAAACACAGAGAGAGAGAGAGAAAGAGACAGACAGACAGAAAAAGTGGGAGAGACAGACAGAAACACACAAAGAGAGAGAGAGAGAGACGGAGAGAAAAGAGAGAGCGAACCTAACAGTGAACCCAATTGTGAAGCGAGACATACTTTCAAAGAAAACCAGAGAGAGAACTCCTTTGTTCACTCGCGCATTCCAGATATGAAACAAAGGATGATTTCAACCCTCTCTTACACTTCAGCTTTATACACTCCACAGGTCAAAAATGATATTCAAACGGTTTGAAATCAAACAAGTATCCTTTTTTTCATGGCACTTTTGTTAGCCTCCTTTTACGTACATAGCACACAATGCTATAATGAATCCTTTCTTTCCCCCCCCCCCTCCCCTCCCCCAGTAACCACGAGCTGGAATGGAAGCGCGCACGCACGCGCGCACACACACACACACACACACGCACGCACGCGCGCGCGCGCGCACACACACACACACACACACACACATACAGAGAGTAAGAGAGAGCAGCAAGCGCGAGAGAGAGAGAGAGAGTAGAATGTTTAGTGTGCTGTCTTGATTTCTCAGAACGTCACGGACTACACTCGTTTTAAAATTCTCCATTTTCTGCGATTCTGAGACCACAACCGCCATACCCACTCATCAATCTCTACCCCCTCCCCCACACCCCCCAACACTACTGCTTACTTTCTACTCCACCCCACCCCACAAACAACAAGCACAAACAAACAAAAACCAGATGCATAGTCGTTTTTGCGTTCCCCTTCTCCTCCTCCCCTCCCCTCCCCTCCCTCTTTGTTGCATCACCCTTCGTTTTCTTCTTCACTCTTCTTTCTCATCATCATACCAATCACACACACACACACACACACACACAACCATCCCACCCCTCCCCGCCTCCCTCCCTCTTTGTTGCATCATCCTTCGTTTTCTTTTTTCTTCTTCACTCTTCTTTTTCTCATCATTATACCAATCACACACACACACACACACACACACAGAGCCATCCCACCCCCCCCCTTCCCGCCCTCCCTTACCCGATCCCACCGCTATCCCTCTCGCCTGCTCACACACTGTCATTCCGCTTTGCTCCTCACCTTGCCGTTAAGCCTTCTTTTCTTCTGCGCTGCCTTTTTTCGCCGTCCTCATCTTCACCCTTTCTGTCCGTATCTCAGGGCAGACCCTTCAACCCCTGTGTCGACATGTGGCCAGGAAATGGGTCGTCAGGCCCCACCGTGTCTTTTTTTTCTTCTTCTGAAAACGTATAAGGTCAACTCATGTTTAAAACCCAGACACCCACAGACATCCTTTCAGCGCTAGGGGGAAAAAAACTACACAGCAAAACGAAAACAAGACCTTGTGTTTTCTCACAGAAGGAAAACACTGACTTTCCCGCGGGCATTTTTTGAAAGAACTTACCACAGGAGCTCACAATATTCAAGACATTAGGTGCTTTACTTGTGACAGATATATTGAGCCGTGGGAACATACTATTCGCTCCACTCCTTATGATATACTGACCTGTGGAAACATGCATTTTCACTCCATTCCAATCCACCGTCAGCAAAATACGAGCGACCAAATAAAAGGTAAAAACCCTTAGGTCGCTGGTGCAAGTTTCTGCGATACAGTTTAGTTCCGTTAGCTGAGTTGGGACGGGGCATTCTAAAACACCGCAAAGGAAGTTACATTTTCACCGGCATCTGTTGCTTTGTTCATGTGTAAACAAAATGCAAAAAAAATGGCTGAACCAATTTTTCATTTATGAAGCTGAAAAGGTTGGTTCCACAGCCTAATGGTCAAAGGGCAGTTAACTGTTAACATTTCACTGGGTTCACTGGGGTCTACGGCATGGCCTGTGGAAGGCTGAGCCTATCCCTCTCCTCTCACAGCATACAAAGCCTACCTTGACCTGGATCAGGTATACCCGTCTACAACTGGGCGAACAGAGAGGGTTCGGCAACCGTTAGAATCGGACCCCGTGAGCGGTTCAAACTCAAGACCCTGAGCTCCACCACAGCCAGATGCTCTGACCTCTGTTTTAAAGAAACTTGTTCGAAAGACAGAATGCAGCCCATGGACGAATCGACGAATTTTCGGCCCAGATCCGTGGTTCAGATCCTGGTTCACAGGGCTGATCCTGGATCCGTTAAGTGAGAGTACGCAAAAAGAGATGAACCGATTTTAACGAAACTTGATGGGAACAATTTTTTTTTTTTTTTTTTTTTTGCTTTCAACCTCCAAATTTACCCTTTTTTTGGGGGGGGGGGGGGGGGGGGGGGGGTAGCTTTTTTTTTCTTTTTTTTTTTTATTTCTTTTATTTCAAGAAGAGATGGGGCCTCCATCCTCCTATTTTTTTTCCCACCGTCTTTTTTCTTCTTTCTTTAAATAAAGACTAACTCCTGCTCACCATGCAACTCTGTGCGTTGTTTACAGATGGACAGTCGCATGCCGACTTTAATGTTTTAACCATTTAATACAAAACGTCTGAGTTCGTGTGCTAATGTATGGTGTGCTGACACTTTCATTCCGATAACTATGTTTACGATGCACTGAACACACAAATCCACTGACGGGAAAATTCAATGTAGCCCAAGAAGGAATCCACGAGTTTTGACGCTGGATCCCAAGGACTGATCCAGGATTCGTTGGACGGTGGTGGGGATCTATGCTTTCCCTGGGTCCTTTCTAGTTTTGACCTGGCACCAGTGTTTGTCAGCCAGGCCCCCACTGATGTGTGGTTTTGAAGCAGCGTCAGTGCTAGTCAGCTGAGCCCCACTGGTGCATAGCGTTTAAGTCAGTTTCAGTCTGCCAGGCTCAACTGGTGTACAATTTTTGTCAGTTTCAGTCTGTCTGCCAGGCTCAACTGGTGTACAATTTTTGTCAGTTTGTCTTTGTCTGCCAGGCTCCACAGTTTGTCTTTGTCTGCCAGGTTCAACTGGTGTACAATTTCGTCAGTTTCAGATTTTGTCTGCCATGCTTCACTAATGCATAACTTTAACGAGGTTTTTTTTTTTTTTTAGGTTGTTGTGTGTGGGTTTTTCTTTTTTTTTTTTTTTCTTTTGCTGGTTTTGTTGTTTTGCTTTTTTTTAATTTGTCAACGGGCCCAACTGATGCAAGTTTCAATTTCGTTTCAGTCTAGATCATCTGGGTCCCACAGATATACTGGTATTATTGTCTTGACATACTTTCAGCCTTTGTCGACCGGACCACACTGATGTCTAGTTTTAACGTAGTTTCTCTTTTCAGTGGGACCACACTAACGTGCAGTTTTAACGTGGTCTCAGTCGTTGTCAGCTATGCCCCAGTGATGCACATTTCAAAGTCGTTTCAGTCTTTATCATCCGGCCCCCACTGAAGTATAGTTCTCAAGTAGCTTCAGCGGTCAGTCGGCCAGTGTGGCTTGAGAAAGATTAAAATAAAGCGAAATGTTGCCATTATCTTATGGATGTTATGTGGCTTCAATTTCTCATCTTCCTGTGGTTTAAGACTTTGTCAGCCTGTCCCACTGATTTAAAGTCTGAATGTAATTTCAGTCTTTGTTAGCCGAGACACTATGATGTATAATTTTTTTAGCGTCATTCGCGCCTTCGTCAGCTGGGCCCAGCCGATGTCCAGTTTCATGTTGTTTCAGTCTTTTTCAGCCCAAGCCTCACTGTGGTATAGTTTGAGTACAGTTTTTTGGTCTTTGTCCACCTGACCCACTAATGAATAGCTTCATCGTAATTTCATACATTGGGTTTCCCCGCCCACCAGCTCACACAACTTGTTTCATGTGCCATTAAAATACCTCCACTCCTGGCAGAACCTATAAGCCTTTAATTGTTTATATTATTTGCTAAATGGTAACGGACGCGACTTTAATTTCAACTACTACTGTTTGAACATGTCAGTATAATCTGTGGCTGACAGCGCAAGCCGTCTATATGTGTGCACGTACGTGCTTTGTGCCTGCGGCTTCTTCTTATCCAAGTAAATTGCAAGCAATTCTGATTCGTAGTTCAACGGTCAGCAACATAAATAAAAGATGGATGGAGAGAGAGAGAGAGAGAGAGAGAGAGAGAGAGAGAGACGAACGAACGAACGAACGAAATGATTTATTGCTTTAAAGCAGTACAGCTTCCTTAGCAAAACGATTTGATCCACCATGATAGAAATAAGCTCGGTACATGTTCGTCTGACATGGAAACCATGACAAACTTGTCTTTTTTTCCAACACAGTTCTGACATATTTCATGTCACTGGTAAGGCACTGGTCACGACGATTCCATCTGCAACGTGAGTCTTGAGCCCAGGCTGTCATCCCAGGTAGAACAGGATCAGGCTGTGTAGCGTCTCCAGCGTCCGTGCAGCACGTGCCTGGATGTCAGCGTGTTGTGTTCTGCTGACACGTTTCCCTCGGCGGAGACTGGCCAGTTTGGTCCGCTCCTCTGCCAACATGTGTCTGTCATCCTGCTTCACAAACCAGAACGAACAGTCACTGTCATTTGGCGTACACGGAATCTCCAACACCAGATCGTCCCATTCACAGAGTAATATGTCTGATCCACTGGAACGATCAAGAACGATTTTTTTGATATAACTTGTTTCTGCTCTTGTCTCTCAAGTGTCTCTGGACAGATTTTTTCGGTCAGAGTGGCAACATAACTTTTAACGACACTTGTACTGAAACCTGCCACGAGGTTTTCATAAACTGGCTCGATGTCCGTGTCAGCTGGTGGAGAAAGGACAGGGCTATCGATGTACTCACATGTTTCAGCACTATCGTTCAGGCGCAAAATATTCTTCTCCGATCTTACTTGATCATCCAAGCTAAACGCATGACTTGAGTGTGTAGCTACTGTGTGTTCCGTTTCAGTGTCATGATCACAAAGATTTTCAAGTCTTGCGTCGGTCGAAGACGGAGTGTTCAAAACAGTTACAGTGACTTCATCATGTTGTCCACTTGCCTGCTTCTCTTGTTGCTGTCGGGCTCTCTGCTGGTCACGTCGGATGGCTGGGAGGTTTCTTCCTGTAGTACTGAACCTGTGTGTGTTGCGGTTCAGGACAGGATCCGCCATGTTTGTTGACATTTGGAAAGAGGCCGGCTTGAGGCGCAAAACCACCCACCGTGTTTTCACCTTCTCCTGC